>VXBC01007728.1:0-117427 GCA_013399945.1 Ploceus nigricollis | reverse complement strand
CTTTTCCCCACTCCCTGGAAGGATGATGGTAAAGTGCTATATTGGAAAAGACAGGAGGCTTCTCTAAATTTTGATAACTGCAGCCGACAATTTAGAAATAAGACACTTCTCACAGCCAACATGACAGTGGATTTTGAGCATTCAGAAAACACCAGGCCAAAAAACTGGAGACATCTTGATCTTTTAAGACAGCTTTTCCAGTACTTTAAGTGAAGGGGGGGGAGCGGGGAAAGAAAAAGAGAGAGAAAAGCTGCAAGGAAAATAATACAAAGCCAGCACAATTGGCATCTAGACAGTAAAGAAAAAAGTTTTTGAGGTTAACAGAAGGAAAGACAAAGCTGTTATGTACCCGAGGGATGCAATTTTAGTGGGAATGGAAGATTTGAGTGGTAAAGGAGGAGCGCTTGCCTCTGGGTTCTCTCTCTTCCAGCAGTTCGGCTGCTGGCATCTCAATTTGAATTGCTGGGTGAGTAGCACTTTCTGCGTGCACGCTTTCCGTCTTGACCATTGAACTTCTGATGTGACTTCTCTCCCTCTCCTCCTCTCTCCCTCTCCTTNATTGTTTTTATTTATTTATTTTATGGTAATAATCTTTTTTAGTAGGGGGAAGCATGACTTTTCGATGCCGCTTAATTTGACAGCAGTGGCGAGGAGCGAGCGGCAGAGCCGCTGTCGCGACACAATGGTGCAGCGGGACAGTTGTTGCACTCCTCCTCTGTGCC
This sequence comes from Ploceus nigricollis, assembly GCA_013399945.1. Classification (NCBI taxonomy): domain Eukaryota; kingdom Metazoa; phylum Chordata; class Aves; order Passeriformes; family Ploceidae; genus Ploceus; species Ploceus nigricollis. Next base: position 116,705 of record VXBC01007728.1, on the reverse strand, counting down.
CTTCCCTCCGCCCGGGTTTGGGGTTTGCTTGGAGGGGGCGGGAGGGGGAGAGGGATTTTTTTCCTCGTGCATCCAGGGTGGGATCGGGGTGTGTTGGCGGGGCGGTGTTTCAGAGCCCGGTGTGCAGCAGGTTTCGGGGGCTGATTCCTGGCTGCTGAACAATGGTTACCAGCGAGGGAGAAGTGTGCGCGCGTGTAGAGCTGTGTTACATCTGCAGTCAGGCAGTCACACAGTGACCATGACATCACTAGCTTTTCTTCTCTTTTTTTCCTTTGGGGCGGAGGGGGCCACTTCAAAGCTTTCTTCAGTTCAGTACGATATTTCCTAAACTCTGAAACCATGAAGGTAAAAATGTTTGGGGTTTTGGGTTTTTTTCTTAAAGGAAGAAAAGTTGGTTTGTAGCAGGGCACATACGTTACAGTTAAGGGGGTTTGGAGATGGAATGGTTTAACTCTTGTCATACACGAAACGAGATTTTTTGTTTTAATTATTAAAAACAGTACATAGTACTATTTATTGGGTGCTTTTGATCCTGTGTTTGGTTGACAGTTAAATTTTCTGAGTTCTTCAGAAAGCTCAGCTGTAGTGTGAAAGGTGAAAATTTTAGGGACACTGCATAAGAATTATTTTACCCAGGGATAAAGGAATATGAAAAATAAGACCGAATGCTGATAAATATGAGGTAACACATGTTTTAATACAGTGGTTCTGTGTTTGCTGTCAGAAGTCCATGAGATTTTCTTTCTCCTATTATTATATATTACAGAAAGTAAAGCTACCCCTCAGCCTGTTTTGTGTATTACCCGTACTTGCACACAGAAAATCGAAACTTATTGAAGCATTCTACAATGCATCACATTTTCACTGTTGATTTTGTGGAAGTCTTGAGTTTCTGCTGTTTCCTTTTCTAACTCTGCCAGACTTGCTTACAGAGTCACTCAATCCAGGAGGAGGACTTCCATCACTTCAGTACTCTGTGGTACCTTTGCCTGATTAGCTTAGTTGATTTATTTGCCTTTTCTTATATAAAAAAGGGATTAAATCCTGTAGAATTTTTCTAAAATGAATCAGTCTAAAAGGACAGTTATTTAGATGTTTCTTCTTTCATTGCATGTTGTTGCATATGCAGGTTTTACAAGACTGGTGGTGAGATCTCACAAATATTTTACCTTTAGAGGAATTTTTTTTTTGCTAGGACTTGGGGCAAAAGGCCTGACAACACTGTGTAAATGTGCCTGTTACTTTTCTTCTGAAATACTTGCAAGGTGTTTCAGATCTGATGTGCATTTAACATAACATTTTTAAGGAAACTTTTTTGAATTTATTCAAGAAATTATTGGTCTGGATTTACTTAATAATTGCATTGCTTAATTGTGCTGCGTGTAATGTTTTTAGCATATAAAAAAATGAGAACAGTTTTTAGAGCCTTGTTATTTGTTAAGGAATTTAATATACATTTGCTGCATGTGTTCCATATCGGTGTTGAGCACAGTCTGCTGTTAATGCTGTGTTTTAAAAAGCTGTACTGAAAACTTTTCATCATATCTTAAGGTGTGTATGTGCATGGTAGTCTTTAAATAATGCTGTTATTACTGAAATTGCCAAGTACAAGAAGGTATAGGCATACATGCTAATTTTCTTTCATTTCTTGCAGTTTTTTAACAGCCTCACATTCAAGTTCTTGCTATAGACAGAAATCACAGATACTCTAATAAAAATCAGGAGCTATTTCTTCTACAGTATATATGTCTGTCTAGTGCTGAAATAAGTGGTTTATAAGCAAGAATTAAAGCTGTTTATAATGAGGCATTTCAGAGAATGTTGGGCAGTAAATCAAATTGCATGACTAGGTATTCACACAAAAGCATGGAGCAAGGTCTGTCGGGGCAATTATAAGCACTATTTTGCTTATATTTGCTTTTTTGTCTGCTTCTCATCTTCTCTTAATTTTTGTGTTTGTGTTATTGCTCTGTGCCTCTCCCCTTCCTACCCTGTTTGTATTGAGGACCATTTCCCAAAGACCTGCTTTGGTTTCACCCATCTCTTTGCTTAGTGATTGTGCATCCAGCATACCTTGTACTGGTATGGCTTAGCAAAAAGGTATTTTTCAGTTTTAATGTAATATATACCAAGTGTTTTTGCTTTTTTGCCTTGTTAGAATGAACGAAGGCTTGCCTGCTCTGCAGAGATGGTATCTATCTAGTAATTAAAGCTAACTAAAGTATGCAGAGAAAGCACCGAGTATTTGTCACATTGGGGAAGAAACTGCCTTTCCTTTTGTAATGGAAGAAATAAGTCTGGATGCTTTATTACCTGAAACTTGAAGGGACTGAGCACCACTCTGCCCTATTGGTATGGGAAAATCCACCTGTTGATCAAATAATCTCTAATGTTGATACTCAGTGTAAGGCTTGCCTGAATACATGCAGGCCACAGTTCTGGGCTATAGATGATGTAACTGGTGTGTGAATTCATATGCTGAGGTGAGGCAGAGCAGGTGAGCAGAGTGCTTTCTCTTTATCTCTTTATCTCTTTAAGTGAAGCCTTAAGAGAATAAGTAAGGTAAAATCTAACTGCTGTAAATGTAATTCCAGTGTTGCTGAAGGATCTCAAATTTTACACTTGTGTAGCAGGTGCTTGTTTGGGTCTGACCTGACATTAGAGTAACACCGCATTGTCCAAGACTACAGCACTTAACTTGTATTTAAAACCCCAAGTTTCTTTCTTTTNTTTACTGCTGTCTACATAAAAAAAAAAAAAAAACAAAAAAACAAACCCCACTCCAAATACCATAGTAATAAACTTCCAGCCCACAACAGCTTTGAAAGCCGAGTGTGAGGACACTTAATAATGTTTTACTACCAGTGTGTTTTATCCTCCTGCATCGGAACTAACAGGCGGTAATTAGATAGCTAAACCCCAGTCCTTCCCCTTGTACACTAGAGGATTTGGTGTATGCTAATTGTCACCAGATCATTTCACATAATTGCCTTTCGGCGAAATTAAGTGGAAATTTCCTGAACATCTTAAATCCTCATTTCCCCACCCCCTCCCCTCAGTACCTTCGCACCCTGACAGGAAGGATGTGGAAAAATGTCGAGCACGGTGGCTTAGCTCTCTAATATTCAGGGGACACTTCATCTGAGTTAAAGAGGGAAAAAAACCAAAATTATTCTTCTCATGAATGAATTGCTGGACACTTAGAGCCAGGAAGCTGATTTTGTTGTTTTGTCTGAGAGACTGCTAATAGACCACGGGGTTTTATTGAAAGCCAGCAGTTCTTGCAGGAGCTTGTAGGCACTTGCTGGTCTGGGAAGTGGTTCGGGGGGGAAGGGGAAGAAACAGAAGGCTGCAAAAGTGTGTTTGTGTATGTGTCCCCTTTTTATTTCTTTTTTTTTTTATTTATATATTAAGGTAGGGCAGTGGGGGTTGTTGCAGGGTTTTTGGGGTTATTTTTTAAGGCTCTGCCTGGGGAGGGTATTGTCCCAGCATATGGTTGTCAGTGCTCCTGTCATCATTTGTGTGAAAGAAGAAAATGAGCGTTTTTTTTAGCAGGGTGAGTTGTGATTATCAATGGAGGCCTTGTCTCCTGCTACAATGGGCAGTTAGCTTAGGGCAGGACCTTAGGCAGGAATCAGCTACATTAAACTGAGAAAGTGCTCAGGCCGCTGTATCAGCCATAAAGAGCAAGGGGAAGTAGTTTTCAGGAATGCTTAGTCAGGTGTGAAAGCATCCTTAAAAAAAAAAAAAGTGACTTCACTAGCGAAACAGGGCTGGTTAAAATTAAATCTTAAATATTTTTCAGGAAATGCTTCATCACTCATGTTGAATTTTTATGCTTGGAGAGAGGATGAGTACCGAGTTAAATATAGCTGGTGGGTTTGGTTGGCTTTAGCTTCTCGGTTAACCTAAATGGTATGCAGTTTCCTTGGTGTAGTTTGGGGTGCCACCCAGGGTAGCTACTGATGTGGGTGATCCCCAGACCTGCGGTGGTGCTTACAGATGCTCTGCTTTGAGTGGTGTTGACTCTGCTGGAAGTGGAAAAATGTTTCAGTATTTGCAGCAATATTTTGGGGATTTGCCTTTACTTGCAACTCAATTTCCTGATTTGTGTGGGGCATCAGGTTGGTGAGGGGGTGAGTGTGGTGTAAGGATGTCATTCCTAGGCAGAATCAGGGAGAGATGAAACTTCAGAAAAAAAGAAACTCCTTTTATGAGCATCTTTGGAACTGGAGAGCAATTCAGGAGCATCTGTTAGCATTTCACTGGCCACAGTCAGCATAACTGCAATAACATCATCTGGAAAATACAGAGAAACCTATTTTTTAATGTGAATTGGTATTGAATGGTACTCCTTGCTAAGCCCAGGGAGCAACTCCAGGAGGGCCTGCTCATTCAAGACCACTGTCGACCTGCATCCACCCCGGAGGAGGGGAAAAGACTGACAAACCCTCTTCTGTGCTGCTTTTGTTTTATTGTATTGTATTGCCTCATAAAAGCACTTTCAGGGCCCATCTTTCTTCAGCAGAAAAGGAGAGCAGCGGGGAAGAGGAGGACATGGCAAAAAGACAGGCGGAGCTCTAGCTCCATTTGTTTTCAGTGTCTCTTGATTAATAGGTTTTAAGGCGGATGGAGAGCTCTCATTCCTCTGATAGTGGAGAAAGGGTCCAGGGCTCTGGGGGTCTGGGTGTGAGCACCTGCTCAGTCCCTCCCGTGCTGCGATCCCAGTCGTGGGTGGTTGAGGGGTGCCCGGTGGGCTGCAGCACCTCCCTGCCTCACAGGGCTTGAAGGACATTTCAAAGGCCAGCCAGGTCAGGGAAAGGGGTGCAGCTACATGGGCTATGCTGGCAGCTACTGGAGTTTCAGGCTGGGCTGGTGCAGGAGCATCCCCCTGCCCTCGGGATGCACTGGAAAGGAGTCAGAGGCCGAAGGCTTTGGCCACTGCGATGCTGCTATGGCATGATGGCTTGTTTTCAGCCTGGGTGGCTTTTTGTGCAGGCCTGCTTTTACTAACCCCATGTTATCCTGGTGAGGGCATCCTCTGGTGTCTCTGGCATGTTATTTTCTGAGTTGGAGTTGATATGATACTGTGTTTTTTTTTTTTTACCAAAGCCAAACAAGCCATGAATTTGCAAGCAGAAATTGCAGTAGTAAACTCTTCCTGTTTAGAGATTGGTTTCTCTTTGTGTGCTCAACAATACAATGTTTCATCTTGTGCAAGTCCTATGTTGTTTTCAGAGACTTAGGAGCTATTGATTTATACAGCATGTATTAGCTTCTTCAATAAATGGGGAGTATTCATCAGTGGGGTGTATTAAATTGGGCTGTATACGCATAGAAGCATCTTTCATCCTGTTAATGAAATGTCCTTACCATGCAACAAAGACTAATACACAGCAGTTTATACACACAATCCCCTGCAGTTTAAATCTGAAGTTCAGATAGGTTTTTTTGTTCCCTAAAGGCACCTATCAGAACTTAGTCTAAATGGATCTCAGTACTCCTTTCAAACATTTATCAGTCCAAAATTTGTTGTGGTTTTGGTGTGGGAATTTTTTTCGTTCTAGAGCTCCATTATTGTTTAAACTGATCTGTGTTTAAGCACTCCCAGAAGCATTTCAAATTCACATAGAGAGGTTTAGTAGTAGAGCCCCTATGGGGACAATTTCTTCTGGTTGCTTCAGGCAGCAGTTATCAAGAAAAGCAAACTTCTCTTGCCTTTTTGCAATTCTTTACCATGCCCTCTAACCTAGCACATGAGACCTCAGCTTTCAGTGGGGAGGGGTGATTTATCAGCTGAGGGCTTGGTACTTCTTAGGTGCTGGGATTTCTCTTTAGAAATCTCCACTTGTTCCTGTCCTGTTACCACATGCCCTGATGCTAATCTGTGTGTACCAGTGCAGCTCCCCTTCCCATGCCTGACAGAGCCATAAATGGAGCTCTTCAATTTGCCAGAGAAACGCCTGCATCTCACAATGGCTCCTAGCTTAAAAGTGCCCTTGATAAAGTGCTCACAAATGTATATTTGGAGAATATTGCCTTTTGCAGGGGGATGTCTAAAGCCGTCTAATGGGTGTCTCCTATTGATGGCTTCTGTGGTTTACCTTTCATTGCCAGTGGATGGGGTTAGGACCACACTTGTTACTCAGGCAGAACTCCCATTGACTTCAAAGGAAGATGCATCTGCAGGATTAATCCTGCTCTTTCCCATATATTCCTTTATTTTTCTTTTCCAAGGAAGCTTAGTTAACTTCAGGAACAGTACTTTTAAAGAGCAGCTTGTTTAGCATATTACACATGTTTGGCTTGGCTTGCAAATTGTGTGTGCTGTTCTGAGGGGAGTTATGGTCCCTTTCCCCAGTGTGTGCTAAACATTGCAATACAGACTGGAAACCTGTCCCTGGGTAGTGGTACAGATGCAGACTGACTCTCTGGGAAGTGGATCACACTCCTCTGTCCCAGAGAGCATATTTTTGAGCGTGTATGTGGCAGTTTCTCCCTTACTGCTGGTACATTCTCCCCCCACCTCTGCCCAGCATCATCAGAGTGTCAAAAGAGTATCCTACCCTTGCACCTTTATATGAGTGGCCCATTTGAGTGTATGGTAGTAACCTGAACAAAAATTACTCACCAGGGGAAAAATTTGCAGACTTAAGGTTCAAGCCCTTAGTTGTTGATTTTTATTTGTTTTTCCTTTTGCTTTTTATTTGTCCCTGAAACATGTTAAGTGCAATACATCATAATTTAGTGGTTGTTCTGTTTTGTGGAGATATTGTGGGCGGTCTTGGTATATCAAAGCAAGGAGTGGTGGTTTCCCACAGTTTACATGTAACCCCCTATGGTACATCTGGCTTTGGTGATGGAGCCATGTCAGTCCAGCTTTCCTCTCACCTGTTGTTTCTTGTTTGTTGGCTGAAGTCTGACCCTCTAATGTTATTCTACTTATTTTTTTAACTAACCAGCCCCAGTTTCTGTGAAAATAAACTCTCTGTGGAAGACAGCACTTAATGTCTGTCAGGGTCTGGGTGAGGTTTACAATGATGTGAAGATAGAGTTGGGAGAGCACAAAGCTACAGCATGTATTAACTTCTTCAATAAATGGGGCCACACTGCGGGTCACCTAACAGCAGGAGTTCACACAATTCTTGGTCAGAAAAAATAGCTCTTATTGGAAATGATCATTTTTGTGAACTTCATCAACTGGTCATTTGGCTTGTAATGTCATGTGTTGTTGAGTAGATGCCTGCTACTTTGTATGGTGTGAAATATAATTTGTTAGGTGAAACCCTTACCAAAGCTTTCAGTTACTTTCAGACTGCTTGGGTTGGTGCACTTGAAAGAGAACAGATTTTGAGTTAGCGCATCTCCTTTGGCTTTTTGAACTTGGAGAGCCAAATCCTCATATCTCCTCCTGACGTGAAACCATTATGGATCCATGTGTCCAAAAGTTGTCCTTGGCTGTTCAGCTGGCAGAAGATCTGACCCACAGCCCAGCCAACACAACGTGCTGTTAAACATAGCATTGGCTGTCATGACCACGTTCTTTCCTGTGTGGTGGCCACTTGACAGGGGAGATCCCCTGTGCCAGGTGCTTGGTGGTGGAGAGGAATCATCCCATGTAAGGTTGGCAGAAAGAGATGAACATGGTGAAGAAACAGGAGAAGTTGTGGGAAGCACAAGTACAGCTCTTGGCTGGCTTCTTTTGGTTGTGCAGTTTTTTCTGCAGTTATCAAAGCCGTGAGCCCAAATAGCCACTTATGGCAAGGGCTGGGGCTGGGGGAGCCAAAGGGGCTTCATTTGGCCAAAGCATGGTAGAGGGACTTCTTGTTTATTCAGGGAAGACAGATGTTTCTTTTCCTCCTTGCTCCCAGTTTGTCGTCCCTCTTCATTCCCCACAGTCTAGCAGCTCATTCCCAAAGAATAACTGAATTATTTTTTAAATGCTTTTAAGGGAAGCTCGGAGCATTGGAAGCCAGATCCCATAATAGCAATAGCTTGTCTAAGGTGGCACGGTGAGGGTGTGTGCATGTGTTTGGGGGTGCTGGGGAGTGAGCAGTGGGCTTGGAGCCTTCCTGGAGCAGGAGAGTGAGTGGGAGAGTGCTGGCAGACCCTGAACAGCAGCGGCGCTATCGCGGCCACCATGGCATCACTACTTTATTTTAATGTGATTCCTTTTACTTGATGTTAATGCAAGTTGTTCCTTACTTAAAGTAATAAAAGGAAATGAAGACACATTCTAAAATGAAACCTGACTCTAATCCATTCATCATCTAATACCAGCCTCTTTATCTTTGCTGGTACCTAATCTGGTTAAATGTCCCTGTTGTAGGATTTTAGTGAAAATCCTCTATGGGGAATAGGGTTTTTTGCAATTGGATTACTCGCAGTAAATGGTCCAGCGGTTCAGCTGGTTTCAGCTTAATTTTTTCTTTGTGATCTTGTAAGGGTAAGTTACAGTTCAGCCTGCCTTTTTCTTTCATTCATTCACTCCTTTTTAAATTTTTTTTTTAAATTGTTGTTGAGAAAAATATTTTTTTCCCCCAGAGCTAGGAATGTGATGGGGAAAACCTCATGATATCTACGTGATTATTCCCCCTACAAGAGTGTTAATTTCAATGGCTTTATCTGGGGGGTTTTGCCATTATTTATATAGCTGAATATTTTAGTAGCCTAATTAATCAGTATCCAGTTTCCATTTATTAGCGCTCTCTGATGAATTGATAATTAATCAGCTCTTCTAAAATATATATATAAAATATGCAGGTGATCGCTTGTCAGCTTAATGCTTGCTGATGAAGGGAATACTCCAGCACTACAAAGGCTTTTTATCTGGAGTATTTGCAATGAGCAGTAAAATGCAGAACTGAGAGTGAGGATAGGAAAGGGAGAGGAAAAGACCTACAGGTCAGTGAGCATTTGGGTCTCTTGCTAATTAAATGGGGGACTCACTCAGCCCCTCACTGAGGAGTCTGCCTGCATCTTGGAGGTGAAGCACAAGATTATAAAATAAAAAGGAAAAATTTTAAAGAATTGCTGTTGCTCCATACAGGAGCATGACAGGTCAAAAATATTAAAGAACCTCAACAGCAGGGAAAGTATGTGACGAGGTTTTAAGCAAGAGGGTGGGAAAACTGCAAGGGTGATGCCAAGAAGGAATCTGGAAAAGTCTGAGGATCATATTGAAATCCTGGCTACTCAGATTTTTGTATGTCATACCTCATGCTGTAGTGGGGGGATGCCCAGCACTGCTCTAACAGTGTCAACCTTTTTCTCTTGACAGTCTAACAAAGTGCCAGTTGTGCAGCACCCACACCATGTACACCCTCTTACGCCGCTTATCACATACAGCAATGAGCACTTCACACCAGGAAACCCTCCTCCACACTTACCAGCTGACGTAGATCCCAAAACAGGTAGGTGGGAAGTATTTTGGGGTTTCTTTTGAGAGGGAGTGGGTGGATCTTCCTTTTTTGCGCATTAGGGGAGAGGAGTGCGGGAGAATGGATTTCCCATGCTGGAGCACCAAAGGGGGCATGTAAAATGTCAAACCCAGACAAAATACTTTCTTTTTAAGCCAATTAGACTTCAGAAGGAAACCTACTGGATGAATTTTCATAGAGCTTCTGCAGGGTGACACCAGAGTTGCATGTGTGGGGTCGCTTGCAGGTGTGTTTCTTTGCAAGCATGATACCCCACCTGGTAGTTCAATCTACCAGTGCTTGGTTTGCATGCACGACCCAGAGAATTAAACATGTACATTCTGTGATCTGCACTTACAAAATTGCAGCTGGAATTTTAAAGGTGGTGGGTCATGACCGGTTTCAAAATGAACCTCTTTTAATTCCCCAAATCCCATTGTTTCTGTGTCAGGAGTTCAGCCATTTTTCTTCTATAATGCTGAATTTTCATCCACTGTAACTACTTAGCTTCAGCTTTACACTTGCAACTCTTTTCCCCAAAGTAAGTCTACCCAACTCTAAGTTCAGCCTGAAGGGCACTCTGCTTGAATATAGAGCACCACGTAAAATCCTGACTAGATTTATTGGTGTTACAGAGTAGAATTTACATGTTATTCTAACTTTTTAAGAGTCCCTTTTTAACCTGAGGTCCCAAAGAAGTCAAACAGTGTCAATCTTCTTTCTCCAGGCTGTGCTGAGTTCCTAGTGACAGTGGTTTTTGGTTTTGTTAATCCAAACCCCATTTAGTTAATTGGGAAGTTCATCAGAAACAGAATTGATGTCAAAGGAATCACTCTGTGTCAGCCCTAACTTATGGAGATGATTTATCTAAACTCCAGCCCTTGAATGAGGCTGCATTAGCTGGTTGTCACTCGATATGCTTCAACTGGGGCCCCCTTTTAATTGTGCTTAATGCTGACTTCACATGGCTTGAAAGGAATCCATCTCACCATCCCTGGGTATTGCAAGTGAATGGCATAGTCAACCTCTCATTTAAATAATGGTAGTACAGGGAATAGCTTTTAAATGGTTATCGTAAAACATATGATTAACGTCTGTAGACTGTTTACTTTTCTTCTGTGAACATTCTTTCAAGTGTGCAAATAGCTCACTGGATGGTTAAAGCCCAGTTAATCTGTTTGGGTTTTGTAATGGAGAAAAAGCAATGTCTGCATGAAAATGTCACACAAGGAGATTTAATTTAGAGATTAAAAGCTTCCCAAGTGACTTAAAAAAATAGTTTTTAGCCCTGAATACAGTACCCCTTCTTTTTAATGCTCTCTGTTTTAATTTTGCTTCTGCTGTGTAAGTGTGCCCTGGCTTGTTAATTGAAAGACCCAGCTTTGTAACCCTTACTCCTCTGAGTAATTCCTATTTGCTCTTAAAGTAAGGAGCGTTAATATTTAAGGCTTGTGTCTGGAGCTGGTTTCTGCTTTCTGAGTAGGAACTGTACCTCATCCAGAGAGGATGGGTGGGCTTTCTGTCCTCCCCTGCACACCTTCAACATCTGCCCCTGGTTTTACCAAGCATTTCCAGGGGCCCTCACCTCCACTCCTGGTTTCAGAAAAGGTTTCCTAGGTTTGCTTAAAAGCAAACATCATTTGCAATTTTAATGACTTTTAAACTCGTTCTGGAGATTACTTTGGAATAATGCCATGTTATTGAGTACCCAGTCATAACATGGGTAGGGCCTGGGTCTTTTGGCTGACTTTGAAACTAAAATAACCATGAAATTGTTGCAGGGTCCATCTCTGTTGAACATTTAAGAAAATATCTAGTACAGCATCACACCAAAATTGTATCTGAGACTGCTGAATTCTAAATAATAGAAATAGTTATCTCTGACTGGAGAGGTGACTGAGGGAGAGAATAACATAATTTTTTCTTGTTTAAAAAATGAGAATGTGAAAAAGTCTTTCAAAACCCTAAGTGAAGGCAAAATACTGTAATAAAAGTAAATTGACAGAAATTTAGAAACATATGCGTTTTTTCTTTATATTTTATTTATTTCCACATTTCAATACTGATGCTGCTTTATGTTCCTCTTCTATAGGAATTCCAAGGCCTCCACATCCTCCAGATATATCTCCTTATTATCCATTATCACCAGGCACTGTAGGACAAATCCCCCATCCGCTAGGATGGTTAGTACCACAGTAAGGAGTTCCATTTTTTTTATTTCTTTTTTTCTTTTTCTGATATGTAAAATTTATGTAAAAATATATGTGTGTGTGTCTCTGTGTGTGTGTGTGTGTGTGTGCGCATTGGGATGAGTTTGTTTGCCAACTGCCACTTCACCAAGTGTTATGAATTTACCCACCTCATGAAGGTTAATTAAAATATATGCCAGGTCATGTGGTCGTAAACAAACCTGAGCAGTTAGACACAGCTTTGCATGTCATCCCAGCCAGCTGACAGCTCATGAAGCATGAATTTTTAAACCCTTCTGCAGAAATGTCCTTTTCTTGTTATTGCCCTTACACTGCACCGCATGAGTTTTTCTCGGATTTGGTTTTCTTGGGGCTCAGGGTGGTTCTCACAGACCCTTTTTTTTTTTTTTACTAGGGCCATCCTCACTACAAAATTTGCAATTTTAAATTTCATTTGCCTTGTCTGTTGAAAACCCTTTTGTTTTTCTTATGAAACAGTAGAGCTTTACATCAGCCAGTGAGCAGCATTCCTAGTTGAGATGTGGCTGGGCAGTTGGCAATTGGCATCTGAGGAATGGAATCTTAAACAAGAAAAAGGAATTAGTTTACTTTAAAACTGGCTAAGAAAAAAGCAATGGAAAGATAGTTTGGGGTTTTGTTTTATTTTCAACTTCTCAGATCCCACTTACAGAGCCTTGCTGGGTATGAGGCTCCCAGCAGTAATTGAGTCCTTATTTTCTTTTTTTTCTTATGTTGCCATCTCTCAATAGGTTTATAATACACTTAAGCGCTGCCTAAGCCTTTTGTGTAGTATATTTGATTTAAATGCTTATAAAATCCATTTGTATTGCTGGATACAACAGTTCTCTGCATTATAAATCAGGACTGTTACTTTGTTTTTCTCACGTAACAGGCCTCCTCCGTTTTGGGGTGATCATATTTTTTATAGAAATGAATTGCCCAAAGTTCAAAATAGTTTGCTCTTGTTTGAGGTTGTTTGGCCAGCTGTGCTAAAATATCTCTCCACAAGTTCCTTCATGAGGAACTGGAGCTGACAGCTCACAGGAGAGTGGGGCAGGGCAGGAGGTCACTGCATATCCCCAGGTCTTGGGCAAGGAGAGGTGGTGGCATCAGAGGCCTTTCTCAAGCGCAAAAGTGTTGATGCAGGAGAGGTGGAGCTTCTGGCCATTTTTCAGGCTGCCCTTCCTTGTGGGTGGTCATGCAGCTATTTTAGGTAGAAGTTCTCCCACCCCAAGGGTGAAGGATGTCCATTGCCTCTCTGCTGAATGTTGCTTATCCAGAAAAGCACATCATGAGCAGAAGAAAAACCCAAAACATTGTTCCCTGAAATCTGAAATTCCTCATTGTTTGTGGTGATTTACCTTTTCCAAAGGACACCCTGAACAATTGTAAACTGCATGGGAGCTCCTTAGCTCAAGTCTGCACAGCAAGAGCCTCAATGTTTGAAACAAATACACTCAGCTAGTGCCAAAAATCAGTGACATGAAAGACATGAGAGCGAAGGGAAGAAACTCCTCACTGTCCCTGACCTATACCCCATTGCTCATGTGGGTGTCTGTATTGTGCAGACACAGCTTTGTCCTCCTTGGACCTCATGCCATGGCTGCCAAAGCACGTGAATGATGCCACGTGTGGCCAGTTTCACCAGACAGGTGCTAATGGCCACCTCTGTCTCCGGACAACTCTACCATCCCCACTGCTTCAGAACAAGTCAACACCATGGTGGGCTTGCCTACCCACAGCTCTTACAGCTTCCCCCAGTGATTTTTGTTGAGGGATGACACCCCCATCATGTTGGCTTTTGCTCTAGGAGAGTAGCATGGCCAACTTCAGAAAACTAACCCAAGTGTATCATTTCCCCTCTCTTTGCCACTTGTGCTTCACCATCAACTTCCCAACCCATCTGTCCTCCACTGGCCTGCATGTTTCTGGCATAGTACCCACCCCAAAAGCATCCTGCCCAGTCAGATGATGTATTTGAAGGACAGATGAAACGAGCTAGCCAGCACAGACAAACCTCCATCAGAAAAAGTTGTGTGTCTTTCATGAGGATGCTGTTTTGCATGTTGCTGTATTTTTTAATTATTGTAATGAGGTGTGATTGTCTATTGGTTACCCACAATACTTCTTGGGGACTCTCCCCCGGTAACTCTTGTCAACACTTGTTAATCTGACAAAAGGCTACAAATTAAGCTCTGTTAATTTAATGTTTTCTCACCGAGATCTAAATACCGAAAGAGGCCCAAAGCGCAACTGAAGTCCTTTGATTCACTGTACTTTATTTTGGTATAAATTTACATTCATTATTGTTTTCCTTTGGATGTGTAGCCCTCAATTAGTGTGATGGCTCCATTAAAGCAAGCGAGACTTCGCCTTTAATTATTACAACAAAACACCTAGTTTCAGCTTGGGGAGAGGGTCTCTATTGACATAAGCAGAGGTTATAAAATTTAATTAGCCATTCCTATCAGATTTATGGCATTCAAATTGTTCTGTGTTTCTTTCCTTTGATCCTTGCTGTACAATCCCCAAGATTTTTGTTCTGATCAAATGAGAATAAAGCTTACTGTGCAGAGAGAAGTTTTTTGTTGTTCTTTTTTTTTTTTTAAGCCCTTTTTTCCTTTCTCTCATTCTCTCTCTCCCTTCTTTTTTGCCAGGCAAGGTCAGCCAGTGTACCCAATCACGACAGGGGGTTTCCGCCACCCTTACCCAACAGCTCTGACCGTCAATGCTTCCATGTCAAGGTGAGTTCAAATACTGAGGTCCTAAATCAAGAGCAAATGTAGCTCCTCCTCCCACTCTCTGTAGGAGAGCATTTCATCTAGGCAGCAGATTTCTGAAAGCACTTCAGTTAAACATCCATCCTTAGCTTTTTGGTGGGCTGGAGGAGAGGGCGAGGGCTACCTTCCCAGGTGAAGAGAAGGTGGTGTCCTAATGCTGTCATTGGGCCTCAAGAATTTGTCTTAGAGGGAGAGGTGGAGGAGTGAGAAGCCACCTTTAAAAGCCAAACTAAATTAGAGAGCTGGGAGAAGGTAATGTTGAAAACGCAAGGGAGAAGTTGTGATAGCCTTTGCTTTCTCGGTGGCCATCAGCCAGAGCAGCGCTGTGTGCGCAGGAGGGAAGGTTCAGGAGGGAGGAGGACTGCTCTTCAGCAGAGTTGGGGGGAAGGTTATTGTGCTGTGTTTTCCCCTCCCAAAGCTCCAAACACTAATAGTCAACATAAAAGGGCCTGCCTGACCCTCAAAAGCTTTAGAAGTATATATTTCTCCCCCTCCCTACCTCCAATTAATTCCATCTAATTTTCCAGGGGCTGCTAGTTTTATTTACAAACTGGTTGGCAGCACTATGTTTAAGTAATCAGTAATTGCTCCTAATGATAGTTTTATTTTCTGTTCATCTGATTTTCAGCCTGGTTAATTAAATCGGTGGAAGTTTAGACTTTCCTGATGGGCTGAAACAGCTAATCCATTTTGATGATGGCACATAATTAAATTAGCATGCATTACATAGCAAGGTTCCACATCTCTTCCCTGCTCTGTCCCTTCCTCTCCATCTCTGCAGTTTAATATGTGAGCGTTGGTGCATAGATGATCTAAGGAGGAAGAGACTGGTGAGGGCTGGGGGGAAGCACACCTTATTGAGAAGTGGAAATCTGTACCTAGGGCTTTTGAATGAATGGGTGGGAAAACAGCGTGGTGTGTGCTTTAGATAAGTAAGCAAAAAACTAAAAATTTAAATTAAAATGCTGGTCCAGCAAATATACAACTGGAAAATCAACTTTAAAAAAAGAAGTGTAGTCCCAGAACAGAAAAAAAAAATACTAGGCTGGGGAGAGAGCTGCAAATTTAAACAATGGTTCCCTCCCCCTATTTAATCTTTTTTAATATCTATAAAAGACTTGCAGGCATGGTGTGAGGCAAAGTAGAGCTTGATTTAGTTTAATTATTATTAGAGAGGCTAGTCATTTGAGGGAGGGGGGAGATGTGGAAGCAGGGGGGGCTATATTCCCAAGATAGACTTTATGAAAGGTATCTAGTTAAAAAGAGTACACAGCAAATTAAATACATTATTGTGGTAATGGGACGACAGAAGTAGAGGTCTATTATACTTATGGCAGTTATAGGAAATGTAGGCTCCTTGCCCTGTTCTAGCACATCCTTTGATATTCATTCCATTCAGCAGCAGGGCCAGGACTTCTCAGAATTAAGTGATGGGTCATTATACTTTAAACACCATGGAGAAGCCTAGATTGGCAATTAAACAGCACTTGCTGACACTCGCTTGTGCCACCCTGTGACCCCCTTTAGATTGAGTTGTTGGAGCTCGGGGCCCTCAGCCTGCTAAATTGGTAGCAGGCACTTCTCCTGACGAGGGCTGGCTCTGAAATCTGCCGGCTTCAAAGGGAGCAAGATCATGTATAAACCATAATGTGGGTGCACCGTGGCTCAAAAAATAAGGCAGGAATAGATGAAATGTTACAAGTGCAAGGAGAAAATGAGAGAATAATGACAAATCTAATGCAACTCAAAGCAGAATTGTTGCACAGAAAAATGCATCCCACTGCTTGTGCATAAAATCAAGGCAGGCAGATGACATCCAGTTAACAGAAACATGTCAACAGTGAAGTAAAGTGAGAGTGAGTAAGAGAGAAGCCCCTGAGACAGCCAGGAACAAAAAATTAGTTGTCCTTAACAAGTTAAGACTCATCATTATATTCTGGCTTGGAGCCATAAAAGGAGACAGTGGTGTATAATGAGCTGCTTAGAATTTTTAGGGTGTTTATTGCAATTCATGGAATACTTGTCTAGAGAAAAAAAACCTGGTGAATGTCTTAGGCGAAGGTGAGGGGTGTGCATATACACAGGGAGCCTTTCTTTTTGTCTCTGACAGAAGCCCGTACGTGCGCACGTGCTCAGGCACACGTGCTGGGGGATGAATTTATTTAAGGTGTTTACCCTTTGTTTCAGCCCAGAAACTTCTCCTTTGGTTTCACGTAGATGGGAACAGCCTCTGTGCTCCCATACATGGTTTTGTGTATGTTCTCCCGTGTCAGCCTGGGCTCAGCAGGGGGACAGCCCTTGTCCAGGTGTCCGGTGTGGTCAGGAGATTCCTGGTGGTGCCCATGCTGGCCTCCAGACATGCTGGCCCTGGACAACTGCCCTGCAGGGCCCTGTTTACAAGCCCCTGCTGCAAACCTTGCCTTTGCTGTGCTGGCTGTGCCCCAGCAGTGAAGTCAGCACAGACCTCAAACCTGACCCCTCCATCCACAGTTTTCCAGAGCCTGTCTTCAAAAGTAGTTCCCACCTTTGCCTGCATGATGGTGTAGATCTTTGGAGCCTATAGTGCTTCCCAGCCTTTAGTTCCCTAAGCTTAGAAATTACTGCTTATTAGTTAAAGTGCACTTACGAATAGTTTATAAAAGGTTAATGGGTGACTAATAGTGATTTTTCATAAATGGTTTAGACTGTTAAGGTAGTGTCTTCAGGTTGTTTTAACCATTTACAGCTCTTCGTTGTTGCTTGTAGCCTTGCCACACTCACACTGTATGCTTGTAGTATGCCTGTAAGATCTCTTGATCCTTCCTTACCCCTCTGTAATATGCCTTTAAGGTAAAATGAGACAGGGCTAACTGAGTGATGGGCAAACAGTGGACCCACTATGAAAAAACAACTGCTGTGAGAGGAAATCAGGAAATAATTTAGCAGAATTACACCAGGCAAACACTGCACAGCAGTTAAGTGGTGGCAGTGGAAAATACCTTCTGTAATTGAAATTTCAGGGGAAATTCACTTTTGCTGAATGTAATTACTGAAGTTGGAGTATAGCCAGGAAGTTAAAAATTAACACCTTTCCCCTGCTCATATTGCCATGTGAGTGGCTGTCTACATGGAAATGAGCAGGCACTCAGACTTTGGGCTGAACCCTCATCCCACCAATGGAAGTCCATGGGATTGTGAGAGCAGCTTTGGGTTCTGGAGCATGTTTTTATAGCCCTAAACATAGGAATGGGTGTGTAAGTCCAACAGGCAGCCTTGTGAATTGGACAGATTCAGTATGAAAAAGTGAATGGTCATTGGTAATGAACACAGCACTTCCTCATGGAAACTGAAACCCTGAAAATAACCACTGAGCTGCAGCTGCCTGTTGATGAAGGCTGCTGTCTCTGGAGTTTAGAGCCCATTGAGTAAAATATCCCAGCTGAGGTCAGTGGAGGCTTTGCCATCCTTCAGGCTTTCACACAATATGTGCATGTTGTGCTCTGCACTTAGATTTTCTCCCTGCTGGTACATGCCCACTGCACTTCACGCTGAGCCCTCATGTCAGACCAGCAGAGCTCTTCCTGCCTGCTCTCTGAAGGAAGGCTTTTCATCTCCATCTTTTATCTTTCATTGTCCCCTTGTCTCTGGCCTAGCCAGCCCCAGCAGCATAGTCCTCTCTGAAACACTGGCTCTTGCCTAGGACAGTCTATTGATAGGATGTGCCTCAACCTTTTATCACTGTGCTTAGACTGCATTCAGCGAGGTCAGTTTTTTGCCACCAGTTTTATTTTTGATCATGTTTGTTAGTTATTGTTTTAAAAAAATCCAACTCATACTGCCAGTTTTTATTTGCATTGTACCATGTCTGAAGGTCCCAGGTACTGTGTGAACAAATTTTAGGTATGTCTAATCAAAATACATTCACATGGAAGTAGAGAAAGAACAGAAAAAAACAGTACAAAAGCCCAGTTTGTGTCTTGCTGATGGTGAGCAGTTCTGTGGCAGAACTGGGACAAGGATGCCAGTCTCCTTTGCAGCCTCGACACTGTCTTCTGTTCTGACCTACCATGAACCAAAGTATATCCTCAAATGTGTGCTTCTCTCCCAGCTACTTTTGTCAGAGAGTGGGAAGGCACTTGGACAATCCACTTGGCGATTTGTGTCCGTGAGTCTTTAGCAGAAGTAGGAATGACCATTTTGCTGCCCATTCTCCTCTTCCCTTGCCATCCCACCTTCCTGCCTCCCTTCTCTCTGTGCCTTTGTTCATGAAGAACTGCAATTCTCTACAACTCGAACAATTTCACATTCTCCCTGTCAGTCCTTGCTCTTCCCACCACTGCCTTCAAAGACAAAATAGTTCTGTCTAATCACCCTGAGTACTACCAGCTGATAGACAAAAGATCCTCAGAGCTTTTAGTGGACAGTGCTCTTGTTCATGAAAGTACTTCTGTGTCATCTTGTAAATGTAGAGAATGTCTAGGCAGTCGCAGGATTGTTAAGCTTGGTATTGGAATTTATAAGAGGGGAGAGAAAAAGATAGCCCCACAATATTTCTGATGCTTATACACTGTGACATCCATGGTATATCACTCCATTTTAAATCCTGTTGGATAGAAAAAAATCATTGTATATTGATGATAGAAGAAATAATTATTTATCCCATTGAGTATTCCATAATCTTGGGTTATTTTACTTGGATCAGATTGTTCAAAATCTGGGATGAGAGTGGGGATTTGCAGTGAGAAAAGCCCTTGCCAGACCACTTTAATTTTGTTGTTTTGAGGAAAGTTACCTCTGAAACATAATTTTAGGCTAGAACCCATTCCTGGAAACCTGTTGACTTCAGTGGGGGAAGGCAGTCAGTCATGCTGTGCTTTCCTTATTCACTGCAAAACCTTTCTGAGACTGTTGGGAAACAATGATATAAGTCAATCCTGCTTTTGAGAAGTTTGTTAATTTCTGTTAAAATGTAAAAAGTCTGAATGATTGTGCCATGTTTGTGCTGTGATCCCGACCAAGCAATTAGATTCATGCAGAAGGATTGCATATCCCTCTGAATCCACTTGCAGGACCGGGATCTGTCCATGTATGTGGCCATAAACCATAAAGCTGACAACATTTTTTTCTCTTTAGAAAGGCTAGACTGTTAAAGCCTTTCTAGGTTACTTTAATGGATCAAAAATTCCACAATCTTCCACCTTCTGTTAAAGCAATGTGGCTCAGAGATTTATTAGACACAAATAAATATTTTCTTTTGCTCCGTCAACAAAATGTAGCTAATGAGGCGTCTATAAGTATTATCAAAAATGCATCTAGAATGTGTTGGCATTAATATTTTATTTTACTGTCAATATAGAATAAAAGATGTCATCCTAAACTCACAACATGATTCAAAACTATAAAAATTGATTCCTTGGCTGCCACACACAATTTCTTAGCAAAGAAATGGACTGGTGGATTTTGTTTCAGGTAGCTGAAATTCCACCTTCATACAAGTTCATCCAGTTGAATTCGCCTTTTGTTAATGTTAAAAATCATGATGTCTCGTGTCAGTAATGATAATGAAGGGGAAGATTGGCTTTAATGACATTAGAAGAGTCATTATGTTTAATTTATTGCTAATTAATGCTGCCAGCTTTCATATGCTTTGTCTAGCTGTCATGTGCTTGTTATATGCCAGTTTTTTTTTTTTTTTAAATGTGTGTACACATCCCTCCCCATTCATTCATTTTTATTCTGACAATTTACACAGCTTTCTCTCCTCTAGGTTTCCTCCACACATGGTCCCGCCACACCATAGTTTACATACAACTGGAATTCCTCATCCGGCCATAGTCACACCAACAGTCAAACAGGAATCTTCCCAGAGCGACGTCGGCTCACTCCACAGCTCGTAAGTTGTTGCTTCCCCTGTCTTCTCTTTGGGATACTCAAAGCATCCCCTGTGCATGTGTGGCTTGTAAAAAGGCTTGGATTTGTGATGTTTTTGCTGTGAAATAGTTTTTCAATTTTTTTTTTCTTTTTTGTTATAATTTATTTGAACATGTTTTAGCTGCCAAAGTGTGTCCAAATGATGGTAGCAGTCTTTGAGTCATTCTATGACATAGGCAAGTAGTTACTAATTTCACCTGTTTCACCGAGGAAGTGGAATTTTCTTGATCGAGATTCAAGTTTCTTGACCAGTTTCTCTATTACTCAGTGCCTAGTTTGAAGCCTTGAGATAACAGATGCACAACATGAGACAAAAAACTAAGCATAAATGGCTTCTTCAAAGCTGCAGAGAGCTGGTATCGAGTTTAGGTTTGAACTGACAAAAGCCCATTGATAAAGGGGTGTAATTATTTCCTCTACTGTCATGCTCAAGCTGTCCCTGTGGAAAGGTCCATTTTTCTGGAGCCCATGTCCTTCCAAGGTTCTTGCAGGGGCTCAGAGGGTACTTGGTGATGTTGCATAAACATGAGGTGAGTTTGCTTGTAATGCTTTTAAGACTGTTCCCATACAGCAGCCAGGGTGAAGGCTCTAGAGAACCTTCTGGTCCTCTTCCTAGAGATTGCTGAGGATTAATGCTAGAGAGATTGAGGGGATTAATTTAATAAACTCACAAGGGGTTCTCACTGTGAGGTCTCTGTCTGTTGTATCTTTACTCTTCAGAAAACATCAGGACTCCAAAAAAGAAGAAGAGAAAAAGAAGCCACACATAAAGAAACCTCTTAATGCATTTATGTTATATATGAAGGAAATGAGAGCAAAAGTTGTAGCAGAATGCACATTGAAAGAGAGCGCAGCCATCAACCAAATCCTCGGTCGAAGGGTAGGTAACAAGGGACAAGCACAAGCAGGGCCTGAAACTCGGTAGGATTCACACCTTCTGAATCCCTGTGTTTTTCTGCTATTGTGAAAATGGATAGGGAAATTGCTAAACCAAAGGCCTTGCTTTGTTTTTTAGTTTTCACAGGCACTCCATACCAGTGGGGTCATTCGTGGGGACGAGGAGGAGTTAATTAATAGCAGTGTTATTTCAGTATCATTTCCATGACTGGTTGATGAAAAAATCTTAGATTTTTATTTTGGCCTAAGATAGGCAGAAAAGTAAATGGGAAATGAAAAACTTTTGAGTACAGTACCAGTGTCAGCACCTGTGAGAGCTAGAAGAGGTGAAGAAGTGCCCGTGGGGGAGACACCTCCAAAGTTATAACTGAGTTCTGGCTCAGGACAAGTGGTTCAGCTTCTGGACCATCTCCCCTGCTGTCTGTTTTTGTTTAGGCTTCTCAATTCTCCTCTCTCAACAGGAGACAAAGGGATTGAGTGCATGTAAATGATTAGTTGTGGTTCAGTTGATTTAACTGCAGTTATAATCTAGAGTTGTAAATAAAATATGAATGTCAGCATGCCAGATCATCTGTTTTTATCTCTTTTTTATGAAAATTGATTCTAACTGTACTTATATGTATAAATAACACACTTTGCTGTTAACGTGCTTAAAAAAACCCCAACCACTAGTGCTTTTTATTTTGTCTTTTTGTCTTTTCTCCACCCCAGTGGCACGCGTTATCCAGAGAAGAGCAAGCGAAATACTATGAACTAGCAAGAAAGGAGCGACAGCTTCACATGCAGCTGTACCCGGGCTGGTCTGCACGGGATAACTATGTAGGTTCCTATGTAGGTGGAAACTTTTAGTAGTAGAGCTTGTAGAAATGTCTGTGTGAGCGGCTGAGCTACGACCACACATTGCACACAAGCACTGCGTGGAAAGTCTCAGGACCCCAATCTGGTAACGACAACAGGCACTTCGCTCGGCGATACCAAAACTCCTGGGGCTAATTCCCACTTGGAAGAGGCTTCCTGGCTGGACTAGTATGGGGTTAGAATTTGAGGATAACGGTAAAGCTCTGTGATAAAAGTCTTCCCTTCTCTTTTACCAGGATCTGGAAATGCTGTTTGGCTTGCTGGTCATTTTGAATTTCATTTTTTAAAACAAAATTTTAAATCCCCTTTGTACGCCTCCTCTCCTTTCCACCAAAAGAGATAAATAATTGGTGTCTTGTGCTTATCTGTGTGATAGTGTAGTGGAAAGTGGAAGAATGACTTATCCTAGCTTCAGAGAAGGACTGGCAAAACCAAAAGCATTATATTTTTGAAAGTCTTAGTCTCAAGTGGGGTTAAATGAATTATTCCACAGTCTATAGTTGTGTATTTTGTTTGTTTTCTTCTTCATGCCCGTAATACCTTTTTTCCCCCCTACCCTCCTTATTTTTTAAAAAGTATATTGGAATTCATGATCAATTCATGGATTGTTTTAAAATTGATTCCTCCCTCTACTTTTCAGAAAGGCTGTTTTCGAGCTAAAAGTGGTAGTATTTTTTGTCTGTTAAAAAGTATAAGGGCAGCTTTATAACCCTTAGTACTAAATAGCTCCTTCCATGAAGGGTAAGCGGTGCAGATGGTAATAAGTGTTTGCAAGCCTAAGCCCATAAATTCTTGACAGATTTGTGGATTGGTGAGAGCTCTAAACCCTTTTTAATAGGATTATAGCAGCATCTTGATTTTTTTTAAAGTTAAATAAATATCACCTAAAACTTTCAAGGTCTCTAACTCTGTAATAAACCCTATTCTCTGCCTTCTAGTCACACTTCCCTGCAGGTTTGGGGACCAACAGCTCTAAGATTGATGCCAGTTTAGTGTAGAGTTACACATTACGGTTTTGTTGAAGTCGGTCTCTTCCATCCCCATCGTCATCACTGCCTGTTTTACCATAAATATTCTATTTTGCTCTATATGACAATACTTGCCTATATGAATCTGCATTTTTATATGTATGGGTGGGAGGAAGCCAGTTCAGAGTCTGCAGTGAAGCCAGGAGAAGCAGCAGCAGCTCTTTACACTCTTCTGCCGTTTCAGTGGTGGAGAATACACATGCTCACTTATTTAGCAATATGTACTTAGGGACATTTTTCAAATCCTTCTGTTTTCTTGATCATCTTTTCTTTCCGTTGGGCTCAGCCTTCCCTCTGTAGTCATTACAGGTATACCTGTGCATGCTCAATTGTCCTTCCAGTTCAGAAAATTCTTGATTCTGTGCTCCTCAGAGAAGACCTTTGTAAGCCTGATGAGGCACAGCTCTTGCTTAGCACATTTTCTTTCCCTTCTCAGCACAGTCTGGCCTGAGGCTGTCAGACCATAGGCTCAAGGTAGTTCCTCAGCACTGTGCAGTATCGTCGTCTTGGGTGTTCAAAAGGGAGTCTAGGCTCGACTGAGGCTTCGGCAATGCTCATTCTGCACAGTGACTGTGCCACCGACAGATGGGCATGTACAAAGCCTCAGTGTTTAGGACCTTTTACTTTTGTCCTCACTGTGTGAACACTGAGAAACCCTTTCTTCTCAAGCTAAAAAGGACAGGATGAGAAAGCCAGTGCTTTCCCAGCGGCTTGATGCTGTACCCCCAGGTGACCTTCAGGGGGAACCTTCCTGCCTGAGGAGAGCGTGGTACCTTTGCATCATCCGCAGGATTTATTTATGTCTCCTCTCCTGGTCCATTCACAGCTCTCCTGAGTGCCCCTCCTCCCTCAGCCGTTTGTAGGGTCTTGAGCCTTTCACACATCTAGCAGGGGAGCGACTTTGGGCTGCTTGAAGTGGTTAAATTGTTAAACACCTCACATCAGGCTCAAGGATAAGGCCAGCTATAGCCCAAGTCTTCAGAGACAGGAGCAGTGCATTCAGGAAATGCAGCTTTCAGCCTCATGGCTTGTTGGTGTCACAAGGCACGTTGGCTCTTCCCGAGATCTAATATGAGATGTTTAGCAGTGCTGAGTGCTGGACTCAGAAGTATGTAAGGGTCCAGTCACCTCACCCACTGCTTGCCTAGAAAATTAGTACCAAAGAACTCTGCAGACCTATCAAAACCCATGTTAGTTTGGCTCCGGAGAGGGAGCTACCAAAATGGTTAGCAGGTATTTACATCCATATTTACTTGCAGCATAAAAATTTGTATAGTATGATGACAGAAAATGTTAAAATCTGTTCAAGTTTTGGGAGAACAATCTTAGGCAAAGAAAAAATGGTGTCTTCTGCAGAGCACTTGAAAAACTGCTGTCACAGTTCTTTCCTTAAGTCCATATATTAATTTAGCTACATAGTCTAATACCCTCTTCTAGCCCAGAAATTGAACCAGATTATTCTTCTCCCTGATGCTTTGAAAAAGATGTAAAGAAGTTGATGTGACATCTGTCCATTCTTTATTAGGAAGAGTTTTAAAAGTTTGTGTTGACAAAGAACAAGAAATTTCTGGTCCCTGGCTGACATTCCTGTAGATCAGCTGTTTTTAACAGATTGCTCCCCAAAGGCATTACAGTACTTTAATACCTGGCTTGAAGAGCTTGTGAAAGGCAGGTGACTCCTGACCTTTGTTCTGGCTGGCCCTCGAGTGAAGAAGTTATAAGGTCTCAAATTGAAATAGCCCTTGAATTCCCAAATGTACTGCAAAAATTAAGCAAATTTGCCACAGATGCAGTCTGTTAATTATGCCAGTGGCCTCCTTGAGATTAAATAAAAGTCAGGCTTATGATGTTGAGGCAATTGTCTGGTTTTGGTTACATTGTTGAAAGCTGGAAAAAATTCACTGATTTTTGCAGAGTTACTGTCAATCTAGATCAATATAGATGGAGCAGAGTCTGAGCCTCTTGCATCTTTATGTGATACATGGATTTCAAGATACCGTGCTTTTCCCTATTCTGTTCTCAGGCAGCTTTAGGAGCAATGCTTGTCTGCCTTATCTGCCTGTCACGTTAGACTGATGGCTGCTCTAGCAATTGACAACTTCCATATCCCAAAAAATTACCTCAGAGGTGTCAGAGATTATTTGCATCAGCATCAAGGCTGCAGGATTATGTGCCTGTTGTTTAAAGGTCCTTTGAGATGGACAGTTCACACTGCTTTTTCCATCTCCAGAAGGATCTCATAAACCTGGAACAACCTGGACAGCAGGGTGGCAGGTTACAACTCTGAGCAAGCAAGGGGGAATTAGTGCAGAAACCTCGTGCCACAAGGCCAGCTTTGTGGAGGAAAAACAGGACGACGGATCAGTGTCCTCCATTCATGTTGGGGGAATTTTTGGCTAATACATTCCAGGAAACCTATCATAGGGAGCATCCCAAATGTGGATGTGCTGTGCTGAAGCCCATCATAACCATATATCTGGAATCCATCTACTGAGAAAGATGCCCACTGTGTGGGAGAACCTCTTGGCTTTCCCAGATACATCCAACCCTTCAAAAGCTCTGTGAGATTCCTTCTTCCAAGACATGTTTGTTGCCCTTTGGCCACAAGGGACTGCAGCTCTGAGGCCTTCTCACTAGCTGCGCTTGCTACCATGTCTTCAAAAGCCAGGAATTCTTGTGCTGTTCACAGCTAACATTGCTGGCCCAAAAGTTGTTGCTTTTAGCATTTGGAGAGCTGTGAAAATGAAATTACTCTGTTGCCTACACTGGCCTTGTTGTACTAGTCTGCAAACCCTGTACCTCAATGTTAGAGGAGTTTTCTTGGAAAAATAGCTTTTCTCTTTTGAGCTATGCTTATTACTTCATATTTTTTCTATTGGAAAGCAATTACTGTTTTTCCCCAGAAGCTGGGCTCCCAGTTGTCCTATCCCACACTGTTGAAGGAAAACAGAACAGGCTTTTCTCCCTCCAGTCAAAAACTGTAACAAATTTCATCATCTTGTGGTACAGCATTTGGGAAAGGGATAGAGTTTAGTGAAATATTACTGGTTGTTTCCTTGTGATCGAGCAAAATGTGGGAAGGGTCTTGGCTATGTCTAGATTTTTTTTCTTGTCCTGGTGTTGTTTTCTAGGTTGTCAGTGGAACTATAAAACTGCAGGTTAGGATTCACTTGTTACTGTGGGCTTCCTTGCCTGCTTGAATGCTTGGGGTTTGGTACTGAGGAACTCCAGGGGCTCAGTCTGACCTCACTCTCCCCTCTCTATTCTCCCTCTCCTTCCTCTCCCTTCCCCACCAATACATGACCACAAATGATTCTTGAAACTTCTGCATGCAGGAGCATACACATGTCAGATGTTTTTGGCTTCATGATGATCTTAGCTCAAAAGTAGCATCTTGCAAGTCCTTCTCCCCCTGCCCCAGCTGCCCATGGCCTTGGTGGGTGTTAGCACTGAGTGGGCAGCAGTCTGAAAAGTCACAGGGTGGGGAGGCAGAGTCAGTCCTGGGGTGCAGCATCTCCCTGGGGCCCTCCAAAGTTCCCTGCACCAGGGGTGAGCCAGTATCACACTTCGGTGTCCCCCCTTGGGAGCTTCCTGCTCCAGCTGCAGCCTCATTGCTCGGTGCCTTCTTGCAAGGACACTTGTTTGGGGTTTTATTCTAATCCTTCTTGTTTGTGTATGTTTTCTGCAGGGAAAGAAGAAGAAGAGGAAAAGGGATAAGCAGCCAGGAGAGACCAATGGTAAGTAAAGATAAGTCTAAACCTCTTGCTTAGTGGAAGTGTGGCAATCCTGGTGTGACCCTTGTAGGTAGGGGGGAGGTGGGCACAGGTCTCCTGGCCTCAGGGGAGCCAGTCCCTATGCTAGACAGCTGTTTTTTTTTAAATGCACTCCAATAATTCACGCGTTACCGCCCTTCTAAAACTAGTAACCCAGCCATTGCATGTCAGAGCCTCCTCGTGTGGCACTAGCCGAGTTTATCCGTGTAGTTGCCGAGCCTGTAACCGCAGAGCCGTAGCTGTAATGCCTATGCCATCGTTTATCCAGTCGTCCGCTTCCTCCGCGCATCCGCGGGCGTGTGTGCGTGTCCGTGTGCGTGTGCTATTAATTTGGGCTGTCCCTGGATGTCCTGATGCATGCCTTACAGTGGTAAATCGCACCCATCTTAAATTAAGGAGGTTTGCCATTCTATATAGGAAATTAGAAATACTGCATAGGCAATCTCATAGTCGATCTTGAAGAAGCCCTAACTTAGTTTTTTTGAAGCCTTTGTATAATTTGTTCTTTTTTTTCAGAACACAGCGAATGTTTCCTAAATCCTTGCCTTTCACTTCCTCCGATTACAGGTGCTAACGTCATTTTGAGTCATTTAAAATAGTTTATAAACTGCTTTTTAATTTTTTTTCCTGCCATTATAGATTTTAACATTAAACACTTATGACATTAAGAAAAAAATACCATCCACACGTTTTGATAGTATTTATTATCTATATATCTTTATATCTATTATGTTTGATAGTATTTTTTAATTTTGTTTTTTGTTTTTGTAACAATTGCTATTAAAACAGTAATACAGTAAAAATAACGCAAGAGTTGTACTAACTGTGCAAATTGAATATGCAGTATTTCTTTAAAGAGACTGATAAAAGAATGGAAGCAAGTCAGTAATGAACCTCCTTAATCTAATGGCATTTTTCATGGCTCCCACTAAGTCTTCTCACATTAGCATGCATACGCATTTTTTTATTATTATTTTAGTTTTGGATCTTTTTTTTTTTTCCTTTCTGCTCAAGCCTATTCATTGCAATTCACTAGCTGTACTAACTCAGCACCTTGCCATGCTTTACATTTTATTTTCTGGCTGATACTAATATACTCATTCCGCAATCTGCTTATTCTTATCCATTCTTTTAAATGCAAATTAATAAAAACAAGTAAATTGAATGTTATTCCAAAAGCTGCATTATCCCAGGAGATATAATTTCTTTTTTTTCCTTTCTTTTTTTTTTTTCTCTTATTTTGTATCTGAGTTGAAGAAAAAAGCATGTTCAGGATCTAACTTCCATACTCAGCTTCTTTTCTTCCTTTTTTCCCCCCCTCTTAAAAAAGAAAAAAAAAAAGAAACCCCAGCCCAAATCAATCTTGCCTGAAACATCCTGCTAGACCAACCACAAAGACTTTCCTCTACCTGCTCTCTTAAAAGGGAAAGAAACAGTCCTTTATAAAGGGATACTGCAGCTTTAATTGCAACAGCTAATCTCAAGAGTTGAATAAAAATGTAATTATCACTTTTTTAAACTTTTAAATCAAAAGTCAATATTTGCAATTAATAACAAGGACATTGATTTTTATTCCCTTTTTTATTTTTATTTTTTCCTTATTTTTACCTTTCTCTTTTTTCTCCCTTTTTCTCTCTTCCTCTCTCTCTCTCTCTCTCTCACTCCCCCCTCTCCCCTTTTCTTTTTTTCCTCTCTCCCTTTTCTGCTCGCTTTTCTTGAACTCATTCAGACCTGAGCGCTCCTAAGAAATGCCGAGCGCGCTTTGGCCTTGATCAACAGAATAACTGGTGCGGCCCCTGCAGGTGTGTATAGTTTTCCCAGACTCGCTATGGCTGATTTGCAGCTGGTTTATTTGGTACTTTCCCCTTTTTTTTCCTGCCTTGTTGCTTTGTAGCTCTGTGTTGTGATCTAGAAGACACAAGGGAGTGGGACACTGCCATCAGTAATCATCTCTCCGAAAGGGTTTTGCTTTTTTTTTTTTCTTTGTTGGTTGGTTGGTTTTTTTTTTTTTTTTTGCCTTCCTCTTTGCTGCTGCTAGCCAAAAACCCACTGTAAAACAGCATCAACCTTAAGCCCATCTGATCCGTGGCTCAACCACGCTCCTGCCTTCCCAGCCTCCACCCAAGGACAGTCGCTCCCAAAGCCCTTGATAACGCGGCACTGAGTGCGGTACCGACACCACACAGGCTCGTGGCTGTGTCGGAGATTTTTTTTTGGTTTTCCTTTGGCTCATTGTGAAAGTCCTGTTTTCCTTCCTGCCCTTGGTACGAGGGGAGATTACCAAATAAAACGGAGGTGTCTGAAAGCTGAACGTAGCTGTAGCTGAGATGACGCAGACCAAATGAGCTCTATCCACCATTGTGTTGTATTTTTTGTGTTTACCTTATGCTAACAGATGCAAATACTCCAAAGAAGTGTCGGGCATTGTTCGGGCTTGACCGACAGAGTTTATGGTGCAAACCATGCAGGTATAAAACTACCCATTAGGCCTTTGGGGAAATAAAAGCAATCTGTCCTCTTAGTGCATTTGTGTGATTTTATTTTTTTTAAATCTTTTTTCCCCACTCCCCACCTTTCTCTCTCCCACAGCATCAATTGCTAATAATCTTTGATCTTTGGAATTTCTTGCTAATTTAATGCCATTTTCTCTCTTTCTTTACCAATAACCTTTCCCTGGTGGTAGAACTGGGAACAAGAAAACTCAAAGTCCTTAAAGCTGGCAATTTTTTGGCATTTTTTTGTTATTTTTTCCAGATTGTCAGCAAAATTAATGTTTAGCTGGACATTTATATTTTGTCTTTAATTTGGGTCTATGTCCCCTGCCTGCAAAGGCTTTTTAAAATGGTTCTGAGATCTGCAGTACTAGTGTTTTTCTCATTATTAGAGATGTAAAAGCCAGTGTTTACAGCTTATATTGTATTCATTCTTTTGGTATTATCTCAAAAATTAAAACAGCTACCTGTTGGCTACTATGCCTCTGTAAGGTTTATATAGACAAAATTTTTTAAAATTATCTGAAATCTTTTTTCCTAATCCCAAAAATATATTTTTTCTTAAATCTTATCCCAACAAGTGAGCTGTAAACGTCTGAGCTCTAGACAAAACTAATTACAACTTTAGTAGCACAGTTTCCAGCATTAAAAGGAGATGAAAGACATCAGAGAGTCCAAATTCCGGCAGCCCATGTTCTACTGGAGTTTAATTCCATGTGTAACTCAGTACGTACTTCTTTCTTGGTGGAGGGATACCGAGTAGTTCTTTTCTCATTCCTTTTTCCTTATATGATCGCATTTGGTTAAATTTGTTGTTTCTTTATTCTGATACAAGCAGTCTTTGAATTTGGAATATTATGATGGTAGGTATTTCAACCCAAACCACACTCTGTGTGTAGTGATTCCTCTCCCACATTTTTCCCTCTTACTCATGCCAGTCCCATGTGCTCCATCTCATTTAGAATGTAGCTCAGACGTCCATCGTATTTTGTGTATGCACGCAGTCTTGTCTGTGCTTAGTGTCCAGGAAACTCGGATTGAGGGTGGTGGTGTGTGTCAGTGTACCAGAGGAGGCACCAGAAATGCCTTCTGCAGGTTGTGTCTTGTCCCATTTGAGGCATGGTAGTATGGGGTGTTGGGGTCTAGGCATCAGTACCAGGACATGTGTTAAACAAGCTGGGAAAGCAGCAGTTTCGTAGTGCTAGAAGGGAGAAGGGTTCAGTCCAGAAGAGCTGAGTAGCTACTTCACTATGTCAGGAGGCTTGAGTCTCATGCTAGCCAAGGACTGCAGTGCTGTGTTTAGTTAGGCTCTGTTCTGTGGTTACTTTGCTGCACACTATCAGCAGATATTTGTGTAGTCTAGAGATAGAGTATGTGAAGCATGTCAGGCTCTGCATGCCAAGTACCAGAACAGGGGGCACATCATGTTTGTGTTGCTTTATCTTTTCCTGGCTGCTTAAATAAGCAACATACTTTTAAAACTACATTTTATCAGCAAGGAAACTTTTTATTTGGTCTGTACAGTGCTTAGGTTACATGTGAAGCATAAACCCTCTTAACTTATACCAGATTTTGGTCAGAAGTGTTTTCAGTGCATCAGGGACAACTTTAGTGGTATAGCTGATAGTTCTGGACTTACTGATTCAGAGTCAGCTGCTTTTCTTTTTGTTTTGTTTTGGTTTCTTGTTTTGTTTTGGTTTTTAATGCATGGAGGCATTTTACCACTAGGTAGTAGAGCATTTCTCTCCTAGTTCTGGTCCTAACCATTATAACATTGCATTTGCTAGCATAGTAGCATTTTGTAGCACACCTTAGGTAGGTGCTAAAGATGTGCAGTTTGCTACTGTGGTGAAAACTGAGACATCTTTGCCCACAGCAACTGAATAAACCCTTGCAATCTTCTGTGGCTTTCACTCATGGCAATTGCAGCATTACAGGTTTCCTGGTGCTGTTCCAGGTCTAGTTTCAAGAGCAGCAAAAGTGGGGTCAGGTCTGTTGGTGTTTGCTCTACTGATGTAGCAAGTTAACACTTTCAGAGCAATGCACAAGTGAATAATCCTCATTAGTGCTTCTGAGGGGGCAATATGTAGTATTTTTGTTCCAGCCTTTAGGAGAGCAAAACTGAGGCACAAGTAGTTCCTTAGATTTTTACTTATTCCCCCTCACCAGAGCTGCCTGGTGGTCTTCAAGTCTGCTAAAATTAGGCTTGTGCGCTTTGAGGGTTTGCCCTCTGGGCCTTTTGTCCCACTTAACCCTGACAGGTTCATGACTACAGGTAACCACGGTGTGATTGGCACAGATTGAACCATCATGATTTAAGTAAATATTTTTTTCAGACTACAAGTGGTCACACTATTAAAAAGTTTAGCAAAAGAAGCAATATGCTCCCTTAATCCTAGTCAAAGGAAAATTACTTCAGGAGAGCAGAGCAATGGGTTTGGTTTTTAAAAGGTTGTTAACTCTGCAGCATCAGAAAGTCAGGTAAACCTGGTTTAAAGCTGCTTTGCCATGGGAGCTCTTTCTTTCTGGCCACAGAACTTAAATAATATTAAAAAATAAATTTGAAATGCTGGCATACTAGATTCAAACTGCCTCTAGTTAAATAATTCACTGCCCTGTAGGTTCAGAGCAGTCCAATTAAAGGACTTTTGGAGCCCCATCAATGAGGCAGGCAGGGCTTGGGTCTCTGCTTGCAAGTAATTTTAATTTGGCGATGGAGGGGGAGTCCTGCAGTCTGCAGATTGTAAGAACCCATCTTTCCACACAAGTAATATTGGTGAGCTTTGTGGAGCTTAACTGTCCTGCTTTGCCACTGGACCTGTACAGCAGGTCCAAACAGGAGCTGTGGCCCTGGTAGTGCTGCACAGCTGAAGTAGGCAGTAGTGAGAGAGGAGAGGGGAGAGAGAACAGCAGAACTATCCTTAGCCAAGAGCCAGAGATTTCCAGTGTTGTTTGTTGATTGTAGAAGAATTAACAAGGTCTGTTTTGAGCCCACCAAATTAATTTTTTTTCTGTCTTTTAACGTTGCTCTAATAAAGCATGGTTTACAGCCTTCACTTACTGTCCTCTATCTTTCTTTCTTTCTTTTTAACATTTAAGTTGCATGGTTGTCTTTAGTTTTTAGCATGTATTGATCTGCAGGCTAACGTGGTTAAAACTCTAATAGCCCTAACCCCTTACTTTGCCATGTGGCACATGGATCAGAATGTGAGAGCAGACCTGAGTCTCTGGAGGAAGGGATATCGCAGCACTGGTCCCTCACTGAAGCTGGTGAAATATGGGGTGCTGGGTTTGTTGTTCCCTTCCTGGCTATGGGAGATGATAGTTTTAACTCCATGATCACGGTAGTGTGCTCTCCTTTGCAAATGAGAAGCATCTGTCCTCATTGCCTCAAGGGTGGAGCTTGGTTTAACCTAGTCAAAAGCCATACCTAGGGGAGAACACTGGTGACCAGCAGGGGAGCTGGGGCACCTCCTGGAGTGGAGAATGTCCCCTGGTGACACTCAGCTGCTGTGCCACGCTCAGGCGCTCCCTCTGATGGAGTTGCAGAGCTGGGGTGATGTATCCACTGGAGAGGGAGAGCAACCTCCTCCTTCAGGCTGGTGGCTTTGTGCAGCTTAGCTGAGCATCCAAAGTTCTTGTGGCAGAGCTGCTCTAGACAGGCTTTGTCTTATGCCTTGGGCTGTGTGACAGCACTTCAGCACTTCCCATGGGAAGTGTGACTGTGGATCAGAGGGCTGAAGAGCCAGCATGCTTAGGGTCAAGGTGGCCACTGGACATCATTCTGCCAGATGCTGTGGTTGTTTGCCTCATTATTTCTGTCCTACTGCTAGAATTGTCTTGCACATACTTTGCAAGAGAGATGGTGTGAAACTGTCATCTGTTTTCATTGCTCCTTTACATTATCCAGTGGACAGAGGGAGGAGAAAAGATCTCTGTCGGATCACTTATTTATTTGAAGATGAGCGGCTCTTGCGAGACCCTCATATGCCCTGGTGTGAAATTAAGATCCATGTTGCTCCTCACCTTTGTACCTGTCGTCGTGCTCTTCACCTACTGAAATT
This sequence comes from Ploceus nigricollis, assembly GCA_013399945.1. Classification (NCBI taxonomy): domain Eukaryota; kingdom Metazoa; phylum Chordata; class Aves; order Passeriformes; family Ploceidae; genus Ploceus; species Ploceus nigricollis. Next base: position 83,274 of record VXBC01007728.1, on the reverse strand, counting down.
GGATCCCACTCTGGAGTTACATGGATGGCCTCTCAGAGGAAAATCCCCAAAATGCAGACAAGCAGCTTCCCAAATCTACCACTCTCCCCTAAAACAAAAAAGTAAAACTGAGTCGATTTAAAGCCACAACCTGCAGGCCATACAACCAGTTATTCTTGTTATTTTGGATCATACTCTGTTTTTCCTGTTCTTTTCCTGTTTTTTTCTTCTGTTTGCTTTGTTTGTTCGTTTTGTTTTTATTTCCCCTCTCTCTTGTTCTCTCTGTTATATATCCCTTCTGTCTGACTGACATTTCTGGATTTGGTGTGGTTCTTAACAGAGGAGAAAGCAATGAGCAGTAGTTTGCAGCCGTTCTTGCCTCCCAAGGGCAGGGCATCGTATGAGACCACAGGTGACGCAGGTGTAGCTATAGCCCCATTGAGTTGGACAGTGTTATGGGACATCTTGAGATACCATCAGATATCCAGGGTTTTTCTTTTAGGAGGATTAAATTACTTTTTAATATTTTTTTTTTCCATGGAGGAAAGTTTGTAGATTAGAACAGTGAGCTCCAAAACCCATTTATCTGGTTTTCTGATTATGAAAATAAGGAGAGGAGGCGACCTGAAGAGGAAGGGGATGAAGAGACAATTAATTGGTGAATCATTTCCAAATCTGTTAGCCGAGGGGAGGTTCCCGAGTGGGTTTGGTGCCGAGGACACCCTGCCAGACCCCCAGGATGGCACGTGGGGCCAGGATGCCACCCATGCAGAGCCCAGATTAGCTGACTGATGGCTCTTTGCTGTAGATGACTGTCTCCATCAGCGTCTCTGCCCTTTATTCATGGATAACTCTCTCCCTGTTTCTAGGAGAAAAAAAAAGTGCGTTCGCTACATACAAGGTGAAGGCAGCTGCGTCCGCCCACCCTCTTCAGATGGAAGCTTACTAGACTCTCCTCCGTCCTCCCCCTCCATGCTCGCCTCCCCCTCCAGAGACTCGAAACCACAGACTGAACAAACGCAACCCCTCTCGCTGTCATTGAAGCCCGACCCGCTGGCGCACCTGGTGATGATGCCGCCGCCATCCTCGCTCGTGCTCGCTGAGAGCGCCGCGAGCAAGCCCGGCGCCCTGCCCGCCGCCAGCTGCCCCAACGGGGCCCTGGACCACGCGCCGGCCACCCTCCCGCCGGCCGCCGCCGCATCCCTCGCACAGCCCTCGACGTCCTCCTTGCATTCCCACAGCTCGCTGGCGGGGACACAGCCCCAGCCGCTCTCCCTTGTAACGAAGTCCTTAGAATAGCTTTAGCCTCGTTAGCCCTTTCGGTTTCCTTTCGGGGGGATTGAATTCTGTTGGTATTTGGGGTTTTGGTTTTTTTTTTCCTTTTCTTTATTTTTTTTTCTTCTCCTTGTTGTCGTCCGCTGTTTGTCGTCGTTTCTCGGTTTCATTTTTAATTTGTGCCATGTGGCTACATTAGTTGATGTTTTATCGAGTTCATTGGTCAATATTTGACCCATTCTTATTTCAATTTCTCCTTTTTAAATATGTAGATGAGAAAAGCCTCATGATTCTGCCAAAATTTTTATCAACAGCTGTTTAAAGTCTTTGTAGCGTTTAAAAAATATATATATATACATAATTGTTATGTAGTTCCAATAGCTTAGTTTTAAAGACTGATTTTAAAAATTAAAAAAAAAAAAAGAAGCAATTTTGAAGCAGCCCTTGCCAGAGGCATTGGTTCTTTATTATTTGTATTAAATACGAGCTTGCGAACCAATCATTTTACATCTGGTTTTTAAACCTTTAAGGGCACAACGAATGCGGTGCCGCTACTACTTCTTTTTTTTTTCTTCCTTGTGTGAAACAACCTTTATTGTGATGTTACTTGTTATTGTTTAAATGTACAGAAACAAAGGGTTAAAAAAATGTGTTAATATACCTTGTTCCATGGTGTTGTTCTTTTTGGGGGAGGGGACGCTACTCAACAATTAAAAGTATCACAACGCTATTGGACCAGTAGTATTTATTGCTTTAGAAATTGCTTGTTGTATCTGTATGTTGTCCCTTTTTAAATGTTTTTTTCTNTGTCTTTTAACGTTGCTCTAATAAAGCATGGTTTACAGCCTTCACTTACTGTCCTCTATCTTTCTTTCTTTCTTTTTAACATTTAAGTTGCATGGTTGTCTTTAGTTTTTAGCATGTATTGATCTGCAGGCTAACGTGGTTAAAACTCTAATAGCCCTAACCCCTTACTTTGCCATGTGGCACATGGATCAGAATGTGAGAGCAGACCTGAGTCTCTGGAGGAAGGGATATCGCAGCACTGGTCCCTCACTGAAGCTGGTGAAATATGGGGTGCTGGGTTTGTTGTTCCCTTCCTGGCTGTGGGAGATGATAGTTTTAACTCCATGATCACGGTAGTGTGCTCTCCTTTGCAAATGAGAAGCATCTGTCCTCATTGCCTCAAGGGTGGAGCTTGGTTTAACCTAGTCAAAAGCCATACCTAGGGGAGAACACTGGTGACCAGCAGGGGAGCTGGGGCACCTCCTGGAGTGGAGAATGTCCCCTGGTGACACTCAGCTGCTGTGCCACGCTCAGGCGCTCCCTCTGATGGAGTTGCAGAGCTGGGGTGATGTATCCACTGGAGAGGGAGAGCAACCTCCTCCTTCAGGCTGGTGGCTTTGTGCAGCTTAGCTGAGCATCCAAAGTTCTTGTGGCAGAGCTGCTCTAGACAGGCTTTGTCTTATGCCTTGGGCTGTGTGACAGCACTTCAGCACTTCCCATGGGAAGTGTGACTGTGGATCAGAGGGCTGAAGAGCCAGCATGCTTAGGGTCAAGGTGGCCACTGGACATCATTCTGCCAGATGCTGTGGTTGTTTGCCTCATTATTTCTGTCCTACTGCTAGAATTGTCTTGCACATACTTTGCAAGAGAGATGGTGTGAAACTGTCATCTGTTTTCATTGCTCCTTTACATTATCCAGTGGACAGAGGGAGGAGAAAAGATCTCTGTCGGATCACTTATTTATTTGAAGATGAGCGGCTCTTGCGAGACCCTCATATGCCCTGGTGTGAAATTAAGATCCATGTTGCTCCTCACCTTTGTACCTGTCGTCGTGCTCTTCACCTACTGAAATTGGATCCCACTCTGGAGTTACATGGATGGCCTCTCAGAGGAAAATCCCCAAAATGCAGACAAGCAGCTTCCCAAATCTACCACTCTCCCCTAAAACAAAAAAGTAAAACTGAGTCGATTTAAAGCCACAACCTGCAGGCCATACAACCAGTTATTCTTGTTATTTTGGATCATACTCTGTTTTTCCTGTTCTTTTCCTGTTTTTTTCTTCTGTTTGCTTTGTTTGTTCGTTTTGTTTTTATTTCCCCTCTCTCTTGTTCTCTCTGTTATATATCCCTTCTGTCTGACTGACATTTCTGGATTTGGTGTGGTTCTTAACAGAGGAGAAAGCAATGAGCAGTAGTTTGCAGCCGTTCTTGCCTCCCAAGGGCAGGGCATCGTATGAGACCACAGGTGACGCAGGTGTAGCTATAGCCCCATTGAGTTGGACAGTGTTATGGGACATCTTGAGATACCATCAGATATCCAGGGTTTTTCTTTTAGGAGGATTAAATTACTTTTTAATATTTTTTTTTTCCATGGAGGAAAGTTTGTAGATTAGAACAGTGAGCTCCAAAACCCATTTATCTGGTTTTCTGATTATGAAAATAAGGAGAGGAGGCGACCTGAAGAGGAAGGGGATGAAGAGACAATTAATTGGTGAATCATTTCCAAATCTGTTAGCCGAGGGGAGGTTCCCGAGTGGGTTTGGTGCCGAGGACACCCTGCCAGACCCCCAGGATGGCACGTGGGGCCAGGATGCCACCCATGCAGAGCCCAGATTAGCTGACTGATGGCTCTTTGCTGTAGATGACTGTCTCCATCAGCGTCTCTGCCCTTTATTCATGGATAACTCTCTCCCTGTTTCTAGGAGAAAAAAAAAGTGCGTTCGCTACATACAAGGTGAAGGCAGCTGCGTCAGCCCACCCTCTTCAGATGGAAGCTTACTAGACTCTCCTCCGTCCTCCCCCGCCATGCTCGCCTCCCCCTCCAGAGACTCGAAACCACAGACTGAACAAACGCAACCCCTCTCGCTGTCATTGAAGCCCGACCCGCTGGCGCACCTGGTGATGATGCCGCCGCCATCCTCGCTCGTGCTCGCTGAGAGCGCCGCGAGCAAGCCCGGCGCCCTGCCCGCCGCCAGCTGCCCCAACGGGGCCCTGGACCACCCGCCGGCCNNNTCTGCCAAAATTTTTATCAACAGCTGTTTAAAGTCTTTGTAGCGTTTAAAAAATATATATATATACATAATTGTTATGTAGTTCCAATAGCTTAGTTTTAAAGACTGATTTTAAAAATTAAAAAAAAAAAAGAAGCAATTTTGAAGCAGCCCTTGCCAGAGGCATTGGTTCTTTATTATTTGTATTAAATACGAGCTTGCGAACCAATCATTTTACATCTGGTTTTTAAACCTTTAAGGGCACAACGAATGCGGTGCCGCTACTACTTCTTTTTTTTTTCTTCCTTGTGTGAAACAACCTTTATTGTGATGTTACTTGTTATTGTTTAAATGTACAGAAACAAAGGGTTAAAAAAATGTGTTAATATACCTTGTTCCATGGTGTTGTTCTTTTTGGGGGAGGGGACGCTACTCAACAATTAAAAGTATCACAACGCTATTGGACCAGTAGTATTTATTGCTTTAGAAATTGCTTGTTGTATCTGTATGTTGTCCCTTTTTAAATGTTTTTTTCTTCTTTTATTTTTCCTTGAAACATTGTATAAAGGGTTTTTTTTTTTCCTTTAGTGTAAGCATCTTATATATAGCAACTCATTTGTACAAGGTTTTTAAGTTTATATATAAATGTGTATATATATATTTTTTCCGGGTTTTTGTTTTTGTTTTGTTTTCGTGTTTTTTTTTTGGGTTTTTTTTTTTTTTTTTTTTTTTTTTTTTTTTTTTTTTTTTTTTTTTTTTTTGCTATATGAAATACGGTTGCCACCAAATGGACATTCGCAGATGCATTTTTTCAAGGATCAATAGTGTAAAGAATAAAATTGCTTTAAAAGCCATTACACTCGAAAAGACTTGAAAATTTAGCAAGGGAATTTTTAGCAATGCTGTTTGAAAAATAGCAAGGTCCAAGTGTCTCCCGTTCAGAACTGCAGCTGAATCCCCTGCGACATTAGGACTGTAGGCTGTGTGCAAAATTTTTATGTGCCAAAATTCTCAGTGACTTTTAACTTTCTCCCGACAACTTTATTATTTTTTTTAATGCTGTAATTTTTTTGTTCATCATGTTTTGCTGTGATGTTACATAGGTAGATATGTATGTAGTTTTAATGTCACCTATAACAGACGTGTTTGGTAGCAGATTGTCCGGAAAGCATTTAAAATGAAGAGGTATAAACCCTTAAGGGCCAAATTCTGTATATTAGATTATTCATAAAAGGAAAATCAGACTGCCACTTTTATGTACACTTACTACATACAGGTAGGTAGCAAACTTAAAAAAAAAACCTAGGCATGTTGATGTTGCAAAAAACGCTGTATAAAGCTGAAAAATTGTTCATCTGTTCATTCAGTGCCATTGTAGTTGACATGAAGCGATTGTAAAACTGTCTCAGATTTTTCTCTGGTTTATTAAGATGCTAACTATAACATTTTTTGTGAATACTTTGAATGTTTCCTAACAGTTGTGATGTTACTGTTCCGTTTTATGCTCTTATTCCGATTTTCATTTTTAATGGTTTGGAAGCCATTTTTTGTAATGAATAAATGTTCATGCTGTACAGTATCTGTAGCATGCAGTTCTGGATTAATAAAAGCAACTTAGTATGTGCAGAGAATGACTTGTCAACTCATTTATGCGTTGACTGCATTTTATCTGGCTGGAAAGATTTGCAGGCCGACTGGAAAACTTCCTGAGGAAAAAAAGTGTGAAAATTGTGGCAAATTGCAGCCAGCTCTAGTTGTGAGAAATCCTTTGGGTTCCTTGGGAACCCAAAGGATTTACATTTGCACTCACCCTCTCCCTGCTCACTGCACTTTTGCATAAGTAGCAGTGGTTAAAGATCCTTTTTATTTAAAGCAAATGGCACATGATTTGGCAGAAGACAGCATGTGAGCTAAGGGAATGTCCTTCCATGTGAAGTGAGCCGGACTGGTGGATGGGAGACCAGGGCTGGTGATACCTTTCATTTTAATGTATTTCTGTTTAACCTGGTGATCTCACAACATAGAGCTGGTGCACTATAAAGGTCACACAGGAGAACCCAGATAGCCCTAATTAGTAAAGTCCTTCTTCTGGCCTTAGGCTTTATCTCCTGGACACATTTGAGTCCAGTTTTGCATATATTTGAGGGTTTTTTTAATGCAATGAGCCCTTGCAGCACAGCCTGCTTTTGGTTCTGACAGTCCAGCATCCACCTGACAGCAATGCCTGCAGATGCTGCAGGATGGAAGGGAATTTATATGCAAAGATTCTTATGATGTTTTTGATTTGTTTGGGGTTTTTTTAATAAGTGGAGATTTAAATTTTCTAGTTTCCAGGATTCTATCTGAAGTGGATGGCACTATTGGGCCAGTCATCTTGGAAAATGTCAGCCATGGTAATTCCTACAGTGGCACTTGAGGAGAATGGAGTGTAAAGATGTTGAAGCAGGTTTGTTCCCTGCTGTTGTGCAGGTCCATTGCTCAGGTACTGCACTTCTGTTTGGTTGGTCTTGGCAGGCTCTGCAGGAAGGGTGAGTGTTCTGCAGAGACCTGGGAACAGGCTGTTCTGTTCTGGGATGGGGCTGTCCCTTCCTGTGGGGTCCAATAAAACCTGCAAAAGAGTTCATTGGCTGCAGAAGGAATTTCCTTTGTGAGGGCCTGGGAGGTGCTGAGTAAAGTACTAAATAATGTGTAAGCAATATACAGTACTTTAAATTGCTAATATTTAATTATTAATTTACAAGACAAGCCTTTTCTTTTTTTTTGTTCAATCATGTTAGTAAAGGGCAATATATGTGAGTATTGTTTCTTATGTCCTATTAGAAGGATTAAGTCGTGGTGAATTTTTTACCAAGCTCCATTTATCTCTCTTGATCCAAGGCCTGATGGTGTTTTTGTTGTGGTCTGACATGATGCTGCCTTTGACCTCAGTGGAACATGTTCCCTCAACCACAACAGGCACATGGGCAGCGTGGGTGGGAGAGGGCTCTGCAGTGGGGAAAAGGACATTGCTTCAAAGCCTTTGTGGAAGATGCCAAATTTTGCTGTTGTTGGTAGCCAGTAAATTGAATGCAATGCTCAAATTACTCTCCAGCTAGTTAAGGTTTCTAGGGAATTTTTTACTTCTCTTTCCTAAGTGTTTTGACTCTTGCTAGAGCATGGCCATCCATCAGCCCGACACATGTGCTGCATCTCTGCTGGGGATAGCTGCTCTCTTCTAAAGTAAGGAATAGTGCTCCAGGGAGATCTCTGAATGCCATGATTCAAAGTAGATACCATCAAGGTATGATTCATATATTCAGGAAAATGTGTTCTTTGCTCTCTGCTTTATTAGGCAGACTTCGGAAAGAGTCCTAAAACACCATTCCCGTGCAAATTAGTTTTCCTTCTGTGTGTGTGGTGGGAGGCATGTGTTGCAAGGATACATTGAACAGGGCTTGTGAGTGGTGGATAACTCATGCTGGGAACTTATTTGCTATGGAAAACAATTGTATATCCCTGGGAAAGCAACTGCTTGTATTTCCTCCAGGTTGTGCCTTGGCTGCATCCCTTTGAGGGATTATGCCTTCAGATTTGCCTCCAAATTTCCCTTGCTTAGAGGAATTGAGCTGGGTCAAGGCTCCTGGGAGAAAATTGCCATTATTTACATGTATTCCCTTTGTGTCCAGGAGTCCAGGTACAGTGGAAACGTGGTAGAAAGACAGCCCTGTCTGTATATTGTGGATGTAAAATAGGGTGCGAAACAGGCTTGATCACCCTCAGATTCACACCAGTGAGGGCAACCACTAGAGTGGGGTGGTGACAAAGTGGCATGGTCTGTTCTCATCCAGGGCTGCCTAGAGACAGCACAGGGCCCTGCATGCAGTAGGTAATTCACTGTAGCTATTGCTTCCATCTGTTTTTATGGACTAAGGCAAGGAAGCAAGTCAATGTATTGCATGTTCGGGAGACATTTATTTTCCATTAGTTTTGTAAATCTCATTTTTCACTTAGTGTATGGAATTTTAAAAAGTTTAAGCAATTGCTGACTCAAAGCAGTGCCACATGGTTTTATGCTTTGCTTAAAAGAAAAAAATGGAGAGGTAGGAAAAAAAGAGTAATCTTTAGAGTCCTGTTCATTTCATTAGACTATAAAAAAGATGTAAAGAGAATTTACAGTAAAGTGGTTGCATAGGTCATTGCAACAATAATGAAAGTTAATAATATTAATATTAATGTTATTGTTATAATTACGAAACAAATAATAATAACAAACAACAACAATGTGTGTGACACTGCTGCCCAGGTATGTCTGGACTAAACATAGGAGCACCACAAAAGGCTGGATGAAGGTTTCGGATACTGTTTCAGGAGAGGTGCTCCAGGTGAAAACTAAATTCAATACAGGACTGAGATTGATCTCAAGTGATCTCCTGTCCTTTGTTGGACAGGACATCTAAAGCTTTTGGAGCCTTAAAACTATGAATATTCAAATTTGCTCAGAGACTGTAGCAATTGCTATGTTATTAAAAAAGAGGGTAGACAGTTACTTTGGCATTCATTTTAAGATGTCCCTGGAAAACATCTTGAGATTTTTGAGACAGATTACAAGTGATTTTATTCCAAGCACCCATCATTATCAATAATATCACCAACCTGTTTAAGGACCCTTTGACAACTGTAGTCTTCCAACCCCTGGACTGATTTTCTTCTGGGATCAATCAAAAATATTAACTCATGACTTTCATCCATGTACTAGGAGCTGCTCTTTTTCTGAGGCTGGAAATGCTTTTAAATTTGGGGTGGGGGGATATTAATCTGGACCTCTAAGGCAGTGGAGAACATGAAGTCATGCTCTCTGTCCATCTGTTTGACCCTCTCCTGATAATTCTTGAATACTCTGGCATTTTGAACCATATTTGAGCCGTCAAACTCTCAGAGATGATAAAGTCCCTCTGAGTTCCAGGGAAATCTCTGCCGGCACTGAGAAGAGAGGCTTTCCAGATCCACTGCTGAAGAAAAGGCAGGGAGAGCTCAGCTGTTATCCATTCTCTCTGGCAGCATCCAGATGGCCAATTATCACACGTCTACTTCTGGACCAGCATCTGCTCTCCCCTGCCCAGCTGGCAGGCTGAGAAGATTAGGTAGGAGACATGGACAGCATTGGGATGTTGGAGGGAACAAGGGAACGAGTTAAGGGTATAGGGAAAAGTGGAAATACTGCAGCTGCAATATGTAATATTATGTAAGATTGCAGTGGGGAAGCAAGGGGAGGAAAAGGACAATGGGGAGATAGGAGACACATCTGCAGGACACCAGGCCCTGCTAATGCTCCTGCTCACAGAGCAGAGCTGCTCTGGAAAAGTCAATGCTGTGGGGTTACCAGATCCTTCTCTTGTTCCTTTGAGTTAGCAGCTGGCACCAGCTCACCAATGGGAAGCACAGCCCCATTTAGGAGGTACCTGCTGGCAGGGGCTTGTGGTGCCCTGGCCTGGACACCACCAGAACACTTACAGGGTGGGACAGTCTCAAGGTGTTTCCACAGCTCTGTAGCATGGGGATGACTGAAGCTGAGTGTGCAAAGCAAGGAGGGTGGGGTTTTTTCAAGAAAGAGAGAAAAAGGAGATTTGCAAACAAGCTTATTTGTAGTAGTTGATTCCCAGGCATTAGCAAACACCCTGGTTTTAATCTCCATCAGAAATTGTCTCCTTTGCTCCCTTATTTTGTGTTCCCTTTTAAATATGCTGCTGGAGTATTTTTGGATCTAACTATATCTTTTTAATCTGTTCCACCCACCCCTCCTCAGCCCCCGCTGCTTCCCTGCCTGCTCCTTCTTCAAACTTATATAATGGCACATTATACAAAATAGCTAAGCAGGTGGTATTTTTAAAGACAGTGAGTGAGCATTTTTTTGGCCTAAATTTGGAATGAAACAGATGCATTTTAAGACTCTGCTTTTTCTATGAATAGTAACCGTTGTTCTCTACTGCCTTAAACACCAGTTTCAAGACCACCTCCAGCAACCAATCAGCACACTGTTATTTAATTATAACAAAATTCTTAGCTCTGTCTGCTGCTGCATGGGCAAGTGGGGGGCACTGGATCAACTTCTGGAGCCAGGCAGACTTGCCAACAATAATTTTCCTTTTCCCAGAGGGCCGAGGGGGCCTGGAGTGGGTTCCAAGTTCCTCCTAAACTGGCTGCTCAGTTTGGGCTCCCTGACAGAGTGCTTGAAAAGGGTTATAGAGAGGCAGATAAATGCACTTCTTGTTGCAAGCTTCCCTGACAAACCAGGCCTCCAGAACAGTGATCTCATTCCTGCCTTATTATTGGTGGTGCCAGATTTTTTCCATTAACAGGTAATTGAGTCGAAACTAAAATAAGCAAAGTTTGTTTTATCCAATGCGTTTTCTTGCTTGCTTGTGAAAGAAAAACACTTTAGAGAGGGGTTTGCTTTTAATGTTCATGGATATGTATTTACATCTCACAGATTCCTCCCTTCTCTAGTGTAATTAACCTGACTGGTCTTTTTGTTATTGTTGTTTTGATTTTTAAAGCAAAGGTATTGGCGAGTCTTAATTCATTTTTCTAACGGCTTGCACTCCCTGGGAGCAGCAGGGTTGAAGTCGCCCATTCTGTGCACGGCCACGACTGCTCCTGAGTGTGCATTCACACTGTGGGCTTGGCTTCACCCATGGCCCCAGAGGGGAAGCAGGAGCAGGATTCCAACAGGATGATTCTGTGCAGAATTTCCAGGCTCACAATGAGCCTTCCCTTCCAGAGAGGCCACGGGGACACTGACAGGACCAGCCAGTGTCTTCTCTCCTGGCTGAGCAGGGACACAGGACACGACATGGCTTCCCACAAATTGCTCATGGTCTTGCTGAAGATCATTCTTTGTTTCTCACCCATGTGTTTATGAGGGCCAGGAGCTGGACCTGATGGTCCTTGTGGGTCCCTTCCAACTCAGCATATTCTGTAATTCTGTAATTCCTCAGCCAGCAGCTTCAGGTATCCCCGTGTTGCCACCAGGCCACCTCTCCCCCTCCTCATCTGCAGGAGAGCCAGCCCTGCCCTGGGTGAAAGGCAGCAGTTTAACAGGAAACAGCAAGCAGTGCTGAAGAACAGAGAAATTACATATTTGTGGCTTTGCTGTTTTGCTTCTCTTTCCAGCTGTCCAGAGTTAGGCTCCTGCCTGCTTAGCCCTTGTGAGGGAGGCCGTGACCCCCAGCACCACGGAGACCTGGGCGCTTTGCACACCTGCAGGCCTGTGGCAGCCACATCACCCTGTGAACTCTTCTCCAGCCTTGTGCAGAGGAGTAAAGACATGGGAATGGTTGGTAGAGGTGGGTGAGACTGGGCCAGGAGGGTGCTGAGCTCAGGCTGTGGGATGGGGACGGTGGCATGTCCTGCTGCAGCGAAGACCCTGCAGCCAGGACGGGCCAGTGGGTGGCTGCAGAAGTGCTGAGCATGGCAGCAGTGTCAGCTGCCAAGCTCCCTCAGCCTCACTTCCCCCGGGCTCTCTGAGGCCAATTACCAATTCACAGAGTCTGTTTTCAGCACAAACAGGACCTTCAAAGAGTTTGCGAGCCTTTCTGTTTTGTTGGTTTTTTTTTTAATGCCCTCCTAAAAAATGAAAGCAGAAAGGCCCATACTTAAAAGTCAAGTAGATAATTGTTTCTAACACGAATTTCAAACGTTGTCTCTTCCTCTGGGCAGGTATTGCTGGGTCAGTTACCCTGGCTGCCCAATGGCAAACTGAGACACAATAACCCCCATTTGAACTTCAACACATCCTCTCTAAAGTAACATTTAAAGGGGGTTTGGTTTGTTCTGTTTAATCACCCAACTTTTGGCGATTTCCTTGTTGGAGGCTTTAGCCCCAGCTTTCATCTTTGATGCTGAGACTTGCCTGGCAGTGAAGTAGGAGAAATCAGGTGGGTGACAAGAGAGGTGAGGTCCTGCAGTAGCCCTTGTCTGGCTGAGGTAAAAGGGTCTGTGTGGGGAAGGTGTACTGTGTATGAGGGAGCAAACCAGAAAATGCCTGTTAATGACTGAAGTGAAACAAAATTCACAAATTGCATACCTATTGCAGTCTGGGATATGTATTAACCAAACCCTCTCCTGGCTCTAAAATGGTAAAAGACATGCCGTCATGAGATACAGTGGCACAGCTCATATTACCTGCAAAAACCATGTTCAGAACCTCCATGGCAGAATCAGTGTTGCCACAATGGCAGGAGATGAAATTCCTTCTCCAGTCAGTCATCCCAAAATATATGTTTCTCACTGGATTTTCTGGGGTATTTCTTGTTGGACCAACAATGTAGTTTAGTTCCCTGGTTAATGTATGAATTTTGCTTAAGCAGTCGAGTATCTTGCTTTTATGAACTTTTCCTCTTCTGCATCATGAGGGATGACAAAGAACCTGTACTAGTGAAAAAACACTGAACAAAGTGGCTTCACCTCAAATGATTTAATTTTAAGAGATTATATTTTTCTTTGCCCCACCCTCTTTAAATGTTTAAGTTAATTAAAATTAATAGGCATCTTTCACGTATAGGCAATACACAGGTTGGAAAGATTTGCCATCCACAAGTCTGGTCACTTGTTAAAGCCTTCAGTTTAGCTAAAGAGCACCTGCAGCATAGACAACAACAGTACAGACCCCTCTGAACTTTGTCCTTTCTTCAAGCTACTCTGACCTGGGTAAATGAACTGAGTGATGCAGCTGACTCTCTGCCTCCTTCTGCCTTCAGATCCTTTCTGTTCCATTCACATTTTGCACAGTGTTTGTCACCTCAGGTTTCTTCCAAGAACCTCTTACAAGTTTTTCCATTGTCCTGCATTTCATGGGGGTGGAATAGTAACATCATCTCCACTTCACATGTTTGTAACCTGACTCAAAAGACCATTTTTGGGTTGAGTTTCACAAATGTGGAATATTTGATATGGTTTTCATCAAAAGGCTCTGTTAGCAGTGAATATATTACCGAGACCAACTGCTTCAAGGCAGCTGTGTCCAGCAAAAAGGTCTGGCCTAGTAGAGCAGACCCTGTAATGTGGAAGACACAAGGACTGGCTGTACAATATCAATTACTTTAATACCCTCATGGATTCAGTCCCTTTTACTCGGCTTGTGGCATCTTTGAACTTTGTACTAACTTACACCTCTTTTTCTGGGATTAAATGTCCAAGATTTCCAATGACACCTTATGGCTTCAGATGTCCCATTTGATGAGGGAAGCTGTTTCACAGCAAGAATTCATTCCAGGTGGACAGAAATCTGTGTAAAATGTCTCAACTTCAACTCTAAAACCAAAGCCAAAACAATTGGTAGCTACTGCTGAATAATGTACAGTGACCTTATTTTAACTTAATCCATGAGGCACATTTAAAACAATTTTGGTACTGCATAAAATAACAAATTTTTCATGTGTGTTACAGAAGACAAAAGGAAGAGAGGTATAAATAACTCTATATGTTAGTTGTATTTAAATATTTTGTATAAGTCCTTTGGATTTGGTCCAATCTAAACCTCATATTTACCCAATCTTAAATATTTTGGGGGGATTTTTTTTTTCTCCTGACTATAGCTGTCTATTTTTAGTGGCAATGTTGTTCTGGCTAGTTTTCTTTACCCTAACAGAGGTGACTCCGCGGCACATTTCTTTTGACAAAAACACACAAAACCAACACGGATCAGTTAACACAGATGACATCTTTAAACCTGAATACATTTTTTCACTATAAACGCCACCAGTCAACTTTCGTGTAGGTAGGTTTCCATTGTTAGTTGTCAAAGTCTTCTTGAGTGGATTTCCCACTGTGTCACTTTTGTGTGAGTCAAATCAAGATTATAGGTAACAGAGAAGAAAAAGAAAAAGAAGAGAAGGTTAGACCCTCATTTTAGAGTTTAAGAAAAATCTACCAGCAGGTTGCAGTTCGAGTTGGTAATATACATGAAAGGGGGAGTCCAAGCCGTGTCACAGGTATCACTATATTAGGCTTTCAGGAAAAAGCATACAAAACACATATTGTAGTGGTCACACACAGAGACATAAATTTAGGAACAAGATCTGCCTTAGCTTGAACATAGTCAGCTCTGATAATAAGGAACAATGGACCGAAGCTATTATGAAACGAAACCCAGGTGCCAGAATGGAGGGAGCTTTTAGTTGAGTTCTCCTGGAATAAAAAACTCTAACTTTTTTTTCAGACATATGTTGTCCTAAATTTTTCTGTTCTCACTTTAGAAGACAGCTGATTTTATTTGGAGTTTGATTAATGAGATGTTCCATGCTGAAATTTCCTGAGTAACCTTTACATGAATTTTTTGTTTCATCTTTTCTGTCTTAAATAATTTTATTTTCATTGGGATTGAGGAAGATATGCTAAATTATGCCCTTTATCATATATGCACAGTATCCAGGGTGGATTTCAGATAATTTGTAGTAGTTTGGGTAGTTTCTAGTCTTACATGGTATCATACAATGTGCTGAGTTGGAAGGGACCCACAAGGATCATCAAACTCCAGCTCCCAGGACCACCCCAAGGATCACCCCATGCGCCTGAGAGCATTGTCCTAGTACTACTTGGACTCTGCAAGGACTGCTGCTGTGACCACTGCCCTGGGGAGCCTGTTCCAGTGCCCAAATACCCTCTGGGTGAAGAACCTTTTGCCAATATCCAACCTAAGACTCCCCTGACACAGCTTCAGGCCATTCCCTTGGGTCCTGTCACTGGTCACCAAGAGCAAGATTGGTACCTGCCCCTCCTCTCCCCCTCATGAAGAAGTTGTAGAATCCTATGAGGTCCCCCCTCAGTCTTCTCTAGCTGAAGAAACCAAGTGCCCTCAGCCACACCTCCTGCATCTTTCCCTCCAGACCCTTCAACATCCTCATAGCCCTTCTTTGGATGCTTTCTAATAGCTTTATATCTTTCTTATATTGCAGTGCCATGGCTGGTGGGAAAATAGCTTTAGAAGCATGATATTCATTAATTCATGAGAAGCATGAGAAGCTTGACTTATGTCAAAAAGCATTTGTTTGACACTTTCTCCTGACCTGTGTGGGAGGTCAACAGGCTGCTGAGATGTGTCTTAGAAAGCTGCAGTACCGGCAGAGCAGAAACCTTCAGTGGAATCGGAGGAGTCACACATATAAGACAGACAGAGGCAAAGTCCTGGTTGTCTGAGGTACTGATGTCACACCTCCAGCTGTGGAATTTGCAGGTGAGTTTGACTTTCATTCTAGGTTTGAGAGATACATGCATATGTCTTTGGTCATACTGAAGGCCTTTTTGCTAAGGTTGGTTATCTTATATGACATCTGATGAATAAACCAGTTTAAGATGAGAAATTTTTGTTTACTTTTGTCTTAGCCAGAGACCAAGAACTTCCAATGAAAACCAGAGCCTCTGGTCCTCTTGAAATAAGCATGGTGTGTCCATACCACGAGGCACTGCATTTCCCAGAGTTTTGTCTAGGAGCCTGAGCATTATGGGAAACCACCTCAGGGACTCAGTATTGTGAAGAAATGTTCTTTTGACTTGAAGGAGCAGTCAGAATTTCTGACTGCTGAGAAAAACAAGGCTGAGCTATTATTTTAGGTCAAACAGAGCTTCTCTCCCCTGCAGAATCCATGGCAATTAGTAGAGTTGCATTAATTTTAGTCAGCAACAGGTTAATAGTAGTAAGCATGAATATTTTGGCCTATTGTGCAGAACATACAAATATTCAAGGGTGTTTGTACTGAGGCTTTTGGCTGGACCTCTATAAAGATACAAGCAAGAAGCCAAACATATGTTCTGGCGTTCTAGGCTTTGATTCTTAATCATGTTCTGTGCTTGCATTCAGAGGTTTGCTTTGGGACCATCTCCAGTGTGAGAAAATATGACAGAGAAATCAAACACAGAGGTTACGCATAGCAGTGTGGTGTTCCTACGTGAAGGGGAGCTTTTGTAAGCACTAACATTATTCTTCTTTTGACAGCAGCCTCACATTTTCCCTTGGTTTATCTTAACTGGGAATAACTCCTAAGACAGGATATCTCTGGGCACTTCAGAGAAGTGCTTTTTGAAGGCAAAGGGAATATTGTTACAGGGGTGAGCCTCACACGTCTTCGGCAGTTAACAATTCTATAAATGCCACTGCCGAGTGCAGTGTGCATCCATGGCTGGTCTCAAGTGTAGCTGCGGTGCCTGGCTTGTGGCACTGGAATCTCTCTTCCTCCAGGACCATGTTCCCTAGTCTTGCTAATACTTGGCTCCCAGAAACAGGCTAAACCAGCTCAGACAGGCCATGTAGAAAGCAATGGCTGGGCACGTAGACCAGGTAATATGTCACAGCATGGGAAAAATTTGGTATCAGCTGTCACAAAGAGTGAGATATGAAAGCTTTCCAGAAACAGAAAAATATGGAAATAAAGGTTTTGCAATGGGTTTGGATTTGCTTTAACCTGACGTTATGCTCTTCCATTCCTAAGAAATTTCTCAGGAATGGCTTCCATATTTTTTCAAGGCATCATCCTTTTACCCATTCTGGTTACCAGGAAAGAGTGCTTACTTGTAAGTTGGACTTTCCTTTTTTTACTCTTTTCTATCCAGAAATGTTCCTCCTCCTTAATTTTTAATTTTATGCTTAATAATTTAAAATACCCAAATAAAAAGTTAAGCAGTACATGAAGAAATGTAAAAATTAACTGAATCCCATTGTCTAATTCTAAAATACATTTCATCTCCTTTGTAACTTTTTGCACTTTGGTAGTTTGGTAATTACAAGGGAATGTACTTCACTGGATAGATATATCTGATATATCTGCAGAGGAAAAGTCATGAAGTCAATGGAAATATCTCAGTAACCTGAGGTCAAGCTGTAATTTCCTGAGAAAACAGAAACTCGGTTTCTTTTCTTCCAATCAGTCTTGTCATCTCTTCTTCCTCACATGTGCAACTTCATTTTCCAATGCACATTTCTGTCTTATGACCGCTTGAGGCACGTGGCAGGTGTGAAAAGCTGATCTATCAGCTGTTGAAGCCAATGGATTTTGATCACAGCTTGCTTTACGTTGGAATCTAAATTGCTCTTTCTGCAGAAAATGTCGCGAAATATTGGCAAGAGGAAAATGGAACTGAATTCAGGCAACACCCTACACCAACTGAGAACACTGAGAGCAAAAGAGCAGCAGCAGGAATAACATCATCCACTGCCCAAACTGCAAGAAAATTAAACCAGAAATAGCATGGGGCAAGAAAGAGGCCAATTAATTCCATCAGAAAGATGTAATCTAGCAGTTCAAGACAAGAAGGAGACACTGTATGAAGTGGAGATGAATGTGGCAGTCTGCCAATCTATCAAAATCTTCTTTTATTAAAGATGCTTATTAGTATCTTATATTTCAAATTAAATATTTATAGTTCTGTTAATAGAATGCAGAAAGGAAGCCTGTTCCAGAGATTCATCTGTACAAGGAGATGTCCACTGACATAAATTAGATCAGTGAAGCTTGGGATATTCATGTTTGCAGTCCCATCATCATTTTTATTTCAGGGCTGCAGGTTGGGGTGGCAGCTGAACTACCTGTAGGCACATTGCTCTCCTCCCCATGGATGTGTGCACCTCTTACTTTCCCCCAAAGTGTTTTCTTTCCTGCATCAACTGTTTTGGACTTCAACAATTCTCTTAAGGGATCTGTGTTTCAGCCTCCATGGCTGGCAGGCCAGTGCTGCTATTCCCATTCTCCCACATGGAGACTCCTGCAGCTTTTAAAGGACATGCAGAGAAGCAGTGCCAGCTTTGTGAATATATAGCCCCACCATTCTTATTAGATTCCATGAAAGATGAGAATAGGCCCTTTGATGCTTTCAGTGAGTGCTGAAGCCTTTAGCAATGTTGTGAAAGGTCGTTAGAGAAGAGCTGGGGGGGACAGATTCAACTGGTACTCATGGGAGTGGTCCTTGGGATGTGGAACTAGTCTGGGAGAAAATGTGAAAACAGGAGTGATTTATATTGAAATGAGGGTTATGAAGACAGCAATGACCACTGAAACATACACAACAATAACTCAGAACAACCTCTCTGGCACACTCTGCTGTGCCATCTTTTTAACCCTGGAGGAGGTGACTGGGAAGAGAGATTTAGAGCAGATCTGTGGGACTGATATGAGTGAACGGATCTGACTTCTATCTAGGTGCTCCTGGGTTCTCATCAGCCCCTTTCAAGGCGTGAGGGAAACCATCTCGGTCCTCTGTGATCTGCTCCCTGGGATACAGATAGCAGGACAAAGCAGTCATTCTCTTTTTCTCCCATGGTAAGTGGTCTCTGCCCTTTTGATATTAAATATATGGGGTCTTTCCAGAAGGGTAGTGTGAAATGTCAAAGAGATAATGTATTTAAGCATTCATCTAGTTTGCAACCATTTTATGCCCACCACACAAAGACATAGAAGGCTTCTCACTCATTTCTCTGCACTCATCATGCTGCCATTGTGGGACCAGAAGATAATGAGATGAATAGGGAGCATTTCCTCAGCATGAGCGATGTAGGAACATCATTATTAATGTTCGTACAAAATATCCCATCTCTACATGATGTCTACATATCTGAGATACAGCCCTCTGCCAGATATAAAAAACCATGCCCATCCAACAGTGATCTGTTACTTAATGGAAAGTCTGCTCAAATTTCAGTTTAAATTGCATTTATTATTTATGTCTCAAGTACAGAGAATACTGAATATGTCTTCCCCTTATAGTGTTAGGGGATTAGTAGTTTCTATTTAAACAGACAGATATTGGCCCAGAAGGATGTTGAACATGTCCATATTCAATATTTTAAAATTGCAAAAACCCTTTGAAATCAGTGCAAAGAAATTATAACGAAGTAGCCTTTTCTGTACATACTGAGGTGCTAATTTTCATGCGGTTGGGGTCAGCACCTGCAGCTCTGCTCCCAGCCACCAGTGCTTTTCCCTCTGGCTCCTGGTGGGTTAAGTGAGTGCTCCTCCTGGGTGAGTGTGCCAGCCTGAGGGCAGAAGCTGTAGGGATGGGGTTCAAAGGGATGTACAGGGCTGGACAGACACACGGTGGTGTTGGAGGTGATGCACACAAAGATGGTCACAGTGGCATTACCTGCAAGTAAACCTTACACTAGATAACAATATTCTGATTTTGGTAATATTTTTCTCATTGGCTTGCCTGCTAGCAGGGATAGTTTTCAAACATGGTATCGAGGCGACATTTTTACTCGTCAGTTTCTGACTTTTGTGACCTGTGATTTGATCACAAACAACTCACTGCACATGTTCAGTGCTCAGCAACCCACATGTGACATCTCTTGTCCTTGCTTGGGTGGGTCGCCCATTGCGCTCCAGATCTCACTGGCGCAGTGAATCCAGGTGTTTGAATAATTCATCACCAAGACACCTGGGCCTAGCTGACAAACTTTGTGTTTCAGGTTGTTTTTTTCCTAAAGCCTTGGAATAATGCAGTTTGTCTTCTCACACTAATTCATTCATATTCATATTTTCATAGTAGACATTTTGAATGCTTTAGTTAAAGCTGTACCCAGAAGTACACACTGGAACAGATGGGAGAAAGAGCTAGGAATTTTCATATTTTATGGGTTGGACAACAACCACAACCTGATCCAACAAATTTTCTTGTTCTCAAACATTTTATTGTCAATACACTCCTCAGGAATGTACTCAAGAGTTGTTCGGGGACATGGAAAAATATTTACCTCAGCCTTCCACAATTTATTACTTATTGTTTGAAAAAGTTGCCTCTTTTCTGCGCCAACATTTATCATCTTGGGAACACACTGGAATATAGCAGCGATATTAAACAATAATGTGCTCTTTGCTGGGATAAAATAATATTGCTGAGCCACTGCAGAGGAAGCCAAAAACCACATGTGAAATAGTTCTTTTGGAAGGGCAA
This sequence comes from Ploceus nigricollis, assembly GCA_013399945.1. Lineage (NCBI taxonomy): Eukaryota > Metazoa > Chordata > Aves > Passeriformes > Ploceidae > Ploceus > Ploceus nigricollis. Next base: position 63,110 of record VXBC01007728.1, on the reverse strand, counting down.
AAAGTCTCAGCGTTTGTTAGCAAATAACTTAGCTAGTGGTGCAGACATCAAATGGCTTCGGCAGCACTTGCAAAGCTATTCTGAATATGCATTTTCCCAGGAGTGCTGGGGCACAAAGCCACTGTAATGAAGGTTAGAAACATAAGAATCCTGCACCAGTAAAATATAATAATATAAGAAAACCCCAAAAACAACAATTTGCAGAAGATTTAGGGGAAGAAACTATAGACTGTGAGTCTTTCAGCAATCCATATTAATTTAATTTTTATTTGCATGGCCCTGAATGAGACACTGCCCTAGTGTCTGGGTGGAGGTGGCTGTTCAAACTTCTTTATTTCATATTCACCCTGGCTGGAGAGGGAGGGATTGCCATCCCTCTCCTCCAGTTGTTCAGCTTTCTTAGTTGAACATTTCTTTCAAAGACATACATTTTCCTCCCCACAACCCCCAAAGCAGTCTAATACTTTCTCTTGTGCAGTGTGTTATATGTGGTGAAGGTTTCCCATAAAAAAAAGCACAGCTGCAAATGCAGCATTCTTTAAATATTTCCCTAAAATGCCTCTTTGCTGAGTTGCTGATGGACTACTTGGTGAGAGCTACACAGTTCTGTGTGTTTAGTAAAATTCATGTCCTAGAGGACTTCCTCACTGTCTAGTTGTGCCTGCCTATAAGCTCCTGTAGGACACCCAGTAATTGTAGGGAAGGAGAGACCATCTTCAGTATAGTGTCTCAATGCAGCCTGCTACAGAAAGCCCTTAAATCCTCCTCCATAACCCATAAACCATAGAATCATAGATTAATTTATGTTGGAAAAGACCTCTAAGATCATCAAGTCCAATTGTTAACCCAGCACTGCCACGCCCACCACTAATGCATGTCCCCAAGTGCCACGTCTACAGATCTTTTAAATAATACCTCCAGGGATGGTGGCTCCACCCCTGCCCTGGGCAGCCTGTTCCACAGATTGGCAACCATTGTAGCGAGGAAATTTTTCCTATCTAAATCTCCACTGCTGTGTCTTGAGGCTATATCTTCTTATCCTGTCGCTTGTTACCTGGTAGAAGAGACTGACCCCCACCTCATTACAACCTCTTTGCAAGTGGTTGTAGGGAGTGAAAAGGTCATCCCTGAGCTTCCTTTTCTCCAGGCTAAACAACCCCAGCTCCCTCAGATGCTCCTCCTCAGGCTTGTGCTCCAGATTCTTCACCAGCTCCTTTGCCCTTCTTTGGGCTCATTCAGATCAATGCAATGCAACAATTAATGCAAGACGTGTCTTGAATCACCCCTCTCTTCTCAGTGGAGTTCAGCCCACTCAGCTGAGTGCCAGGAGCTCTGTGCTTATCATCAGCTGAACCTGCACCTCCCTAAAGGGCCATCCCTGGTTGGAGCCTCTGTGGGTCCCTCTGTGTCCCCAGGATCACAGGGTTGTGCAGTGACCTCAGCATGGAAGGGGCTGGGATTTTCCTGGGAGTTAGTGGGGTGCAATTGCCCCATTTCAGCCAAAGGCTCTGAGCTGTGCACCTATTTTGGCACTACACAGTCATGTTATCTAACCTTCTAAAGGTTCACCTGTCCTGTGGGTGCCTCTGTGTGCATCAAAGAACAAATACAAACTTTTATTCCCTTTTGATGTTTGCAAAGGGGTAAGAGGGGGGAAAGTATCACTGCTGTGCCTGGAGGGAGAAGAAACAGCACTAGAGGGGATGGGTAAGTTGAAAGAGACAGAGCAGTTCTCAAAAAAAGTATTAATAACTACTAATAAAGGCACATTTGAATACTGATTTTAGGTTGAGATGGATCCAAAGAGCCGTGCATGCACTGGAATTGTCCTGGCCCACCTCTGAAGTGCTCCCACCTGAAGGGCAGGGTGCCCCACTTTCTTAAAAGTTCGCTCTGGACTCGACACAAGGTGTGAAACAAATCTTTGAACCCTGGGTGCTTTGCCCAACTCCTGTTCCTTTATTAGAAGCCCAGAAGCCAGCATGGAATAAGCAGGGTAACAGTACAGCGCGGCACATTTTTATAGCAAGGCCAAATCTTTATTATGCTTCTTGGCCCAGTTTAGTGGAGAACACTGCTGGGCCTGATTTCAGTTTTGATATCATACACCGAGGCTGCAGACCCTTAAGAGTACAAGCTGGAGAAAAGAACATAGAAATGTTAGGAATGAGAAAAGGCCATTCAACACATTGATGCTTGTCTCTTGTAATACAGCGTTTCCCCCAGGATAGCATCTAATTGCTTCTTGAACGAGCCCACTGTCTTTGCCTCAACAACCTTGCCCAGTAGGCCATTCCAAACATTTATTATTCTTTGAGTGACAAAGCACTTCCTTATGTCTCCTCTGAATTTGTTTTTTGAACTTCCATTTATGCCCCCGATCCTGTCATCTGTGCTGTATCAAAAGTAGTAACATGCATTGATATTATCCATTCAGCTAAGATTTTTGTATACTTCTGTTAGACCCCCCTTAAATGCCTTTTTTTTTTTTTTAAGTTGAATAGATTGAGGGTTTTTTTCACCTTTCAGTAACTTCTACAATTTTATCCTGGAACCAAGTTGAGCAAAAATATTTGTTAAAGCCTGACTTACATTAGATCACACTGAATGGATGTATAAAGTCTACTGTAGAAATACATTTCAGTAATTTTTTTCTCCCACTCTTTTGGAGACTAAACTATAATTTAGTTTTCCTGATGCTTGCATCTGGTTATTTTGGCAAAAGTTAACTAGGAAGATGTCAAGAATAAAAAGCTTGGTATGAAATTTGGAAAAATCTGATCTTTAATTTTTTTCATTTATACTGTGGGCTTCCTCCCCACTTCTCTTTCCCCAAGTAGTGTTTTGGGTTTTTTAAGAGAATTGCTTATCATATGGGATTTTCCATGTGATAGTGCTTTGCAGAATCTATATGAAGAAATGTCAGAATACATCTGTGATCTCCCCAAAAGCCACTGAACCAAACAGTCACAGGTTCAGCCCTCATTCACTTCCACAGCCAAGGTGAATAGTTCATTACCATTTTGGATGACATTCCAGGGCATGTGTTATGCAGGAGGCCAGAACTGATGATCTAATGGTCCCTCCTGCCTCAAAAAATATCTATATATAATGATTATAGATGAAATATATATGTCCCGCACAAAGTAAAAACCAGCAGGCTTTGGGTGGGAATAAGAAATTAAGGAAAATAATTTTGCCTTAGCCCTTTCCCAGAGGCTGGACAAACAAGCATTAGCCTGATGGCAGCTGTGGCTACTTACTCATTGTCTCCTAATTTTTTTCATCATATTAACAACGTGGGGTTTGGTTTCTAGGCCATCTGTAAATCTTCTAGTTTTCTCTGAATTCCTTCCCGATGCATTTCTAGGAATGCGAGATCTGAGCAAGGTCTGTGGGCTGTCCCTACAGCGCCGGGCTGAGCTGGGATTATTTCCTCACGGCTTCTCCACGGAGGTAAATGCTTTCCAACAGCATCACTGAGTTTAGGATCAGGTAAATTAGTATTGGCACTAATTAGCTTGGACAAAGGACTAGCATAATTTATAGTTTGGAGGTGAGTTTGGTCTCATCCTGTGTGTTTTCTGTGCAGGTTTGCCCTGTGGGACCCAGGCACACCGCTGCTGGACCATCACAGCCCCGGGAGTCATTCTTCTTTCCTCTGGTTGGGACCCTGGCTGTCAGTCAGCCCTGCTCTAGCACTGTGTAGGACTATGCTGGATCATCTCTGGGTAATGAGCAAGTCAGCCCTATAGGTCTCAGGAAATTATTTTTGCTATAATGCTACCAGGGAGAGAAAACTGATATATGGGACTATAATTATTGGGATCATGCTTCAGTTCTTCTCTGAAAAATCTGAAAAATATTTGCTTTGCTCCAGGCCCTGGGAATCTCCCATGATTTGTCAAAAAATAATTGTTGATGGTACAATAAATTTGTTGTTCAATTCCCTAAGTGTTCTGGGCTTTATGCAATGTGGAAAGCTGATTTGTTTATATTCATATTTTCTCTATATTCCCTTACCCATTCTTTGTCATTATCTTTATTTCTACAGGTTTATTTCTCTCCAGTGTTTTCTAGTTGTTCAAACTTTGTGTTTGTATATTTATTTAAAGGCAGATTTCAAAAGATTTCAGTCTCTCAGTTTACTGAAGGATTCAGCTTCTTGCTAGTACTTCATCTCCCCTGGTATTTTTGCGAGCGCTCTTGTTCTCCTTACCCGTCTATCTAGCGCTAACCTCTTTGGTCTCTTTGCTACTCACGTCTGTTGCTCACAAACCTCAGAGTCCTGGTTTTGAACTACAATCCCCTTACATTCAGCAAGTCTTTGGACATTATCTGCTCCTTGTTCTACACTTTTTTTTTTTTTTGGTGGAGGAATTCTGAGGCTTCCTGAGGCTGAGACATGTTTTTAGAAGTCTGAAATATTTTTCTGTACAGATTTTCATTTTCCCTCCTAAGAAGGCTTCATTCCTACCCCACATAATGCAGCTGTGGGAGCAGAGGGGCTGGAACCTAGCACTAGGAGAGATGATACAGGGGCAGGGTACCAGCCTGGGGCATGGATGAGCCTGGACCAAACCTTTCTTCTGTCACAGGCTTCCCCTGAGGTTCCCCTAAGGGAAACCATTTATTCTTTCTACTTCAGCACATCTGTACAAAATGCCAATATAAACCCATCTTTAACATGTGGTTACAAAGAGAGTTTTGAAAGTGGCCAAAGGTGTCAGGCCCTGTATGGAGGGCTTTGCTGTGTGAGGTCACTGTGACCCAGCATGAAATTGTTGTTCTGCTCCCTGCAAAGATCTTCCTCACTCCTCATGCAGTGTGCGAGTCTCCCATCAGGTGAACCTGCAATGCAAAGGACATCTGTCACTTCCCTAGGATCAGAGCTGCCTGGAGGGAAACACACCTCTGGGAGGACCAAGACCATGATAGCTCCATGTCCTGGCAGAGGCGATGTGAAAAGGGCTGTGGGGTTTTTGTTATCTTTGGCAACTTGGTCCTTCCATTCTGTCCAGTGTTTCAGATTGTTAAGACTTCTTGTCCTGTCAGAACTACCAACTATAACTAGACCATTCACTGGATTTAAATATTTTCAAGTGTTTACAACCACATCTCCTCCCCAGGGGGATCTCTGAGCTGCACTGCTTGCTGTATTGTCTTTGGCGAGCTCTATAGAGTTCCTGAATTTATGTGCTTGAAAATCAATGAGCCTTGGTTAGACAAGAACCCAAACGCTGTGACTCCACCCCTAGGATTTCACAGGGATTATGAGAGATATAAATAAACCTTGGTTTTGTAGCCTTTAGAGTCTCTATCAAAAACTTTTAAGTCAATTTAAAATTATGAGCCAGATATGCCATGAGAATCACACTTTAAAACATATGTCATCTTTATGTGGCAAGGTGTGAGAAGCTATTTAATTAAACTAATTGTAATCTTCTGCAGCCTCTGCTAGCCAACAAGAGCTAGTGACAGAGCAGGTAATGAAAAGGCTGGTTGTATAAATACTATCATTCAGATCTGGGCTCTTCTGTGCCTTGCAGGTCTCATGTCCAGCTTGCTCCCCAGGGCAGCTGGGTGGCAAAGACGGGCGTGCAGATATGTCCACAGCCCAGCCTGTCCCCTCCACACAGCTGTCAGCATGAATGCCAGCTTTCTCCTCCCACAGACTTCAGAGCACCCCAAAGGCCTGCTCAGGCTCTTTGAAAGTGAAATGAGCAGAGTTTGGCCTTATGCTTAAAATACAGCCCAGCCATACCAAAAGGAGTGCCCTGGGACACCCTCATTTGGTGTGGGCCACGTGGATGAAGACCTCGTCACAGGCTCTCTTTGCTGCAGTATTTTGTGTCAAACTGAAGCAAGCAGGATTCTTCCTTCTCCTTTAAAAGAACTGTAAAAGAGGCATGGAGAGATGGAAGAAACAACCAGAAGAATCCAGAGAGACAAAAAGACAAGAGAGAGAGAGAAAGAAAGAGACTGAGAGGGAGAAAGGTGAAAGAAAGAGCTGTCTCAACAGTCAAGGGAACAGGTGGTGTGTCATCTGCCTCTCAGTATAAAGAGGTTGTGTGGGAAGGGGGATATGACAGATAATATATCAAAGGAAATGAATTGCAGGATTAAGATCCTGACTTTGCTTTGTCAAATTTGCAGGTGATTATTGTATAACTCTCTGCAGCTCCTCTCAGTGATGGAAATGCTCTTCAGATCCTCACGACACCGAATCACTGGTAAAAGCAACAGCTCTTCAGAGAGATGCTTACCTAAAGTAGCAGAAGGCTTCTTAAATATCCTTCAGGCTTCTTCCAAGAGTGTTACACATTCTGTGTAATCTCTATGTTCTTGAGATGTATTTTCCTCCTGACAAAATACACCTTGAGATATATTTTCCAGACTGACAGTAAAACTTTAGCTCAAAAAATACATTGGGAATCTCTGAAGTAAATCTTTGTTATCATTTATAATTTTCAATTTGGTATTATAGTAAACACACTTCAGAACTACTTTTTTGATATTGAGAACCAAGGATGAATCCTGGGCACAAAAAATGTGTAAGACCTTGATAGATAAGAATTTGTACTCAGAAAAGTCCTTAATTTTTTTTTTTAATATGACAGATGGCCAAATGAAGATACAACTTTTGTCCTACAAGTCAAGTATCTTTGATATTCATATTATGTAATAGATATAGTATCCTTTGAGGCATCCTCAGACTTTCAGGTCCTAAAAACCCAAGCTTTCCCCTAGGAAACATAATAAATGTCAAAAAACCCACTGGAGGGTTGTGTCCAGTAAGACCAACCCCTGTCCAGGGCTAGCTGTGAGAGTCTGGAGGAAAAAGTAGGTTTTGCTAACCTGTCTGAAATGGCTTCCAAATGCTGAAGCATAAAATAGTAAAGGAAGTTTATAACTACATCTCCTTCTCCCACTTGGCCTTTCCCGACCCTTAGTGTTCCTCGTTCAGGGCTTTAAAACTGTAAAAGCTGTAAATGGAGACAAAATCAAACCAAAACAAACCTCTTAAAAGCAAACTCAGATCCAAGAGATCACTCTTGCCCTCCAAATCAGGGAAATCCACACCTCATTGCCACCAACGGGGATTCCAGACAAGGCATATCCAAATGGGAACAAAGTTATTTGAATGAAAAATTCAGCCATCCTCTTTCCTCTGCCTTCCTCCATCAGCTCCCTGAAGTGACAAGCCGCAAGAAACCTCTTCGGCCTTGCAACGTTTGAAGTGAAACTTTTTGGGAAATACTGAAAGTCACTCACAGTCCCAAGGGAATGGTGATCCATTTTTTTCCACTCTCCCTTCTTTGTAGTTTGCTTTCCTCTATATACTTTTTTTTTTTCTTACTGCAGCTTTTCTGATCACAGTATCACAGTGACTTTATCGCCGTCACCTCCTCATTGTGAACCAGCCCATCCCTTGGAGGCAGAGAGCTATTGTGGAGGTGGTAAGTAATTTGTTTTATTCAATGGATTTCTTGTTATGCATGCATGCAAAGCCACTTTTATCTCACATTTAAATTTGTGTTTTCCCTCTTATGATTGGTTTTGTGACATCAAAAAGCTTTCAGCATCTTCAAAAAATCAAGAAGAACAAACTCTTAGAAAAATAAAATAAAAATAAAAAGAAATCCTTCCTAATACAGCCAGCATTTCAGTACAGCTTTAAAAAAGAAGAGATTCACATGGGATACTGGCTACTAACGACTATGGAAATAAGCCTGATTTTTTGATCTCTAGGCCCAAACATTATTCATTTTTTTTCCTTAGCCTCAAACAATGTCTTCAGATAGCCCAGGTAAAAGCAAGCCAGAAACAAAACAACATCATAGAGGAATTGCTTTATGCAGATACTTTCAGCTACACTACACAACTCACATTGTCTTTGAACCCAGTGTGATGAGAGAATGATTTGAGACTCCAGGGACAACTCCTGGATATGTTTTTACTTCAGCACACTGTAGTGAGACAGAAATCTTTGGCTTAAGAAATATGTTCAGCAATCTTCTGCATTTGGGGGGTGTTTATTTCTGTCTCTCTAGTAACTCTTTGGACACTGCTGAGAGCTGAGGTCAAGGAGCAGACACACTGTACATATGAGGTTATGGAGAGTCTCTTTAACCTTTAAGAAACTATTTTGTCCATGCTTACTGGGTGGCTGAGAGCAGGGGTGGGAAAGTCCAAGCAAATCCTCCTCATAACCAGGATAAGTGGCAATAATTGTAAGGCTGATTTTCAGGAAAGGAGCCACATATATCCTTTGATTTTCAGTCACCTTCCTACTTTTCTAAGTATGCTTTTATCAATTTACTTATTGGGAATTGGTTAGAATTTGCCTAAATATCTACCATGAATTGAAATATTGAACCTCAGTACAAGTGAATTGCACACAGCCATAGCACAAACTGACATGCAGGACCCAGGTTTTTAGATTCAAATAACTCCAGGAGAGAACACAGTCCATAGAATGGCTTTCAGAGGTTTTCTTAGAAATTGTATCATAAACTGTTTGGAACATTTATCTACATTTCAATTTGTTTCTGTGAAATTCAGACTCTTTCTAGAAGCAACTGAACAGCAAAGATTTTTTAAAATTTGATCCTCTGTGACATTCAACACTCATTCTTTGATGAAGAGGTGTGAACCATAGGGCAAGGGATCTTCTCTGAAGCAGCAAGGCAATGCACACAGCAGAGGCCCTGCTGCCTCCCAGGCATCCTGGCTCTCCAAGTCATGGTGAGTAAGTGATGCTGGCTGGGACACATGTGCTTTTAATACAATGTTCTTTAGTGTGGGAAAAACCAGAACCCTGTCTTGCTGCAAATTTACAGTTATAAAGCTGGAGTCACTTTACTGACCAAAACAGAGCCCTTAGGAAAAAAACCAAACAAACAAACAAAAAAAAGCAGGGCAGGTAAAATTTAAGCATGAGCATGATCTTACATCTCACACTGTTGGAAAGACCTGGCATGCAGAGACAGCCATCCTGCACTCAATAAAGTCTTTTATCCTAGATTTTTCCTAGGGCAGGGGATTTTCCTTGCCCCAAGGTGGGAACTACTACATTGCCATAACTGTGGCAGGAGCAGGGGACTCAGTTTCACAGCTGTTCATGTGAACCCACACCCACCTAGGGAACACATCTATCAGCATTTGGCCCAACACATGTCTGTGCTGGGGCTCAAAAAAGTACAAGAAGCATCACACAGTGCAAAACAGAGGTGTGACCTAAATTCTGTGCTGTGCACCAGCCATCCCCTTTTTTTAAATTGCTCACCATATCCAAGGCAGCCACAGAAAGTAGAAATTTCTGCAATAAACAAAAACTTTATTGAGAGTTAATTCCACTGCAAGGTGCTTGTTTTAAAGTGATGTGTAGGCTTTGCTCTCCCAGCTATCTAACCCATGAGTGCTACTGGGACGCAGGACCCAGAGCCACAGAGATATTTAGGTGCCTAATTCTGGCAAATGTGTCCCTTTCTTTCCCAACGAAATCAGTTCTTCTGTTCTCAGTCCCTTTGTGAATGTGGACTGAAGGCACTAATTATCCTGAGGAAGGGATTTTGGGTACTGTGGGAGTCTTTCCACTACCTTGAATGCAAGCAGGACTGAGCCCTCATTGCCTGATTAGGAAGGTAATTTGAGGCCATTACCAGCAAAGGCAGGAGGAAGGAGGTCTTCTAGCAGGGCCTGAAACCTTCCCCCTCCAGCCCTGTGTTCACTGCTGCCCTTGAATTTTAGGGGCTTTTCATTCTGGCAAATATATTTTATGAACCTGATGTACACTTAGCTAGAACAATCCCACACTGGGATCCAATTTCAAACCCACAAAGGTTGATTTATCCTTTTTCAGGCTATGTACTCATTTGAACTAAAATTACCCTGCTGCCAGCCTTCTTGATAGCAATTACATCTAAAGAGAGAGAACCACTGAACTTCATGTATTGGTAATGGTCTTTCCATCTATATTTTTCCTTGGGGATAAAGTTGTATGGGAAAATTAGACACATTAGCCTCAGAAAAATAGTGAACAAAAATACATATTTTATACTTTAAAAAAGTATCCTCATGCTACCAATTAGAGAAATTATTTAATACAGGTATTTTAACATTATGGTTCCAGTCTGTATATAAAACAGAACAAAATCATTTTTGATAGTTATTTAAGGGCATCCTAAATACACTCAAGAATAGTACATTTTAATTTTCAATAATGCTAGCAGACTCAAGCATTCAGATTTTAGCATAACCAGCAGGAAAACTGTTTGATGTTTTAATTATGTCCCAGAAAATGCTGAATGTGTTATAAAAGAAATCTGAAGAGGGGAGGGGGAAAAAAAGGTTTTTATTACTGCTCAAGAGGAAGGACGTTTTACAACATAGCATTAAAAATGTAAAATGGAATAAAAAAGAACTCGGATAGTCAAAACTTTGTCTGCAACAAAGTAGGCCAGAGAAGCACAATAATATGTCTGTTAGAAGCAGTCAGCAGTGAGAAGTGAAGGAGAACATTTACATAGACATAGGGCTGAAGGAAAGGAAAAGCCTTAAAATAACCCCAAAGTCTTTTAAATTACGTTTAAGACTAGCCAGAACCCGGTAACCATTCCCAACAAGGTGTCTCGGAGGATTTCAGAGTTCCTGATTAATGTGGTGACCTACTGCTCTCTGATGCAATGCATTTAAAACCCAGCTGGGTATTCGCAGTCGGGATGAGGCTGTTGGGACTTCCTGGGGCTCTATCCTGCTGGCACCAGGGTCAGGCTCCGCAGCAAGACTCAGGAAAGGTGTCCCCAAGGGAGGGGGAAAACGAGAACCTGAATTGTTTGGAATAGAATTGAACCAGATGTACAAAGCCCCAGCAATTCAAGCAGCGATAGGAAGTAGTGTGTGTGTGAGTGTGGGGGGAAATTGCCGAGGTTTAACTTTTCCTGCCCTTGGCAGGTGGAGGAGGACAAGGGGGGACAGCACTGCCACGTCCCGTGTCCCCAGTGCAGGGACCAATGCAGGGTGGCAGAGCCACTTCAGGATGGGGCTGTTTGAGGGGTGTGGGCACCAAAGCCTTTCCTCTGCTCATCACACCCCTGGCATGCTGCCAGTCTTTGCATACCCATATATCCACAAATTCACTCATTTCTGGCACCCAGCTTTCTTGCCTTGCTACTATTGTGAGCTCCTTTAAGAAAGCAAAATCCTCCATTTGGTTCAGATAGATAAATTACATCATTTATCTTGGGATAAACATTATCCCAAGAAATGTTTACTTCAGATTTTTTAAAAACATCAATACAGTAAATCTGTGTATGTATATTTATATTCACATACATATACAACACATATGAAAGGCAGATCTGTGATTGTACTACATAGATACATCTTAGTGCCATTGATGCTTTAGAAAAGCCAGCACAAAGCTTTCTGAGGCTATGGCTTGTTAAAAAAAAATAACCCTTTATTGATAAAATCATAAATTATGTATCTAAACAAAGCAAACAAAAAAAGGCCTGTTTTATTATGTAGTTGATAATGTCAAAATGATGAAAGATTTTGGAGTCAGATGTCAATGAAACAGTGCTGTGAAACCTCCTTGAGCAGAATGGTATTTCAAAATGTCCAGTGTCATGCCTGGGTATTATGATATATGTTTCTTATTTACCATCTCAGTTCTTAGAGCTTCTGTGCTTTTGATATCTTGACTGTTTGCTTAAACTGCGTATGCAAAAACAAAGCTCAAATACAAAGCTAGAGTATTAAGATTAAAGAAGAACTAGGATTCCAAGATTAAAAAGGGAGATGAATGTCTCTTGTAAATGTGTATTAGTCTGATTTTAGAGGCTTTTGGGCAAGGATTAAAAAAAAAAATCAACATAGTAAAAGAAATAGTCCAAAACGCCTTAAAAAGCATGTGTAGTAGAAAAGTCTTCCTCCAGCTGTAAATGAGCCACACTCTGGTGTCCGTGGCAAAAGTTATTGTTAGAGGGAGCAGCAAAGCCCCTCTAACAGGGGCAGTTTGAATGATGCAGTTTGAATGTTTTTCCTTATTGCACCCTATTCTCTTATGTCCTTTCCATTTGATTACAGCCTGAAGCAGGCACAGAGGGTCCGCATTCCCGGTGACAGTTCGGAGAGCAGAGGCACGAGGAAGGCTCTTCCCCGAGCCCAGGCAGGCGCTGCATGCCCAGGTGCAGTGTCCCGGTCCCTGTCACGCACAGAAGTGTTTCCCAGGCCGCCCGGAGACACTGACACCCCCGGAGAGCATCAGGGATCCGGGCTGCCCGCTCCTCCTCCCCGCCTTCTCATCCCTCCTCCATCAGAAGTGGAACTTGTTACCAAGAGAGCAGCTGGCATTGTTATTCGATGCTGTAAACCTTCAGCTTTTGAATGGTGTTTCTGTGTCCATGTCAGGGCTGGGAGTCTAAGAGTTCAGGGAGACAAAAACTTGCTTGACAAGCAAAGGTTTTTCTTTAAAAAAGACGAGGAGAGGGAAAAAATGCTTCAGACCCACGGGAATAGGTGAAAGCAGCAGAGGCTTGAGACAAAGATCAGAAGTGATCCCGAACGATGGGTTGTTGGAGGATGCTGGGAGAGGGATGGGCATCCTTCGGGCCGCCCTGCTCACCCCAGAGCGCGGGCGATGGAGCGCGCCTGTGGGCTGGCACCAGGGAACCCGGAGAGCGCTCCAGATTCAATTGCTTCCGACGGCCTTTTTGCTTATTGCCATTGTCTACACTTGCTTCTGGCCACGGCCGGAGAGGAGGCGATGCTCCCCCTGCCACGGCTCCTCGGGTGGGACAGCAGCCGGGGCTCCTTGCCTTCCTCGCAAATGGTGCTGAACAGACCCCAGCTGCCACGCACGGAAATCGAGCGTAAATCACCGGCCACTTACGGGCTGTTTCTCACTTTCTCCTTCTGTGCGTTTCACCTTTTTTGACTTGTGAACCATGAAGTGTTTTCCAGGGGAGTATGTCCCTTTTGAAATGCACATTCTTAAAGTGCTGTACAGCATAAATGGACTTGTTTTTCTTAGCCACCTCTCACAGACAACTTAGAAGTAGACCACAGAGCTCCCCAGAGGTCTGCAGACCCCCGGGTTGAAAACTAACACTCTAATGTTAATCCTTTCAGCTGCCCAGTCCAGGAAATGTGATTATTTTGCAACTGAAAGAACAGAGGCAAAGAAAGGTGATGCCAGAAAACAGGAATTTTGAAAGCCCTGCTCCCATCTAGGAGCACAGCCACGGCTGGAAATGAGGGGTGGTTTTCCTACACGTCTTTCAGATGCTATTGAAATCACTCCTGAAAAGTTCCCCTTTCATTAGTTGTCTAAATTCACATCCATAGGTGCTAAGTGCTGACAAATCCTCTGACCTCAGAGCCCACCCCCCAAGAAAATCAGACCGGTTTAGTCCTTTCTGCAGCAGTGGTCGTAGCTGAGAGATGAAAGGAAACAGTGCCAGGTTTTGGATGAGATACTGAGATTTTAGAGGTACTTGATGTTCATAAACACTGGGAGCACGTCTCCACCTGCTCCCCTGGGATTCCTTTCTCTTAAAGTGGAGGACAGTTTGAACACTTTGATTCCCTCAAGTATATTCAAATTAAATTTGGCATTCACAGATTTGTAGATTTTTGAGGCCAAGAGTGCATCCTTTTTTCACCCATTTTTCCCTGCATTCAACCCAGTAATGTGCATCTGACTAGAGCATAGCTTTTGTTTGATTAAAGCACGTCTGCCAGAAAAGTGTTCAGACCTGATTTGAAGACATCAGGAGAGAGAGACTCCACCTCTTCCCTTGGTGGTTCATCCTAGTGGTTAATCACCCTCAATGTTAAATATTTGTGCCATTCTTGCTAGATTAAAGAGCATTTCAGTATGTGGCATTCCTATGAGATAATGCTTGCAATGAAGTAACCTTTTAATCTTCTTTTTGATAAATTAAACAGTGTGAGATCTTTAGATTTTGCACTGTCAAACATTATCTACAGTCAGTAAATCATTTCTGTGGCTCTTTTCTGAGCCTCCTCCAATTTCATAGTGCCCTTTTTAACATGACAACTGGATCCCACAGTCTAGCATATGCTTGCCTGTGGTGTATTCTATAACCTGCTTATTCTTTCCTTTACCAGGAGGGTGAGAATCATCCCACCTAAGTTTAGCCAAACTAGAAGTTCTTGTATCTAAAAATCAGTAAAATTTCAGCTGATCTGCCAGGATGCCTCTGTAGTCATCAGAGACAGATGGACACTCCTGAAGGGCAGGCTTTCCCATTTAGGTAATTTTGCTTTCAGGGTGTATCAGAACATCTTTTAGAATTATTCCCACCTTGCCAAGAGACTGTTACAAGTGCCACCCCTGTATCATCAGCATTCTCTTTTGCCCCCCTGTCAGGCTCTCTGTTCTCCATACCTGTAATCAGCAAAGACTTTGAGAGAGCAGATCAGAAATGTTTTCAAAGAGAGCAAAATTTCCAAAAACAATTTGCAGAGATGTTCTAATGTGGACATAATTTTTACTGAGTCTGATTCATATGCATGAGGCTATTGATGTTTACTGACTGAATCGACTCAATAAAACATCAGCTAGTTGCAGACGGACCAGTACTAGTCATTGCAAGAATTTGTTAAGGAGAAATCCCATTCAGGGATGACTCTGTGTTGACAAGTGTATTTTGGAGATCTGCCAAGTAGCCAGCTCTTCACCCATTCATCCTGTGCCTTATCAGTTTTGCAAATACCAGTATTTCAATCAAAACAGTATGTGAATTAAACTTAACAGCAATTCCATAATTATCTTGCTTAAGAAATTCATTATAAAGTACCTCTAATCTTCATTTGCATTTTTCAGTCTTTTTTCTTATTCCTTTCAATTTATTTTGATTAATTGGCTCTTTTGAGCCAACTGCATATGTTCCTTGCTTGGACTCTCCTGTTTGTATCATTGGTGCAACTGTAGGTGTCTAGTGACCACCATCTTTCATGGTTGTGACTAATTAACTCCTGGCAGTCAGGAATGCTGCACTGAATCTGTACATTTCTCATAAAAGGAATTATCCTTTATAATTCTTTTTCTCTCTGTCATATTTTGTCAAGAAATCCAAGTAATGCTTTATTTAACAGCTGCATGAAACCTCTAGCATATGCCTCCCAAATTGAGGACCCCCTAACAGTGCAATTGTTCCCCTTGCTGTGTTCCAGAGAGATCTTAAGGAGGAGCATGTCCTGTTTTCTGGTTTGATTTTGTGGTCTACAAAGTCTCCTACCACTACCTCTTCCTGAGCTTTCTGAGTCAGGTAGGTGATTGAAGAGGCACTCGAATTCCTGGTGCTCACTCTGGGCTCTTGATAGCTAGAAAACCAGATAATGGTGCTTTTACTGTTCATATTTCACCTCTTTTACCCTTTCTGTTGTTCCATAACAGGACGAGATGGCTGCAGGAAACAGCACCACAAAGTCAGCAGCATGAAGTGGATGATGATGTGGTGACATTTCCTGAAAGTCTTCTGCCGCTGGTATTTCATGAAGGGTCTTGACAGTGTGATGGCATCCCACAGCTCCTTGTGCATCTTCAGGTGAGTGCACAGTGTACCCACAGGCCAGCCAAATCATAGGATCAGAGGAGTCAAAGACAGGAAAAGCCTGTCAGATCACAGAGCACATGGCCCTGACAGTGAGCACTGTCATTCCTGCTCCAGCCCGTGTCAGATCTCAAACTGAGACCACAACTGATCTCAGCTAAAGGGCCAAAGGGATGCACTTTTTCTTCATTTTGTTTTGTTTAGATTTTGAAACCTGCTATTCTCAGTGGTTCATAAAGACTTTCTGCTGTGTTCTCGTGGGTGGAAAGCTAAGCCCAACACTTGAGTCTGGTTGCTGTGCTGCCCTGACTGGTGGTGAGTGTGGGTCAAAGCAACTCACTTTTTCCACCTTTCCCTGAGAGTGAGTCATGATGGGCACTAATAAAGTGAGCCTTCTCTTCTCATCCAGACAAGTGGGTTTTTTTCTGAGAGAGTCTTTATAGAGTGCAGGCAGAAATCAATCCCCACACAAGCTAGAGAAAAGAACCCAGCAACACCCAGGACTGTGAAACCTGTGGCACAAAAATCACAGTGATCAAAGTCAAGCACTTTAATAGCTTTAGGCAGAAATACCTCTCAAATAGTGTTGTCTCTTTTTGACATCTCCTGCTGGTGCCTGGGACACAGCAGAGGATTGGGAAGGCAGCCATTCTGATGAACACCACAATGACAAGGACAAGCCTCTGAAGGAACAACATTTGGGCCCAAAGCTAAACAAGAAGGGTCAGAAAGAAGCAGGAGTGGGAAGGCTTAGCTGGTGTGAGAGGAGTGGATTAGAGAGTGAGCAGTGCTGTGGGTGAGAGATGGGAGCTGGGAGGAGGAGATAATTGCAGGGGAAGAAGGAGTGAGAGCCAGGGAGAGTGGCTATGGCTATAACTGAGAAAGGTTGGTGGAGAAGGATCAGAAGGAGCAAGGCAGGTATTGTATGTGCAGTGAGTGGATAGGAGCAGAGGGGCTGGCAGGGTGAAGGTAAGGAGGGGGATGGGAAAGCTGGAGTCAGATCTGTCTGAGCTGTGTAAGCCACAGCTCACCTCTGTTTCCTGCCCATCTGGGGAGAGCACAGCCCTTCACAAAGCTGCACTGGGAGTGATGCTCAAAGACTCATTTGTCTGGGCTGGGTGAAGACAAAGCTGTGCTGACTCCTTGTCCTCTGACATCTCCAACCTGCCGAGCTTTGGTGTCAGCAACCTGCCAGTTGTGCAGCAGAACTGTTGTCGTGTGTTCTGTGATTCTAACACAGCAGGAAGTGTGCATTCAACTCCAGAGACAGCACAGCAACCCAGCCTTGAAAGTCACAGTGTCCTGCCTCTCTGTGCAACTTTTTGTGACACAAGTTTAATTCAGCAGGATGTTTGCAGTTACTGATTTTTATTCTCCTTTCCTGGGGTTTATTTAGAGCCTTACCTCTGCCTGCTTAGCAGATCCTTATCTCACACTGAACTAGCAAAACTTTGGGTGAGACTGGTCTCTGGAAGATCAGAATTCACTTCACATGGCTACAGGAGACCCCTAGGAAATTTGGTCCATTCATCTGTGGACAAGAGGAAACACTTTGTTTTTCTTTTTCTGATATACCAGTCAGGGACTTCTCTGTCCCAGCTTGCAGGGCTCCTGCTATGATCCATTAGGAATGCACCATTCCTCAGGAACAAAGACAGCTATGTTGCAACAAGCAGTTGTGGGAAACTATCAAATCAGAAAAAAAAAAAGATTTTTTAAATACAAAAATCAAGGCTCAAGGCGCATTATAGTTGTTGTGGGTCTCTGACTTTTATGGGGGAAATTTGGAAGTGCTTCTACTCAAACCTGAAGTACATTGAGCTGAATGCCAGTCACTGCAAATTATGAAGATGCAAGCAAGCTTTTTTATATTTGTGTGAGGCCTGATTGTTTTTTCCTCTTGCCCCATATTATTTGCTCTACAAATCCATTAGCATTGCTTTTTCTTGCTGCGTCCAAGATACTGCAGTCTATCACTTGAGCTATTCACATTACATTTTTCCTTTCTTTGGAAGACAATCTTGTCTTCAATCAAAGACCTCTTGACAAAAGGAAATAGGAACAAGAACTTGAGATGGCATAATGCAGCAAAGTGCTTTCCATACACCTGCATAATACAATTCAGTCTGCCTTTACTTTCAAAATTATGCTGAAAGATTTCTGTTGTTTACATTTGTTTGTGTGTGCCCCGACCCATTGCTCATTTAACCTTGAGGTTCCCTTCATTCCTCCTTCCCCTCACTGCTTCCCTTGTCTGTACCTCCAGCAGTTATTATTTTCTTTGTTGGTAGCAGTTTCTGTAATTGTGTTGCTGCAGCCAACACACAAGCATTTCTTTAGTCCTTTTTCCTACCAAGGAGACTGAGTGCAACAGTCAGGTGGGTGTAAGTATTTAAGATGATTTGTCAAACAGAATCTAGTGTCTCATTTTTAGAACATCTTCTTTAGGGCCAGCGATGAAGGGCTTTAGATTGGTTCAGGATTCTTTCTGTAATGAAAGGATATATTTGAGGGGAAAAGTACTTAAAGGTGTGATGGGAATGACAGTGCAGAACTGGAGCTCCAGGAAGGTCTGCAGCTGATTTTAGTTGAGTCATGTTGTCCTTTGAGAGCATGCTGGACAGATTCCCTATGGGAAGCAAGGGAGACAGGAATTATTGCCTTCCTATGAAAAGGTAGCTCTTACAGCTCCTGCAGGGCAGGTGGAAATCATGCTGTGTTATTGACACCCACCTCCTTAGGCTGTTCCTGCTACAGATCTTGCTTTGAGTTTCACTGAGGAACACGGTGAGGATGCATTTGCCATGTCCCAGCCATCTACTCTTCTTTTACAGACTCTGCTGGCTCCTTCATTTGTTTCCCAGTGTGGCTGGTATAACTGTGGTCACTTCTTCTTTTCTCAAATCGCTTTGTGACTATTTATTTGCCATCTCATTATTGCCATTCATGTATAAACTTAAAATCCTAGGGTTGATCCAAAACATGTTGACTTTGCTGGAATCTGAGCTGTGGTGAGGTAGGGTTTTGTAGACTGGTTTCCTGGATCACCTGGGAAGCAAAATGTGGGGAGGAAGTCTGAGGGCAACTCCAGCAGCAAGCATGCCTTTCCTCACAGAAAAGTCCCTTAAATCCTCTAATCTTCACTTCCCAATCACATAAATGTGCATCCATAAAACTTTGTTCATGTTGGTGCATTTGTTTGAGACAGGCAGAAGCATTTATAGCTGATCTTTTTTGCTAACTGAATAATATTGAAGGATCACCTTTTTGATACAACACACAACACTCAAATGTGGCTTCCCAAATATTTTTTGGCCAGAATGTAGTTCCAAGCAAGCAGCTCTAAATGCCCGTGTTCATTGCTGCCCCTGTGCTGGCATCCTGAGACTGCTGAAGCCACATGTGAGTGGTCAGGCAGAACACTGCACTGGTATGGATCCCATGTTTTAAGGTGGAAACCTCAAATGATGTACTATTTGCAGTATCCCTTAGGGTGAAACCTGTTCCCACCCACACAGTTGTCAGGTCAAGCCTGTTCAGTCACAGTTATTGGGAATGCTGTAGATGATTCATAAGCCCTATCCACCCCCTTGATGACTGTCATAATCTGTGCTCCATATTTAATCTCAGATGGCATTTTGTGGCAGGAATCATTACTTCCACAGACAGAAAAGAAAGAATGAGAAGTTTGTAATTGTGTCCACTAAGAATTCCAAGTGGCTTATGATTTATGAGACAGTTTATTTATTCTGTACCACTTGTGTGTATACTCCTGTACAATAACCTGTGATTTTATAGACACCCTTTCCACCTCAGAGTTTGCCTTTTGATAGTGAAACCAATCATCAGTACAAACACACTATTTCTAATACTGCATAGTCCCCTACAGTCTGTAATAGCTGCTACATAGGTGAATCACTAATGATGATATCTTTATTCGAAGCAAAATCTGGCTGCTGACATCTTCTCTGTGTTGCTTATCTCTGTGAGTCTGTGCTTTGTAAATTCTCTGAGCTGTATTGTTTTCTATCAGTGACAGAGCTGACTCTTTTCTGTAGTGATGAGGTACAAGCAATTCAAACCTCCTGAGTTAACAATCCTGGACCTTTATCCCTCCCTTCTTTCCTCTCACTTTTTCCACTGGCAATGCCACCTATTACTTTTACGTTTCTCTGTGATCCATGGACTCCCTGACTTCACATGGGATAAAACAGTGGTGTGCATCCCTGTACCAGCCAGCCTGACACAGAAATGTGTGGGAGGCAGGGGACTGTTGGGAGTTTGTGCCTCTCAAGAGAGGCTTTAACTGTGGGTGCAATTGCAGAAGCTCCTATGAATATACCTCACTGGTGTTGTTTTGCCCTGGATGAGACTATAGATCCTTTGAAGAGGCAATTTGTGCCATAATCAGGAAATCATAGGAATTATTTTCTTTTTCCATCCTTACTTCTCTAGCTAATTGTTTTTTTTTTTTTTTTTAAACTGATCTATGGATTTATAATCTCACCTCAGATTTGGGAGCCAGCATAAAAAGCTCTTACCCACCAGGTGGCATTTTCTCACATGTCCAGCCTTAATTCTAACGTGAATGCTTTCTATATATAATTATAAAACTGAGGGCCAATAAAGTGCACCTGTAGAGCAGAAACTTGACTGTTTTCAATTCTGTTCTAATTATCAAGCCTCAGAGCAAAAACCAGGTTTCAAAGAAAACTTTCTGTACAGGCCTCAATAGAGTTAAAGGAGAAACATTTTAAGTTGATGAGCTGACACTTGTAGAAGCAAATATATTAAATAAATCATGATTCGTTTTGGGGCTAAATCTGACTTACATCAACTCTGGAAAAACTAGATCCTAATGAGTGACAGTTTGGTGTTTTCTGTCACTTCCTACAGTAATGGCCCCAAGCTGACACTGCTCTGTGGGAGTCTAATACTTCTGAACAAAAGTTTTTTTGGAGTGAGATAGACAAGGTAGAAATCCCAAGGTGACTGGAAGGAATGTCTAATGACTGGAAAGACATATTTACTGGCAGACTGTATGTAAGCTGTGACAGTTGACAGGGCTTGATTGTAATAAATATAGTTGATGAAGAGAAGGCTGACAGGTGAGGACAGAGAGAGAAAAAGAGTCAAAAGATCTGCATTGGCTGAACCCTATTAATGGTAAGTTGGTAACAAAGCCCAGAGTCATAAAAGAAAACAGGTATCGCAAACTGATGTCTAAACAGTGAAATGTGTAGGACTTGCAGGTTGCTGTAACAAGCTCAGATTTGTTGACCTTTCTTCTAGCTATTTTGTAAGTTTTCAGTTGATATTTCAGCAGGCAGGCACCTGGTTTTTCAAATACTGTGTATGATTAATCATGTAACAGAATAAACCCTGATCAAGGTCATAATTATTGCTTCAATCTCTAACTTTTGCTGCTTTGATCAGGGGATTTGATGTTGGAAAATGTGCCTCCACGTTCTGTGAAGGAGTAAATCTTGCTGGAGATCTGTTCTGCTGGAAACAAAAAGGATTCTTTTTGGATTGGTAAAGGAAATTAAACGACATAAAACCAGAAAGTGTTTCTTTAAATGCAGGGGCTCACCACGCACACACACACACACACACACAGAGACACACACACACACACGGAGTGATTGACCCTGGAAATGGAAACAACTCTGGCATATTAAATCATGACACTTTATAACTGACTGGTCAGAGTTTCAACAATCGGATTTCCAATGAGCTCTGCACTTTCTTCCCCCAGGCAAATGTCACACACTGAAACTAAACAGGATCTTTTTTTTCTCTTGTTCATCCCCACGTGCTGTTTTCTGTGCCCAAGATACAAATCTGTATTCAAAAATGCCTTAACCCTTTGGAAGGGCAACCCTCCCTCTTCATGCCCCAGGAGAAGGGAGGTTTGTGTCAGCTGTGGGACGTGGGGACATTTTGCCTGCTTTGGTACCAGGGTCAGTCTGCATGTTTATTGCACTCCCATTTCAAAAGGGCAGAAAGGGAAAAAAATAGTCATAAGGGAATATCTGTCTGGAGGAAAGTACTTAGGAATTGCACAAACTTAATGTAAAGGTTAATAACAAGGGACATCCCTTGTTGGGAATATCAAGTGAGAGTTCTTCTAAACTCTGGAAATGGGCCCATTTAACAGCAGTGTCACTGTTTGCTTGCTTTCACCACACAAGGACGGAGGTGAAAATCCCCTCACCTTCTCGCTTGTATGAAACACAAAAGCATTTGTGAAATATTTAGACAACTAAAATATTGAGAGAACCTTTATTTTAAGTGGAAATCCTCCTTTACTCCCCCCATCAGATGCCACAGTCTCTTTAAGTGGTGCTGAGACTAAATGAATTGTGGGGAGCGCCAGGGAAAATAAAAAGAGACCATAAATTCACACTACAAAGACTCTCAGGGTAGCACAGTGCTTATGTGTCAATCACAGCAATGCTTCCTCTTTGCCTGTCTCCCACACAGCACTGGATCCAGCCACTCTGCTTCTCACTGCTACCTGTTTGGAATTGCAGGATTCAGAGCCATGGCTTGTCAGCATGGGAGTTGTCAGCCTAATTGGCACGTCCACACACACTTTATACACTCCTCTGGTTGTCAGTGCACACCTTGTAGGTGGGCATGAGAGTGTCCTGTCAGGTAGAAAGCTCTCCACACAAGCACACAGATGCTTTCTGGATTGATATTAAGATAACATTTGTATCTGATGACCTCTAAAAATAATTTCTGACCTTAATGATTCTATGAGAGCCACAGATACTTTTTATCTATCCTTTGTACACTGGTTTATTGCATTCCAGGACATACACCTATACCTCATCTGCTGTCCTGTGCATGTGATGTCAAAGTGAATTTATGGTCATTTACTTCAGTGGCCATCCTTTGATACTCAGGCATAAGATGGGGCATCATTGTATTTAAATAGAACAAATACATTTAATTGTAAATCTGTGAGTACACAAACACACACAGAGTTTCTGCTCTGAAACCCAGCCTCATGAAGCCTGAACTCCATGCCAACAAATGTCTTATGTAGTGAAGGCCTTGAGCCAGGCAGCTGGAAGAACAAGACAAAGAAAGTGATATGTAAGCTATGCTGTAACCCTTGATTTTGTTTATTTTTAATACATGTTTATGTTTTTCTGTACATACTTCACCTGGTTTTTTTTGGTTTGACCTTCTTCCAGAGACTTTACCCCAGCCAGCTTTAAGCTGGTGAGAACATGGAAATTTTATTCACTCAAAAAGCAGTGTGTTGGAGCCAGTGTATGGCTGTAGATGCCTTGCCTTTGTTTTGTCATCTCTTTTAGGCTCCAGGACACATTCAAGGTCAGTTCCTTGTCAGAAGAGCTAAGTAGAAGACAAAACAGGAATTAAAATCTATATGGAGTGTAGGGAAACCTCACTAAAGTCAACATGACTATGACCATTTCCTGCATCAGGATCAGTCTCTCATTTCAATGCTGAAAATGTTAAGGACAGTATTTTTAAAGTGAATATAGCATTAGCACAGGACACATTTTTTAAGTGTTTCATGGCCTAATCAAAATCAAAATTGAAAGGAGAAACTGAATACAAATATCAGGGAAATTTTTCTGAGGTTAAATTCAAAAGGAAAGAGGATTTCCTTTCTGGAAAGTGGGGATACTCTGCAGAGTGAATTGCTATTGCTGAGACAGGGTTAATCTTGCATCTCTAGGGCTTTTTAATGGAAGTCATGTAACTGTTCTACCATATATTTTGCATCCTTGAATTCAGACTGATTTTGGATAGCTTCTGAGAGCCATGTTTCCCAAGAGGGCAATAATGAGCAGTCTGTTGTCTGTGGTGCAAGATGTATCATAAGGAACTTAATGATGGTTCTGAATGGTTCTCACTTGAGACAAAACTTGTCTAAGCCTACACTGGAGAAAAGATTTTCAGAAGGAGCAGAACCAAACTGATCTTGTGATTCCTAAACTCTGAAGTAGGCCAGGTCTTGCACACTGGTAAGAATAGTTTTTACAGGTCTGTTCATGCAACTGGGAGTGGGATGAAGATTATTGATAATGCTTCTATTTAACTTCTATTCTGAATACTTCATCTGGTTCCCAATGAGAATAAGCACCTCACAAAAAATATTTGTAGCTGTCCAAGTTTTGCACACAATTTTCCCTGCAGAAATTTTTTAGTGTGTTCAGATCTCTTCCTTCAGTTTAGATTCTCTCTAAAAATATTTTACAAGTTGGGGAAAAAAAACCCAAACAAAAAAAAAAAAATCCCTTTTGTATCATAACTATAGAATTCATAATAATCCAAACGAAAGCTTCAGCTAGAATCACAGTTATGTATGGCACCAAACACAACATGAGGGATGAGTCAGTAGCACTGGCAGAAGGTTTACAATTGTATTTAAGTTGTTAAGAGGAAAAAGTGTTTTTGTTGCCACAGTAGGTGCAGGATAATGCCCAGAACTTCAGCTGCAAAACTCCTGTTTTGTCTTTTGCTATTTGTTCATAAAAGCTTGCCAAGTGCATGGACCCTCATTAAATGCCTTGCTGTTGTAATAATGGCATGAGAACACCCAGCAAGTTTTTTGTGCCAGAGGAAACTTCTGTGAGAAAAAGAAGCAAGTACATGATGCTGTGCTTTCAACAGACACCACTGAGAGCTGTGCTTGGGGACTGATGTGTCAGCTGCTTATCAATACAGCCATGGAGTTGAATACATCAGGAAAGCTTTAAGAAGAATGGGAGAAATAGAAAAAGAATGTAAGGATAATGGGGCAAAATTATTTCCAGTGTTAAATGTGCTGAAGGAAATGTAGTTTTATCAAGGAGAGGTTTGCACTGTTGTGTTCCAGGCTTATTGTTTGGGTTGATTACGTGGCAATATGGAATTGATTTCTTGAGCTTAGGACAGTTGGCAAACTTGACTAGACTTAAAATGAACCTCTTTGATTCTGTCTACAAAATTACAGCAGATTTGATAAAGTAAAGATGTAGTCTTTGAAGTATTCCCTATCAACATAAGTGCTAAGAACACCTAAGCAAAGGAATTTTAACTGTTTTGAAAGCAGTAGCAAGAGAACATCAATGAGGATTGCAGCTAAGGGCATGCCCACAAGGCACTAAACTAACTGCATCTATCCTGCAGGCAATAAGCAATTGCTAAAGATTCCAGACTTTTTAAAGTTCATAGTTCATCTCATGAAAACTTTACTTCCAACTTATGATATGTTTTTGCTGGTTCGGTTTGTCTTTCAGTAGACAACTCCAAGAGGAGGCCTTACCAAACAGATCTGCATAAGGACATGAAGAAACTTTCTCTTTTTTGTGTGTCACATGATAATTGCAAGGTGGGAAGTGTGATTGTGTCCTGTTACACCCTGTCTTAAGAGCATGTAAGCTATAATTCTTCCAGGCACTTCAACAACAGAAAAACATCAGTCCAAATGCTGTGTGGATTCAAGCCCCACATCACAGAAAAGATGGGCTGTCCTTCACATTGCAAATTTCTCACAAGTGCTGGATTTGAGATGCCCATGTTGCTGCAAGATGTTTTTCCATGAGCAGGAAACAATATGAAGGACAACTAATGATCCAGTGACAGTTTCAGTTAGGCCTGGTTTTGTTTCCAGTTACCTGCTTTGCAGTCTGATTCTGCTGGCCCATCAACGTCAATGCTCTTGCAGCTGTGCTCTTACTGCTCGTGTTGGACAACTTGCTCTGCCTTGCAAATTTATCATTAGCAAGGATGAACACAAGGAATAAATAACAGAAGGATCTGGACAGAAACAAAATGAAAACAAGAGTTGGTTTTAGACAGCAAACAGGATGCAGTTGCTGGCACTAGGAAATGAATCACTGAACAACTCGGATATTGAATTTGGGCAGTAGAGGAGATGTAATTAAAAAGCTTTTACTTTTTAATGAAGATTTCATACTGGTGTTACTTGGTAGATTTCAGTGCAACCACAGCAAATTAGTGATAGCCACAGTTATGATAATTAGGATTCTTAAAACATGATCATGTTACTGTGGCTTAATGAACTACTGTATGTCAGCTGAGCTGTGAGAAGTGGCACATGTATGCCCTTAGTCCAAAAACAAGGTAGTGAGTCAGTGCAAACCTCTTCCAGCAAGTTTTAAGCAAACACCACACAGCAGTGGACAAATAACATGTACAGTCAATTGCTGGTGCTCAGCTCCTGAGTAGAGTGCACTAATTAAAAGTATCTGACTTCTGAGAGAAAAAATGGGAGAAATGTATGTTTTGTTTCAGATCACCTAGCATGTTTCTTCAAGACATGTGGTTCCCAAATTCCCTTCACAGTTGTACTTCCTCAAATTTGATGAAGGCATTATTTCCGCAGTGGAGCTGTAAGAAAAAGAATAGAAAGTGATTGTGACAGAGAGCAGCTGAAATAGATTCAAGATTAGCAAGGTGTGAACAACTGTTTTTACCATAAGCCTGATCCAAAGGCAGTGGACTCACCAAGATGGTTTTCTGTTGACTTTAAGAAGTTTGATGTCAAATGCAGCTTCCACAGTTTAGTGAAGAAAATGTAAGCCAGGAAAACATTATTTGTTCTGGTGTACATCTTTCCTTGATGTCATGACAGTACCTGCCTCATAAATGCCCACCATAATAATTAAGAATAGAAGAACAAAAGGGGTAATGGCTTTAAACTGAAAGAGGGTAGACTTAAATTAGATATTAGGAAGAAATTCTTTCC
The DNA here is from genome assembly GCA_013399945.1 of Ploceus nigricollis. Lineage (NCBI taxonomy): Eukaryota > Metazoa > Chordata > Aves > Passeriformes > Ploceidae > Ploceus > Ploceus nigricollis. Next base: position 36,785 of record VXBC01007728.1, on the reverse strand, counting down.
TGTGAGGGTGGTGAGGTCCTGGCACAGGTTGCCCAGAGAAGTTGTGGATGTTCCATCCTGGAAGTATTCAATGACAGGTTGGGCAGGACTTTGAGCAACTTGGTCTAGCAGAAGGTGTAGGTCTAGGAGAAGGTGTACCTTCCCACAGAAAGGGGACTGGAATTAGATGAACTTAAAAATCCCTTCCAACCTAAATTATTCTATGGTTCTATGAAATTAATTTTTTTTGACCTTTGTACTTTTCCTACATGAAGCTCTACCTTGCTCAATACTGAAGTTTTACTGCTGATTAGGTATCACTTTATTCATTCACTGAAAGCTAATAAAAATTGGCTGATTAGAAAACCCCAGGCTGCTCATCTTAAATAGTCATTAAACAATCATTACAGATAGAAACAGCTACAACTGGCTTCTGTTAAAATGCTGCTGATTATTATATAATCCTTTTTCAAGTCAAAATGAATGCATAATCAAAGCACAAAGCAAACAGTTTGAAAGTTCTGAGCTGGCTGTGCAAAGCTATAATGTATCAACAAACCTCTTAATTAATGCCCAATTCAGCAGATGAGCGTTGATGTACAGCAGAAGAAATAATTGAGGAAGAAGTGTGGAACCATGAGCATCAGTGAAGCAACCTTCTTCTGAAATAACTTCATCTAGAGCCCTGCAGTAAACCCTTGCAGCTCTGACCCAAAGACACGTGTCCGGTGTCAAGGAGTAAAGGTAAGTACACAGTTCTGGTGTTTCTTATTGTTATTACTGATACTGTTATTTACAAAGAGTCACATTAAACTGTGCAGCTGAAGACACACAAACATTGAGATAAATCCAGTACAGGACTAAAACACTGTGAATTGACCCTTACCCAGTAACATTTCTGCTTTTAACAGGCTCCTTAATGAAATTTAATAAGGAAACCCACAGATAAAAAAGGACACCTTCTGATCCTTATTATTCTGGTATAAATTTGGAGCAACTTCAATGAAAACTAGTGGAGTTGTTCAGCATTTAATAACAGTGCAAATGAACACAGAATGAAAACCAGAGACTTTGGGAAGCCTTAAGCCAATAACTCAGCTTTCTGAATCGAGAAGATCACTTATTAAGGTTATAGTACAAAAACTTCTGTCTTCCTCCTTCTCTGTAATAACATTTTTCTTAATACTTCTTGCTAAATCTTTGCATATTCTGCATGAAATAAATGGCCAGGATGTTTAAATTTCCACCCTGTAGCACCTGCAAGTTACAGGCCAGACCCATTTGCTTGATTGAGGCAAGCAAGAATCATTACCACATAGGGCAGCTGATCTTCCCCCGCTTAAACACCTGCAAATGCAGGTCATCTGGGAGTTTGAACCTATTAAGGTTCTTATAATTGAGACAAGGGCAAAATAGTTTGTAAAATGGTACATGAACAGAAAGATGAGAGAGAGGGAGAGAGAAAGAGAAAGACACTCTGGTTGGATGACAGGAAATCACATAACAATATTTGCAAGTGAGCTTTGGGAGCATGGTCTTTGTAATGGGGTTAGCTAATCCAGATAGTAATAAGGATAGGAAAGTCAGCAATCATAATCATATTTAATGGATTCCAGATGGAGAAATATAATTGTCCTCATTATCATTGTGAAAACTCCAAGGAAATACAATCCCAAGATACTTTACCTTGACAGGCAACCAGGAACAATATCCACATCAAGTCATGGGTTTTGTAGGTAGAGTTGTCAGTTATTTCCTCTTTTGTAGCATTCCCTTCTAATGTAATGGTTTGATTAACCTAAGACATTCTGATGTGAGTATAAAAGCAATGTTAATGAAATGCCTGCTTAATTGACTGTGCATCTCTATACCATATGATGTGGTGGCTTACTAAATACGTTGTGGAATTAAAAAGAAAACCCAAAAGCCTTGTATATCATAAGACTTTTCCTTTGTAATGTGGTTAAAATGAAATATGGCTGTAAGCACAGGCCTTTTTGGGTGCAGCTGTTCTTTTTGTTTGGGTTGATAATTGGAACCAGTCCCATGGGCCTATTTGATGTTATCTCTTGTTTAAAACTAAACTGTCAAAGCTTATCCCCCCTGTGTACTCAACAGGGAGTAGTTCTGGGGAAACTTTCTTCTTAAGTATTTTTAACCCCTCCTCCCTGCACGCATTCTCTAAACTGAACCAGGGCAGTCATGAAATGATGTCTTCACAGGAACACTTGTACAGCAAAATATTTCTTTGTGGAAAATTGAGCCTTTTCATGTTATATGTCTTTGTAACAGAGGCCTAAAAGAAAAGATCCCACAGCAGAAGTCAGATGATCAGGATGTGATCTCTCAGCTTTAAAACAACTCGTCTCTGTACAAAGGGAGTCCTGCACAGCATCCCCATGGCATGAGAGGAGCTCAGGGTGTGGGGCAGAGAGGCAGATGTCTCCCACAGTAGGAACCAATATTTGCTCCAGGAGCACCACAACTGGGTTTCACAAAGTCTCCTGTGTGACTTTCACATGCCTGATCCCAAGCTAATGCATTCAGGCAGCAGTGCACTGTGGAGACTTTCCAGCTGGGCTGGCTGTACCTCAGGATTCTTTGTAAGAGTACTGTAATCTTTAGATGTAACCTCAGAATGATTAGATTTGCCCGAGTTCAGGAGATGCTGGACCTGGTGTTTTGGTTGGTTTCTTGAATGCCAGGTGGTAGGCAGCAGGGAGCATGCCTGCTGCAGTCCAGTGAGGAGGCATTTTGAGTTTGCTTCACACCTTTCATTTTCCTTTGAAGTTATTGGAAGTTTTTGGAGTTACAATATTGAGACAAGTCAATGGTGTGATCTCAAATTAATAACACTAAAAAAGAAAATATTCTTTTGGCCATCAGGCCATTGGGTCATTTTCTTAGTTGGCTCCATTTCAGATATACTTTTGTCAAAAAACATCAGGCCTTCTGCTAGATATTTCTGTTTGTACAGACAATTTTGTCAGGCCGTTACTCACATAATATTATGGTACCTATGAAACCAACTTTAATGGAGTAGGAGGAAGGAGAGATAAGAATCACTGATAGATGTCATTGTCATCTCCACTATCTTGGGCAAATGAAAAAGGGTTTCCCTTTTCCATGTTACAGCTTACAAGGCCTGCTTGTTGCATTATTTTGGCATGTCCTGTGTCATGCACTGCTCCTCTTGAATGGCCCATTTGCAGGATAAAAGAACTTTTCACAAACCCCATAGATCATTTAAGCATGCTATTCACAGTCACACTACTTTTAAAAAAGTATACCCAAACAATACACTGGTTTCTCCTCCTGCAGACAAACATCCAGTGCGGGCTGGGACCTCTCTTGGCCTTTGTTGCACTCATCTGGTCTTGCCTTTGTCTTAGCATTCATTTTCACTCTTTCCTTCTAGTCTTTAAGACCAAATGCAGCAGTGAATCCTTCTCCAAATCCATTTGTCTCTCCCCTATAAACTCATGGCAGGACACCTGGAAGAGCCCTTCTGAGTAAAATCAGAAGAAAAAGCTGCTGATAGCTGTAAAAACAGCAAATGAGCTTCCTATCTTGTGCAGCACTCAATGTGTCTGAGACACTTTTGACAAGCAACCACTTTGCAGTCCCCTTTAGAGAGCAGCTGCTGGAATGTCTAAGCACAGGCTGTGGGTTGCAGGTTGATTTTGTGCCCCAAAAGAACAAAGATGCTTGTGAGGCCCATTTGTAGAAGAGCAATGCTCAAGCTGTAGGTCACTCTCACCATCACAAACCAGTTTCTGAAGGCCTGTCATGTATGTGAGATGGGGAATGATTCTTAGGTCTCTTGGGGGATACCAGGACTTAGTACATTGTAGATAAATATAAGTTTCTATTTAAAACCAGTACTACTGGGACTAGATGTAAGAGAGGCTGGAAAAAGCCATTTCTAAAAATACAGGAAATAGCTATATGGTTACAGAAGTGAATTACCAGCTGTGGGTAATCATATAACTCACTTATTAACAATGAGAATCCACTGTGTAAGGGGGAAAAAAACAACAGTTCACATCAGCTTGAAAGACAATAGGCCAGTTCCTGATCAGGCTGCAGAAAAAGAAGGAGCAGAGAGAATATATGGAGGACAGAAAAAGTAGGAGTTTGTGCTTTCTTACAGGAAAGCCCATGGAGAAGGCAATTCTAGAAATGTCAGTAAGGGCGATGGAAAACATTCATTTACTTTTAGGAGGTACTTCTTGCAAAAGTGAGGTTAAGAGTATGGACCTGAAACAATGTCAGGAGGTCGCTTTGCTGGACTGCCCCATCTGTTCACAGATTCATCTCTGGAAGCAGCAGCCCCAGAAACAAATCCAGTACAATCCATACAACACTTGGCATACAAGCCTTTCACAACAATTTTGAGCTATATCTAATACTGGACTGCCTCACTGCTGACAGAGGACTGATTAGGCCTCACGTGTTACAGGTGGGAAAACAGAGACATTCACCTTGTCAGTTATTGAAAGAGTAGAAACAGAAACAGAACCCATCCATTTTAGCTTAGTTTTCATCAATTTCAATTAGTCATCCAAACTTCCATTTCCTGTCAGGCCTTTTAGCTGCAAAGACCCTATCTTACAGGGTTTTCCTGGTGTGTTCTGGAAAAGTTCATCTTGTCTTTTTCATTTTTTTTGTCCTCATCCCTGCTGTTGAGAATCTGAGTCATTCCTTTTTCTTCCTGTGGGCCTCTCCAGTGCCTATTCCTTTAAAATCCCTTCCGACTAATTTTGACTGTTATTCTAAGCAATAGTAGATGGTTTTGATTTGTGGAGCTATGCAAAAACTGTGTTCTCAACCTGTCTCTCTATCTGTTTTCCTTCTTCAGTGTTAGAGCTTCATTCTCATGGGTTTGACCAGAACAGTTGCTTTTGTGTAGTGGGACTAATTCTAACCTATCATCCAATTGTCAAGGGACGTCTCCACTCATTTTGAGGCAGCTTCTTTATAGTATTCTCTTTGGTTCTCCTCTGCTTTACAGCAGAGATTTTGCAAGAGCACTAAAGAATAGCTATTGCTGGAAGGATTTTTCAGATCTAGCATGGTTTCCTTCCCAGAGGAGGGGGACATATTTGTCTTAATAGAATCATTGTGGCTCATTTTGGTGGTGCAGGCTGCTCCTAGGTCCTACTGCAACTGAGAGTTTGCTTATGGCTGATGCAACTGCCGTGGCAAGCAGAATCCTTCACTCTACTAATCTGCAAGCTTGAGTAAATCAGGAAAGTTTTAGCCACTGACAAAGGATCTGGTCCAAACTCACAGGAAGTCAATGGAAACACCTTAAAAGTTTATGTGAACAATAGTCCCCTCAAAGAACAGGACTGACAGAACTGGACAATTAGTGGCTCCTCCACTTCACTTTCCATGTCTCTGTTATTACAGTGCATAGCAAAATCTGTTGTTCATGTCTCCTCTCTCCTCCCCTCCCCTTCCCTCCCTCCCTCCACTCCCCTCCCCTCCCCTCTCCTCCCTTCCCCTCCCATAAGAATCTGAGAGTGGTATTTCTGCTCAGACAGGATAAAATCCTTTATGCTATGAAGCATCCCCAGAGATGCCCATCTAATTGCATCTTCTGTTCTGCTAGGGCTGCCTGCATAGAAGAGTCATCATACTTACAGAATTACTTGATTCTCAGCAAAGATAAAATATTGATACTGTGCAAAGTTGAAACAAAGCAAAAATATTTTTTAAAATTTTATTTATTTATTTTACCTATAGGCAGTAATACTATTCCAGCCTATTACACTTAAGCACTACAGCAAGACCCTGAAATGTAATTGCAATCTTCATGTAAAAAAAAAAAATCAGTATGTTTTACAATTAAAGAAAGAAAAATAACTTTCATGACAAAATGACAAACTAATTTTTCCTTCCATTGTTTCTTTAATATCTGTGTCTCCTTGATGGCATGCATGTTTTTCTCCTTCTCATGAAACAGCAACATCTGCTGTTCTTTATGTTTATCCATAGCTTTTGGAGCTGCAGGCCTGGATCAACCCTTATTTTCAGGGTTTTCAGTACCATCCCAGAGACTGAAGGCAAAGCCAGACCAAAAGCTGAGCTCAGGGGGTAGCAGGCTTTCAGGGACAAAGGAAGCACACCCAGGACTGCAAAACCCTGTAGAAAATTGGAGTTGTCAGCACTGGCCAGTGGCAGGAACATGTTCATGTCTTCAAAACCAGCAAACAGTGACACCTTGATGTGGAATTTAGCTTGAAAAATACAGTATCAGCATTCATTTCATAATAAAATTGTTTATTTGTTTTAGAGAAGTAGCATTGGTCAGAGATGGTAGACATCACACACTCCAAAAGAACAGAATTGAGAAACAGGCTGTGTCAGTACGAAAAACATCAAACTGAGCAGCTCATTTGCCAGGTTTCTTTGGCTTTGCCAGCTCATTTTCCTGTTTTTACAAGTATTTCTTTCTCCTGGGTCGCTGTATGAAAGAGCTGCACAGAGCAGAGGGGAGCTGCCTGGGGGAGCACACAGCCAGCAGCCCGTGGGAGTGCCAGGTCCCCTCCTTCAGACCCTACCCGTGTGCCTGCCCGTGTTCCCAAACCTGGGTGCTACTTGCAGGAAGAAGGGGCTAAACTAAGAGAGGCACACTGAGGTGGAAGTGGTGGTATTTAACTCAGCCCTGTGCTTTGGTAGCAGAGCTGGGGCTCTGTCTGGGCTTGGTTTCACTCAGAGCCCAGGGAATGTGGAGGTGGCCGTGGTGCAAACACCCTTTGTTTCCACACTCAACAGCAGGGCTTGGGGCTGTGTGGTGCCTGGATATTGCACACAGCCTCATGTGCACCTTCCTTGCAGTGTTGGTCAGAGATGTTTTAATGTGTTTTAATGCATTTTAATGTATTTATCCAGTGCATTAGAGGCATGTCTGTTGGTGCTGTTGAGGTGTACTGATAAAATCAGTGCTTAAGGGACTTTTAAAAAATGTGTTTTGACCCAACAGACTATAACTAACCTCATGGTTGTGTTTAGAAAGGTAAATGAGTATTCAGGGACTCCTAAATGTGCTTATTATGTAGCTACCATGAATGCCTGTGAGGGCTCTGGTCACACCTTGGCATTCCAGCATGGGGCACACCAAGTGCCACCTCTAGGTGCATTTGTCACTGCTGGGAGGTGTTACAGCCTTGCTCAGTGTACCAGACACATGCTGGCCCAGCACCCTTCCCTGTGGCAATGTGTGGGGACAGCCATGCCCCAGAGCACACCCTGGGATGCCACCCTAAATCCATGCTGCACCTCTGACTCCGCTGATGGCACAGGGGGAGCCGGAGGTTGAGTTTTCCAAGGGAGTATGTCCCTTGCCATGAGAGGATCCACATGTGAATGGCATCACCTCCATGCCTTCCAGGCCTGGCTTTGAACAAACTGAAGGCTGGGAGGGATATTAGTCTGAAGGGTTTTTATTTTGTTTTTGTTAGTTTTTAATTTAGGTTCAATTATTATCTATAGCGAGCACTCAGAAGCCAGTTCAAGAGCCATACTTCAGCTGCAGCTTGGCCTTTCTTTGCTGTATGCTCTGGTTCATCTTTACAGAGTAAACTGGAGGTTAAAGCTGATCAAATATAGCATTTGCCTGCACTGTTGTTTTTATTTTATTTTTTAAAAAATATTTATTTATTTATTGTTTTTTCACTACTGTTTGCTGGAACTGACGAAGCGCAGGGAATAACTGTAAAGTTAAAATGAAACAGAAATTATCCAGGAAGCAAAAATGCTTGCAAAATCTGCTAAAACCAAATGAATACCTCTCAAAGGAGTCGAAAGCATGCAAGATAATGCAGGAAACATTAACATAATATTATCTTAACCTTGTAGATAAGATTATCTGATGCGTGAAAATGGTCATCTTTTGTATTGATTCCACCGTGCCATGCAGCAGTTCTTAGGAAAATGAATAGGTCATTAAATGTTCATTACTTGATAGGCTCAAAAGCAGAAATGATGTATTAGCAAATGAATTAACTGCTTTGTTACAGTTTGAATATATCATTAATGTGTATGTTTTTCTCATGCAAGAAGTGAATTGTATGCATCTGTAGGGCAGCAGGGTCTGTAGGCTACTGGGAAGCAATATTTGCTTAATACTTGAGGGACATTTATACTTTTAGAAAATTCAGGTAAGCCTTCATCACTTTTCTGGTAACTGGCAGTAGAGAATTTGGTTATTTATCCATTTATGAAAGCTGTCACAGGAGGGTTGTGCCTGTGAGATGCTCTATTTGAGAGCAGGAGTGATGCACTGGCTGCAGGAGTGCTGCCCCAGCCCTGCCTGACCCTGTGGGCAGCAGCACTGCTCCTCAGGGACACCCAATGGGAACTGGGGGAGATGCCCATGCAAACAGCAGACAAAACTGCAGATCTGCACTGCCTAGGCTGCTGGAGGGCTCAGCACCACAGCAGTGGCCATCTCGGTGCTCCCAGGGGGCTGCTGCCCTCAGATACTGCCCACTTTTCACAGCCCACAGCTCACCCTCACAGGAGCCACAGGGAAAAAAGGTGCTTCCAGCAGCAGAGCACGTGGGAAGCCTGGCATCACATCACCTAACCTTGCTGAGGGCTGCCCAGAGGAGGAAACGCTCGTTACACACTGCTTGAAACAATGACCTGGTGCTGCGGTAAAAATGCCAAAGGCCTTTCTTGCCCTATCTACAGGATCATTCCCACCTGTGCCAGACACAGAAGGGGGGATTTTTTTCTCTGTCTTTTAAAAGCTAATAAGGCTTATAATTGCATTTGAAGCTGTTTTTCAAAGCCATTTGTGTCCACACCCGCTATGACTTTAAACTATATTATAAGCGTATTAACCAATTAAGTGACATATTACCCAGAGGGACAGTCAAGAGCATGATTTTGGCTCACACAATTGCTAGAGAAATCCCAGGCTGCAAAACTGGATAGCAAAACCATACCAGGAAAGATGTGCCGACAGTTCTGAGCGCAGCGCAGCTGCGAGAGAGCGCTGCTCGAGCTGCGGTTCAGACAGGGCCTCAGAGACTGATAGCAGTGTTTGGAGCCAGGCATTGTGCAGTCAGGAGCTGAGCAAAACTCTGCTCTGTAGCTCACTCCTAACCTGCAACACCACCTGCTGTTACAATGCACGGTGTCTCCTCAGATTGCCGGGGATATGCTGAGAGCAGCAACACTGCTTGGTTGTCTAACCCCTGGCATACAGCAGTAAGCCTTCCTTGGGAAATGTGAGTAAGAGTGTTAATTGAAAAGTCATCAGGGCTGAAAAACAAACATGGAAAAATACGTATAAAATCCTTTCCCCATTCCCTTCTTTTTTTCTCCCCCGGTTCAGATTTGCTAAGTGCTAAACCAAAACCTAAGGGCTCCTGCTGGGTACCTAGTGGGAGGCTAAACCATATTATTCTTCATCTCTGGGGTAAGGTGAGCTGGCAGCTGCCCTTTTAAGCCCTTTCTTGTGGAAGATCTTGTACCCTCCTAAATCACCCAGCTCCTGACTTTTCTCTCCCTCAGTTCCCACAGCTCCTTCAGCAGATGCCATGCTGCTCCAAGCCCTCAATTTGTCTGGAGCAGGTAGATGCTGAGCTGAGGGAGCTTTGGCTCTGCCCCTTTGCTTTTCATCACACAGTTAGACAGACAAGAGTGGGGAAGACTGAGGTGGCATTTTCATCTTCCTCTGCTCCAGCAGTCAGGAACTGTCCCTTTGTGGGCCATCAGAAAGTCAGCAGGGACCTCTGTCTCAGATGAGCATCCCCATGACTGAATGCTTTCACCGTTTCTCTCCTGGGGTGATACCATTTATGGACTTTTGTCAGGACAGGGTCTAATATCTAAGCCAAGTGCTAAATCAGTAACAGAAAGATGATTTCATTCTTCTGTTTAATTCAAGTTTCACAATCTGAAAGAATATCACCCTGAGCCTTCTCCCCTTAGTTCCCAAACTGATTTTTATTGCTCTCCCATAACAAGCTGTGCTATGATCCTGCAGGAATAAAAGAGCTCTGCACCCATGGAAAGCCCATTTTCTTGGCACAATCAGGAACTAAGCTGTTTGTCCACATTCAGCATCAGATTTACATGGGACAAGAGAGCTGTGTTCTACAAAACAATGTTTTCACCAGAAGTCTGAGGAGTTTCCAACTTTGGGCTTTATTTGTATTTTAAATTTAGCATTTGCAGATGTTTTATAGGCATCCAACTATTTCAACAAAATGATCACTTGACAATATTATATTGCTGAGCCTTGAACTGTGGCCAGATTGCTTTGTTTACATAAGACCACCTGCAGCCATGGTATATTTTGTGACCTTCTATGGAGAAACAGAACTGTGAGTAGGGGAGCATTACTCAGGTCTTTTTCGGCTCATGAATGAAGCCCACTACAACATGTACAGTGGGGGTATGAGAGGGAGATGAATTAATCATGACACACTACAGAAAACCAAGTGCTTGCCATTCATTTAGCAGTCAATCAAGTATCTGAGAAACTATAGGCCCCTTTGTGGTACAGGAGCTCAGGGCTCCATCCCAGTTCTACCAGCAGTGACTCACTGGTGGGAGGCATAATGCCATGGGTTATTCCTGTTCATTTGGCCAGTTGCAAATTTCCATGAAACAGCAATGGGGAAGAAAAAAACGAAGAAAGAAAAAGGCCACTCCTGGGATGAGCAATGTGTCTTGCCAAATTCTACGTGCAGCATTGATGCACAAGTACATCTGCCCACCTCATGTTCCTTTACCTTCATGCACAAACAGGCAAGGCAGGAATGTTTATTAGAACTTTGAAGAAAACATCCTCTCCTTCTGCAGAGGTACCAACCAAACTACCTTGTAATGTAAGAACAAGGTGAAATTCTAAATGCTGGTACTTCTTAATCAACAATGTCTGATCTATTTCTGAGCAGCTGAGCTATGGGTAGAGTCCAAATGTCTCTCTGCAAGAGGTGATTGCACTCAGAACCAGCCAAAAATGTTCAAACACATCAAACTTGATATTGCAAAACTTACTGCCATCTGGCCAGTGCAATCAGTTAACTTTCGTTAAAGCTCATGAAGAGCAAAGGAAGAAGCTCTTTTTTTTGGGTTGGTTTGCACTAAGAATTTATTCAACAACTCCAGATCCAGACTTGTATTTTTATTTTTATGGTTCCAATAAAGTAGATTATTCCAATCCATATTATTTTCAAATTTTGCTTTGCCTAACCAGTTCATAACCACTAAAAAACCCGAAAGCCCATCCTGGTTAGCACATTTTTGTGTGAGGCAATGCTAAATCTGTTTATCAGAATTTTCACTCATGTTTAGGAGATGCTTGATAGGTCTGTAAACTCAAACCACAGTGGTTTGTTTATTTTTTTGTAAAAACACTATATGTTATCCTTGCTGCATGTCTGATCCACACTGCTTCAGCACAGAACTGGCCCTGATCCTGAAACCCTTATGTGTATGCCAAAGGCATCCAAATCTCTGGGACCCAGAGGACTGTTCCCCAAGACCTGTTTGCTGTGAAAAGTGGTGATAACAGCTCTTGCTCTTGCTTTTGTCTCTGCAGAGGACTTGCTGCTAACCACAAGGTTTAAGTCAGGTTGGGAGGACATTTCCCTTGGTCCTTCCTTCCAGACATCCACACTCCCACAGCAGTGTGAAACCTGAACACTCCATGCTCTTTCCAACCATTTTGTGTGCCAGGGAGTTTAGATGAAGATTTAGAAAGCCTATTGGGAGATGAAATGTATCTCCAGGCCTTGATAATTCTAAGCCTTGTTTGCAGGAATGCCTTGGGTACCACACAGCGAGTCCAGGCTGAGTGAACATATTCGAGCTGCTGGGCATCACTCAGCAGACATGGCATGGGCCAGTGCCACCCTGCCTTTCTCAGGAAAATAATTTCTTCCCAGCCCACTGGCCTGTATCCTCTGAAATGATTGTTTCTTTGATTCATGATTTCAATTTACTGAAACCCTGCTCCTTTTACTAATATCTTTCTTACGCCCCCCTCATTTCCTTTGCCATCCTAGCCTGGAAACGGGCCTTGATTGTTTCAGCTCACATACTCTGTGCAGAGATGAGCTGCAGCCAAATCTCCTGTCTTGGGCTAATTAATGACACAGTAGCACAGTTTCCCTGAACAAAAGTCTGTCACATTCCACAAGTTCACATATTAGCCTTTGTACGATCTGAGACTGACAAAGCACTGCCCCAAACCTGTCTCTCCATTGCTTGTATTTCCCATTTAATCTGTTTCTCCTTCCTCTCTAAACTCTTTTCTCGGTCTTTCAGCAAGTGTGAAACAATTTCCTCTTTTCACAGGGGCCTAGTGGCAAGCAGATTAATGAACCCTTAACACAACACGGAATGCTGCTGCCAAAAAATGTATGAAATGCATTCAGCAGTCCCCACAGTGCACTGTGTGGGGGACAATTACAGAAAACAAAAGCTGTGGAGCAGTTCACTTAGGTTTCCAGAACTCTGAAGAGTTTGGATCAGACATAGGGAACTACAGAAATTCCCCTGAAGTTTTTTTTTTTTAATTTTTATTGGTCAGCACCAGCTATCTTTTATGACTTTAAATGTAGCAGAAAGCAGGTCAAGTGATAGGAACCTGCAGCCTCCTTCATTCCTGGCATAACTGCTCTACAGTTGATTAGACATCAGGGATAAATTTGACTTGTACTATCCCCTGACATTAATGTGCTTCTGCTTGAGATCTCTGTATTGTTCTGTACTGGAACTTAACGTTTTATATTTCAGAGGGGTTTTAGAGGCGAGATCCTTTGATTTTTCACTGGCCTTGCCAGCTCCATGCTAACCGTGCTCAGTGGCTCTGTATAAAATATTTGGAAAATAGCTTGCTTTCTATCTTTCCTTCCTTTTTCCTCTTTCCCTCCTCCCCTCCAATCCCCCTTCTTTAATGAGCCTTTGTTGGTCCAGCTTGCTCTCTCAGTCTCTTAACACACTTGTGTGTGGAACACTAACTCCTTGAAATGCGAAACAGATGGATGAAGTGTGGGACTCGCAGATATTTGTTTTGGAACAGCGCTGCACATCAGTGTCTGTGGAAGAATTTCCAGCAGCTGGGTAAGCCCGCTGAGACTTCCCTAGTTTCAGTACAAAAGAGAGTCCCCCAAAGAACTTTTGGCGGTCCCCAGATCTCCCCCAGGGAGTTTTTGCAGCTCATGAAAAGCAGACTTTGCACTCCCAGGATGACATATGGTACTTCCAAGTTCAAGTGCTAAAGGTGAAGTTATTTTATTTTGGGGAGCTTCAGGCACTTTGTTTGCTTGTTTGCAAAACGCTCAAGAAGCGATGTGATTTAAAAAGCTGGATTAACAATGTTTTAGATTTCAACAGCAGCTTCCACCCCAAGAAATAAAGAAATAAAATCATTCTTTGTAGCCGCTAATGACTACAGCCTCCTAACACTATGGTGAAGAAAGCAGCCTGGTTAATCACATTTTGTATTTGGGAACACAGAAGGTGAAGCCCAGGTCCCAGCTGAAGTCAAAGGGAAATTTCCCTTGATTTCATTAGAGCTAGGATTCCACTGACTGTGATTAGGAGCCTGAGTCTGCAAATCCTTACTCAGAGTCTGGCCATTACACAGACAAGCAGTCCATTGTAGCTGTGCACTCACATAAACAAGACTCAGTGGGAATGGGTTCCCAGACCTACATTTTTATTTTCAAAAGTGGTCACTGATTTGGGATGCCTGGCTTGAGACACCTGAAAAGGCTTTTTCACTGTCAGGGAATGTTTGTGCCCGAAATCTGTCAGAGCTGGGCCTAAGGCAACACCTCCAGTCAATTTTGGTTTAGCAATCACACTCATAAAAATTTGGCTTTCCTTTAGGTCACTGTGAAAGACCAAGAACAGCAGACTCAGGATTTGGGGTACCATGTCCTTTGGACTGGATCTAAACTCTTTACATTTATCATTTAATTTGGGGGTATTGGGAAAGTGTCTCAGCAGGGGTATCCTTATCTGCCATGCGTTGGAATGTTCCTCCACCAAGGCTGGTAGCTGGATGACTAAACTGGAATATGCCCACATAAACAAAAGGGAAATCCAAGTGGGATTCTCAGCTCTGCAGTCAAAATTGCACCATGCAGCTGCAATTCTCAGTCACTGCTGTCCCCAGGTGGCTCCCAGAGGGACAATGGCAGCTTGTGACAGGGACCTGGGGAGGCAAAGCTGGGTGGAGGTGAGGACATGAGCAGGGAAAGGGACTTTAAAGGTTTCTAATACTGCATAATGAGCTGCATAGTGGTTTTGGGGAGCAGATTTGATTTTCTTTCACATCAGCTTCCTCCCACCCCACGCCACAGCATATCTGAGCTCAGCCTGCCCTATCAGTTTCATTCCACAATGTCCTCTACCTTCTGATGGGCTTTGTTCTGCATGGAAACCTGAGCCCAGGGCTGGTCTTGCTGCCTTTATCCCCTTCATGCCCAGCAGCTGTCTATTGCTACAGAAAGTTGTGAAATATGCTGCAAACCTACAGCACATCAGCTGGTCTGTGGTGACTTGCGCTTGCACGTGGCCCCGTGAGGTGCCTGTGGTAAGTTAAATATGAAGTAGCTTAACTGGCAAAGAGCAGGGACTGGGCTGCCTTGCATCCATCATGGCTTGCAAGCTCACACAATTACTGTGGAGCAGCTGATGGGTTGCAAATTTTCACCTCAGCATTTCTGCAGAGAGCAGTTCATGTGGCTCAGAAAGCAAGTGAGATAAAGCTGGGCTATTGAAATTCAGTAGGGCAGCAGCTCACTCACACTCACTCACACAAATGCATGTACATACACATACATATATATATATGTGTGTGCGTGTGTGTGTGTATATATATGTGAACGTGTTGACATCCCTTTGCCATCTGTGTTGGGAGCCAGAGCTCTAAAGGAAACTGTGATGGATCAGCCATCTAGAGCCTCCTTTTCTTCTGTCGCTTTTATACCTAAGACACCTCCCTAAAGGAGACATGCCCACTCTTATGCAGCCCTCCAGCAGCAGTGCCCTGAGACGCAAAGCCTGGTGCTCAGCACACTGTCTTTCATGGCTGTCTCATGGAATCAGGTCAGTTGTATTTTCACAGCCTACTTTGGACTCATGGAGGTGAGCCACATTTCACAGATGTGGTTCGTCTTTTTGCCAGCTTCAAATAGGGCTGTTATTTATGATGTTAGTCTGCTAATATAAACTTATAAATAAGGCCAAAAAATGTGAATATTTTATGGGAGATGGAAAAGGTCCTTGGATTAGAATCAGTTTGGGTTTGCTGCATCTTTATTTCTCTCTCTTTTAATAAGAAAAGATAAGAGAAGTTATCTAGTTATGACTTGCATGCTGAGGCAAGACTGTGATGCTGGAGAGCTCAAAGAATGACACTGAGAGCTTTTGTGAAGCCCTCCGAGGATAATTAATTCAAAGCATTTCTCTGAGCCCAGCACTCCCACTCTGGCTTTTTGAAATTGTTATTGGTTTCCATGCATTTGTGGAAATAGTGAACTTGGTGTTTTCACAGAACATTCATCTTCATTATCTCTGAAATGTAGAATGTGTACCTGCCCATACCTACCCATGGCAGAGGGGTGGGAACTAGATGGTCTTTAAGGTCTCTTCCAACCCAAACCATTTCTATGATTCTATGAAATGCAAGTCCTCTCGTAATTTCATTATGCAGAGTTCTAGCATTTGACCAAAGCTAAAGTCTGAGCAGAGCTTTTCTGAAAGATCATCTTCCTATCCAACAAGTAAGGCTTCATACTATGAAATATTTTGCAGGAATGTGTCAACTCTTATGATGTTTTCAAAGATAAGTTGAAACAAATAACTGTGACACTATCATTTTATTTTAGTAATCCTGAAACATTTTGTTACGGTAAAACAGAATCTTTCCTTCCTTCAAAGATAAAAAGGTCTGCTATGTCCCTGGCATTTCAGTTAATTTTATTTAGACTCTTAGGTCATATTGACAACTATTGATGCTATGCTGGTGTTTTTACATGCAATACTTAACTGACCTATGTTTGGTACAATTCAGATTAAATAACTTGATAGTGATCATTATTTTAAAAAAAATTCCTTTCTGTGAGTGAAATATGTGCTTTTGGTTCCAGAAGAGAAAATAATCACAACATCAGGATTTCCCAAAAGATGGCAATTCTACCATCACTATCACCAATATCACCACATGAGGGACCCTCACTCGTGACTAGGACTTATGGACTGGTTCCAAGTGCAATACAGGCCCCAAAAGTCCCTAATTGCCAGAAGCCCCAAATCCTCAAGAGTTTGCAACAAAAGTAGAAGGCGAGGGTCACCAGATGGACAGAGACAGATGGAGAACTGCAAGGAAACCAGGAGACACAACAGGTCAGCTTGATGGCAGTAGTCTCAGTGGTTTCCTTCTCAGCTCAAACTCAGAACTTGCAACTCATCTTTGTTATGATGTCCTTAACACTTTTATGTCTGGCCATAGCCAAAAAAACTCATGCCTGACTTTTCTGTGCACCTTTCACCCAGGTATACCAGTAGTTCTGGCCAGGATTTTACCACCACCTTTGAGAAGGTCAGAAATGGTTGGTAAGAGATACAAGGCCCCTTGAGCAATTTCCCCCCTCCAACACTGCTTTTCTATGAGAGGTGAGAGGTTATGTCAGAAAAAATATTACATACACAGAGTAATTAGCAGTACTTATTTGAAAAAAGCCAGAACAATGAACATTTCTTTAAAGGGGAAAATTTGAACTAAAAGATCTCTGTTTTATATAGATGTAGCATGCATGGCTGGCTAATATCTAACCCGTGACCGAAAGTTTTGGGCTCTCAAAGATGATTGAGCATGTGGCATTGGTCAATACCATTAAACACTTTCATTTTCCTATGACAAATGACCACAGGGAGCTAGAGATTGTGTTGCCTTACAAGACACAAAGGTAATTTTTATGCTTGTAAACTTCTTTCCCTTGAAGGGATTATTATCAACATTATTTGGCCAATGGTGAACAAAAAAGCTTAGGGTTGAAAAAAAAGAAATGTGCTTTATAGTTGTGAAAGGCTCTATGGAGAGCAAGAGAGTCAATGCTGGCAGCATTGCTGGCAGCATTGGACACTAAAACAGCAGCAAAATGTGAACTTTCTTACTGTGTGGAGGAGCCATGTCAGAAACCAACAGAGACTGAGAAGCAGAGAATATTCATTCGTGGGGTTTGTGTTTCTGGTTGGAGAGTATTTCTGTAGCTAACAATAGATTTCTTTCCTGAAACACTGGGCTACAGGAACAGAGCCATGCATCTAGTGCTCATTCCCAGGAGTGACCTTCTGACAGGTGTCCTTTGGAAATGAGAGATGGAAACTCTGAACTTCATTAGGTTTGGCTTTGCTTCTGTGAGCAGCTTTCCCCTACCAACTGATTTAAGGCTGATGAAGTGGCAACACCAAACTGGATAAATTTCTTTGGTGTATCTACAGCCTTAGCCTAACATGAATTCAGTGAGCCTGTGTATGAGAGGGCCCGGGTATCATAATCCAAGCCATGGTAAAATGAGTTCAGGGGTGAACCATGTTACTGGGCTAACCATGGGTATTGTCTATTGTGTAAAGAGACAAAGAGAAATGAATCCATCCACAAACTGCTGCATTCCAAATGCCAGCAGAAGCTGCTGTTTGAGTGTTTTATTGAGATTAAATGTTAAGAATAAATTAAAGATTGTTTCACTTTAAATCTACAATAGGAACTTGGCAGGTTGAAAAAAATCAATTTGTCACTGGAGATTTTCATTAAGTCAGTTATGATGAGAAGAAGAGGACTTCTGCATCTTTAGATCAGCAAAAGGAATAAATTATTGCAATAGCTGGAGTTTGGAGTGCTTAGCCCTTGTGATGCTTTTTAGTGGGACAATAATATGTAGACATCAGCTGACTTGAAAGTACCTTTTCACAAAGAAACCCCAACAGCAGTTGAAGCTAATCTTGGCAATAAGGATTTAGTCTGTTTTATTGTACATTGGTGCTTGGCTTGCATGCCATATCGCTCGATCAGGAAAAGCTGGATGGGTTATGTAATTACATGCAAATGTACCTCAGTATTGATGTTTCAGTCTGTCAGGCTGAAAAAAAAAAAGATGTCTTGTTCTTCAGATACTTTCACTGGAGAAATAGCAACTTCTTATTTTTTTAAGGATTTGTTTTAGGGGACTCCATTCTCTGAAAACCAAAATCAGCCCTGGAGATTTGCACATTTTCCTTGAACGAGTGCCTCCTCCAAAGAGCGCCTACGTGGCAGCATTTGAAAGCAATTAGCAGAGACATTTTAAGAGGAAATCGGGGACATGTTGTGGAAATGGTGGGAGATATTTCTCGTTCCTCTTTACATCTTGGGTTGTGTTGCATGGACAGATCTCACACAGAATGAAATTCACCCCTGTGCAGAAAGTCAGCACAAGGCAAATAGGTGTCACTTGAGCCTGATGGCTTAGTTGAGAATTAAGTGGTGAACAGGTCCAATATCAGCCCTCAGCAGCAGTGTGAATTCCATTAACCAAAGAGGTTTCATTGTTCTGAACTAGCACTATCCCACTAACACATCCAACACAACACCCAGACCTGTTGATTGGGTACAAGCTTTGAAAGCCAGGAGGCTTAGATGGGGACATCAAATCTCTTGTTGTATGGTTCAGTTTTGGAGAAGATTCAGGTTTGGGATTTTCTTAAGCTGGGGTTAGGCAAGTCGAAGTTCTGATCTGAGCTTTTGGTTGCATGGTATTATTAAAAGCTACTTCAGTTCCTACTTCTTACAGGAGGTGTTCCTGCTCTTGGCCACGTTTTTTGTTGATTTTCATTGAAAACAGACTCTTCTCAGTCAAGATATATTCTTGAGAGATATAAGAGGAAGAAAATGAAGTTTTACTCTTTTTATTAAAGAATTATTTATAGAGGTCCATGCCCTTTTCACTGCCTTAAAAGGAAAAATATGGGGTTTCACTTTTCTTTATTTTTTCTCTTATTTATTTTTTCTTTTATTTCTTATTTTATTTCTTCTTATTTTTTGCTACAGACACAAGATCAGGTATAGGTATAGGTACCAGAACACAGTTAAATATAATAATAATTGCATTTGTGACTAATACCTGTTGCCTTGAAGGTTGTTAGATGAAACTAACTGGTAAGACTTCTTCAAGTTTGTTTTTTTTAATGAGCAATATTAGACTGTGGTAGGCTCTGCTGTAAAGACTTTCTCGGTCTTTAGATTTACCAAGAAACTCGTTTGGGCAGAAGGATGAACATCAGCTCTTCTCTGAGAGAAGATAAAGGGAATTAGGGCAGCTACAGAAGATGCAGCTCCAAGCCCTTTTAACACATCAGGATTCAGCCTTTGAGCTTGCAGCTGGCTTGGTCAGATACTTCCCACCAGCCACACTGGAGACTGCTGATGTTGCAACCCTTGTAATTAAAGTGCTCCCAACCAGCCCCTCTGGAATCTAGATGTGGCAGAGGAGAAAGTCACAGCAGCATTCAAACCTCCCACGTGGGACAGAAACCTTCCAGACCTGACAGGCAGCCCTGTCCTTGCTGGCTCTGCAATCTCAGGATGCAGAAGCCCCAGCCCAGCAAGTGAAAACCTTGGCTTGCACAGGGAACCTGAGCTGGCTCCTGTGAAAATGTCATGCCACCATGTCCCTGCCAGAACGACCTGGTCACCAGTGCCACGAGCATCACAGAGCAGAGGCAGGGCAGCTGATTTCCCAGAGACACAGGGCTGGGAGGAGGCACAGGTGACCCAAAGGGACCAAAGGGATATTCCAGACCAAATAACATCATGCTCAGTATGCAAAGTCGGAGGAAGAAGAACAAAGGGGGGATGTTTGGAGTGATGGCATTTATCTTCCCAAGTCCCTGTTACATGAGATGGGGCCCTGCTCTCCTGGGGATGGCCGAATATCTGCCTGCCCATGGGGAGCAGTGAATCCATTCCTTATTTTGCTTTACTTGTGTGTACTGCTTTTGCTTTCCCTATCAAACTGTCTTTATCTCAACCCACAAGTTTTCCAGGTTTTGCTTTTCCTGTTCTCTCCCTGATCCTGCTGGTAGAGGGGGTGGGGGGATGAGCAAATGGGTGCTGGCTGTGGTTAAAACCTGACACCATTGGGGAGCAAATAGTTTTTCTGGGAAGTCAGGGTGAGGGGGAAATAACCTCAATGAACCTAAGATAACAGGCATTTCAGTCTAGAGCACTTCCACTTGCTTTGTTAATTTGTCTTCATATCCAATAAAGAAATGGATGATTCAGTAATGAATCATTATTAGGCATAACAAAGCCAAAATGTATTTACAGGCAATATTTAGCCAGTTAACAGTCATTTGGAACACTGTTCTCCCAGCAGATATTCTATTTGTGTAATTTGTGGAAATCCCAGTAGAAAAAGAAATTGAAAAAATAAAAGTATTTGTGTGGCAAAATCCTCTGCAGGAAGACTGGACATCTTCATTGTATTAGTATTGTTACTTTTTTCTATTGGCTTGTCCAGGTTTATGTGCTGCTTTTAAGGCTGAACTTGCTAAAAGGCTGAACTGTGTACCTTTAAGATAAACCACAGGGAATTAGTATCTAATCAAGCAATTGATTGTCCGAGCACTGTTTGTCCATGCATTACACAGAAAACACGTAACCTCTCAAGACATTTGGGGTTTTTTTTTTACCCTTTAAAAGATTGTAATTTCTTTCAGTAGTCAAACCCAAACATTTCATGTGATCAAATTAAGAAAATGTGAGATTTTGTGCAACGGGGAGGAATAAAGAAGAATTGCTACACAGACAAATTGTTTTAAAGCATTCTAGGGACGACACAATAGCTCTGGGATCCCTTGGGTAAAAATGAAATAGCTACACCTTAGGAATATAATGGAAAGATATTATCAACCGTGGTTTACAGGGGATAGAAAGAGGATCCAGCCTGACTTCCCACAGAATATGTGAATAATCTATGAGAAAGACTGAGCCCATTAAGGGTAACTACACAGTGTATGCTAAACCTTGATAGATGTTATACCCTATTGGAAGTCATGTACTTTTCTTTTTGGATAGCCTTTTAATTTATGCTTTAATATAATCTTTTAAAAATAATTCTGACTGTACTGGCACTTCTGACACACAGACCATCATTTCAAATCCTTTTATCAGCACATGTATCATTTTGTCTCATACTAGTAATAGGATGGGAGTCAAGGAATATCTATAGTTTCACCTCATGCCTCTTAGCCATAATGGAGTTATGTGTTGCAATGAAATACTGTGTAACTCGCTATTCATCAAATGAGGCCGGGGTACTGAAGAAATTTGCTCGATGACTGTTTCATGCAAAGAACATCAACGGATTTGGGGTCAAGCCAAGGGCTCCCATGGCTCGCTGAGATCCCAAATCTGTTGGTTACAGTTTTGTCCCCTCTGGTGTTTTCCACCAGCCCCCATGCACAGACAATCTCTGCTCTGTGGCTGGAGTTGAGCAGTGTCCTCGTGGGGAGCATGTATTCCCTGTGCTGCAGGGTGCAGAGGAAACCCAGCTGGGGTGTGCCAGCTCTTGTCTGGGCTCTTCCACTGCCCACTGTGGCTGCAGATTTTGTGGGAGGTGGCACTGCAGCTATCACTGCTGCCATGAGCTGTGCTCAGTCCTCTGAGCACCTCCAGGGAAGGAGTCTGCAGTGGTGGGTGATGGACCTGTAGAGTGGGAATGTTAGACTTTCCCTGCTCCCCTTGCTTTGCCTCTTAAATCACACTGGGGATACCTTAAGCACTCCTTGGCTCCATGTGCTGGCAGTGCTGTCACGTGTTCCCACAGTCCCACGTCTCTTCAGGCACTTGACAGGGCTTGAAGAGCACAAGAGAGGATTTGACTCAAGAATCTCTCCTGGATTTAGTATTAATTTAACCAAGCTGTTTTGTCTGTGTGTTTTCATTGCTAGTTTCTGCCAGACTACAGAAGCTAAGGACTCCTATTGCCTATGAGGTCCTCCCAAACACCCAGCCATCCACCTTTATTCATTTTTAAGCACTCCTTTGAATTTGTACTTACCTTCTCCATCTAACCTCCCAGAACCCTCTACCAGCATTTCTACTGCTTCAGCCCAACAGCACAAATCCCCTCCTGCTCTCTGATTTTCCAGTACTCCACATTAATTCCAATGCTAAACATTTCCTTTAGGGGAGGGGAAAGGTGGCCACAGAGTCCAGATGGAAAAACACTTCATTATTCTTCAGCATCTGTATAACCTAGTCAGGATGGGAAGACTGAGGTAAGAAGGAAACCAAGTGGTGCAGTGGAATTGTTGAGAATCAAACTCCAGTGTCTAATGAGTCTCCATGCAAAATTCTGGAGTTTGTAACATTTCAAAGACCCTGAACACAGTCACATTTGAGTATGTTTCCATCTGCAATGAAAAAAGTAATCTTACCCAGTTTTCACCAGTAAGAAAAGGAACAGGGCTATGAGTTCATAACCTCACCTGTGTGCATCTGCTCCCAGGGAGCATCCTAGCACTCAGTAGAACATACTGGAGGAGAAGTATCCAGAAAGACACTTACTACAATAGAAAAAGAAATGCAGATCCTCCTAAGCCCATTCAGGTTATTGGTTAGGTCATTTTGATTGAACTTTTGCACAAGAAAAAACAGCATGAGATGGACACTTGTTAAACATAATCTATCCCAAACAGTTACATTTAGGGGAATCTAAACCCTAGAAAAATCAAGGATTTACAGTGAGAAGCTCAGCAAAGTTTATTTATTTTATCAGTAGCACTGTATCTCAGTTTTCACAGATTTTATTAAAAGTCTTTGCTCTAGAAAGTCTTAAATTCAGATTATCAATTTTACTAAAACCCTCACATGTGTGCAAGTGTATTCTCAGTAGGAAACAAAAGCCAAGGGTTTGTGTCCAGCTCCAGGATCTTGTCTCTTTTAATAGTCAGAATTTGATCAAAGCTGATTTTCTAATCTGATGCTTGAGAAGGAGCCTTTGCCCCACAAAATGCCGAGGTACCTGCAAGGAAACACTGGTCATGTAATCTTAGCTTGTCCTCATTTCCAACTGACAAAATGTATTGAAAGTCACTAAAAATACGTGACACAGTTTCTTAAGACCTTGTTTCTTGGAGCTGATTGCTGTGGTTTCTACAGGCCTGTTACATGGCTGTGAATGAAACCTAAGGATTTCTTATTAAATGAAATGTGGGCCAAGGGATGGTTTGCAGAAATAAGCTAAAGGTGGTTAGGTGGGGTACACAGTGATTTATTCTTTCAAAACTGATGCACAAAACCCTCCAGTTGTGAACATTGGGGCAGAAACTTGCACCAGGGGATGCAACAGCACTGCAAACAGGAGTCTCTAAGGCAGCCAGCTGATGGACAGTGTTTTCTGGAGCTATGTGTGACCTTTAAAACAGGTGCCAGCAAAAAGAAAGGAAAAGCCAGAATCCAGCTGACAAAGGCAATAGCACTGGGCAAAGAGACTACTAGTAACCTGCAGGAAGACAGGCAAAGGACAGTAGGAAAATATTGATTTATTAGTGTGAAGTGAAAAGTACATGGGCCAGGTCAGAACCATTTGCTTTCCTGAGGAAGTTTTAATTTGATTAGTCCATTATTTGCAGTGGAAGTAAGTGTTTTAATGCAGTGAATGAAAATACAGAGCCACAGGTTCCAATTTTTAACAGTGCTTTCAAAGCGTTCATTTTTTTACTTTAATTTCATGTCACTTGGATAAGAGAGTGTAGTGGCCTTTCAAATTTGAGGGAAAACAAATAAATTGTGCTTCTACCTGTTACAAAAAAATTTGTTGAAGCCAGGTGTAATGCATACCCCTTTGGAGAAGGGAGATGCTTGGCAGGAAGAAGGCAGCACCAAGGAATAGTTTCCTAGAGACAGAAACTGGTATCTCCCAGCCAGGTAAGGACTAAACCAATCAAAAAAGTGTGAACCACAGATACCAGTGTATAATTCCAATCTTTGTACAGTAATAAGATTTCATGATTACTGCTTTGAAGGCTGCACTCTGGTCAAGCAAGATAAGTACTGGCAATTTCCCTGAGCCTGAATTCAGTAAGATATCACATGTCACTTTCAACGATGTTCTCTGTGTGCTATGTTGAGATCAAAACCTGGACTAGAGTGTATCACACAGATCACATCTCTTCTTAGGTGATAGTTAGGATGGCATAGCCTATTTGAATATCAGGAATATTCAGGATTTGGACTTTTGTGGGTCTGTAGCTATAATTGCAGTGAGGTTTCGAAGAAGTTGCAAAGCCCAGATTTTGCTTGGTGTAAATTTTCACAGCGTGGTGAGGATTCCTTTTACTTATATAAGGCAGAAAGGTTTAAGGTGAAGCAGGAAACTGCCTTAGCAATATAAGTAAATAAAAAGGTCAAACCTATGTGGGTGCTGTCCTCTGCTCATCTTCCTGAATGGTGCTTGACTGCCAGTGAGGTTGAGGACTGTCATCTTGTCATATTTTCCGTGGGAACATGATGCATCGCTGGATTTGGGATCAGGCATGTCTGAATGCTCAAAGTTGTGTTTGAACAGCAACATGGGAGTAGGCATTTCAAAAATAATCTGCTTACTCAATTCTGTGTTAAATCTCTGGACCATGGCAGAAATCAGCCAGCACTGCATACTTGTGATCCAAGCCTATCATCAGCAACAAGTTTAAAAGCATCCTACTGTTAAAGGGGAGTCTCCTATAGTTAAAACTCTGTAAAAGTATGCTCAGTCCAGGTTTTGCCACAACCTTCCAAGTAAAATGGGAAAAGTTGCTTCAACTGTTTGTGTTGTGTAGGTGAAATTGGGGTCTTACATCTTCCATTGTTTCTTGCTTTGGAGGATGGAAGAAGCAGCTTGTCTTATAGCTCTGAGAAAAAGGGAATGATCTGGATTGAGACTGCTACTTGGCACCACGATACAAATAATAAGTATTTAAGCCTTATGAAAATGCTGCTGAGTTCAGTTGCAATAAATTAGCACTAGTTATTGAAATATTAGGAAGGCTTTTCTTTGCACTACAGTGATTAAAGCAGATAAATAAGAATCAGGACAATTTTGTGTGTGTGGTTACTGTGTCTTAGGGCTGCCTCTAATCGCCCCAGTGATCTTTCCATCGTTGTTAATGGGTATTTAATTGGGATTTATTTCCATGGAATTTTTGTACCTTCAGATCATTACAGCACTGAGGGAATTTTATAGCCATGGGGATCAACATGGTCTCTCTAGAGGTTCTGTTTGATGAATGAAGTTGGAAAGAGTTGACATATAGTTAGAGACCATTACCATTTAGAAACACAGGACTGAGAGGAATCCCTTTCAAAAGGATCCTCTTTGTCCTATGCTGTCTGCCACTCATCTCTTAAAAAACATACAATTAATGCATCCAATCTTTTCTTCTGTTTTTAATTGATCTTTCCTCAAAATTCTGTATGCCTTTTTTTTTTTTTCATTTTAGAGCAGTGAAACTGAATAGAACCACCATCTATGGAGGAGATAACTATTGCATTTTGTCCCTATCTTTCCACAGCTTATAAGAGAAAACACTGATCACAAATAGAGAGAAAGAATAGCTGGGAAATGGCAGCACTGGCTAGTGATGAGGAGAGGTGAAAGCAATTCCTCTCCCTGCCACATACTTCTTGTGTGACCCTAGAAAGTTACCTGGTTTTCAGTGGAGAAGATGAAAACTGGTGCTTTTCCACTTAGCTTGGTAGAGGAACAAGTCAATACTTAAGACTTTGAACAAGAGATGTGTCCCATAAAATGACTAAGGTACAATAAATAGTTTATCTTCTGTGGCTTCTGCAACAGGATTACCCCAAATAATCAGTGTATTTCACTCAAATTCATATGTATGAATGGAGTATTGCCACATGCATACATATGTGTCTTAAATGTTTAAAAAATGAAATTAATAATTCAGCCTTTATGATAAATCTATGTATTGATAATCCCCTGCTTTTCCCCTTGTTTAGCCTTTAGCTATCCCTTGTTAATAGAGCTGAGCTCTGCTGGGTCAACTTCTTTTCTCTTGAATCCTTTCCATCTTCAGAGGGCTTTCCGTCTGTCTGTCTCCTCTGGTGGCTTCTGTCTTGTTCATGTCTGCATGCTTGGGCATGTGCAAAGCCTACAGGAAGGACTTTGTCATGAGCAGCCACTTCGAAGCACCCCCTGCTCCTCAGCACAACTCTGCCTGACATGTGCTTAAACACCAGCTTGCACTTGGCTACAGTTCTCTTTTACTTTTTGTTGGCCCTGGGAATGAGCACTCCAAGCAGATTTCCTTTCTCTTAATTGCTTCCAACTTCCACTGTTCCTTGCATTTGGGCCTGAGGAAAGGTATTCAATGTGGCAATCTTCAGGCCTTTAAAATTACTAATTCTTGAAATTGTTTTTATACTATTATTTATATTATTATTTTTTATATCGGTCCTTGGGTTCTCTGCACTGGGACTGGTGCCTTGCACTGGGACTGGTGCCTTGCACTGGGACTGTTGCCTAGGCCCTCTTTTCTCTTGTTTCCTTAGATTAGGGCTTTTGGGAGACTTTGCTGGGCTCCTTTTCAGCAGCGTGGTCCTGCTCAGCCTGAGATCCAGCTGTGCAGAGGATGCTGTTTCTCAGATGCTCCAGTCTCTGATTTGGGGAGTGTTCTGGTGCTGGTCAGAAAGGATGCAGAAAACCCTGTAGTCAGGTGAATGAAAAACATAAGCTGCACAGGCAGGGAAGAAGTAAGAAAGATTTAAGTGGTTCTTTCCTAAAAGTTATGTTCTTGTGGGTGGGATAAAATTCATTTTTCAAGTATCTGTTTACAACTGGATGAATTATATAAGCAGCCATTATGTAATTGAATAATAGCATAATCTTCCATAATGACAGGCAGAAGCCTTCTAATGTTTGGGACAGCACTTATTTCCTTCTTACTTGGATATCTTTCAGATCCATTGTTATGCAGTTCTTTACATGATGTTTTCTTTCTTCCCTCTTTGAAATTCATCCATGTTAACTGGCTGTATTTACTCTATTATTATGCTTCCTTGAACATGTCTTTTCTTTATTACTTATGTCTTGATAGCATTCCAAGCCTACCGAGCTGTGATGCTCTTTTATCTTGCTGTTATTGCAAGTTTGAGCCTCTGTATCCAGATCTTGTAACTCTTCACCTGTTAGAGCTCACTCCAAATGGAGGATGAAACTATCTCCATGCAAGGTGAAACAAAGGTCTCTGAAGGACAAAGAGCTTTAGTGAGGCTGGCTACAGGCTGACCAGGGATTCTTCCCATCAGTGAAAAGGATGAGAAAGGCAACTCACATGAGTAAGCACTTGTGAGTTCAATTCCTGAGTCAACATCCATTGGCTGTAGAGTACACTTTGCTATAAAGCTGGTTATATTTGTCTTTTAAACATGCTGTTGATGGAAATTTTTTCTAATATGGTATTTTTTTCTTTTCTATTTTTTCCCCCTTGGAATTGTAGCATAATGTCCAGATTAAAAAAAAATAATAAAAAAACCCCAACAAACTATCTTTCACTGAACTAGTAATATGTTTAACACTGATGGCATTTTTCATCTTCCTTTCAAACACTGGCATACAGAGTTCATCTGTAGAAGGGCACTTTTGCAGATGGATTTATGGGGGGATGCATCTCTTTTCAAAATTATAAAAAACATCTCATTTTATGAAAAACCCACAAATCCCTTAGGATGCACAGAGGCTTTCATTTCAAAACTGAACTGCTTCTGTCCACTTTTCTTGGAAAATCTTCAAGGAGTCTCCAGATTTTTAGTGCTGATATTTGCAATCTCCAGTAAAAGAAAATGCCCCTCCCCTTATTTTTCTTTAACACTGAATTATATACATATTTGAATATTCACATTTTGGTGAATTGCTGACCACAATGACTTTTCTGTGCCCTGGAAGAAATGATGAGCCTTTTTTTTTCCCCAGCTTCTGGTTCACAGAGCTGAGTTAAACATTTTCTCACAGCATTTGTTAATAACATAAGCAGGTTTATTCCACGTTTGGGGATTTGTTTAGCCATGGGCTAAATTAGATTGGCCACATGTGGTGTTCAGAGTGCCACAGTGGGGTCCCTGTAACACCCTCCATGAGTAGTAGTGTTGCACTGCTGAAAAATGGGGGAGAGGGATGAGGGATGGTTTAGAAGAGCCAATAATTTCCCAGTTTATCTGGGTTTCTGGTGGCTGTGGTGGTTGTTGTTGTTGTTGTTTTGAGTTGCATGTACTACGTTTGAAGAGAAAGCCAGGACTGGTTCGAGCCTTAATAAGAAATAAAAAAATTGGAGGTGAAAGGGCTCACTGATAAAAGAGCTGCTTTCATTTACTGCTCCAGGCATCTGCTGTAAAGGAGCCAAAGCGAATGTGCAAGCATCAGAGACAGTCGCAGGAGGGAGGAGGCAACAGTCAGAGCTGTGAGTAACTGTACATAAACATAATTTAAATCAAAACAGCTGAAAAACAATTTAGGACATAAAAGGAAAGAGAAAAGGTGGAATGAAGTAAAGAAAAACAAACCCCACAAATCAACCACAGTCAAACGAGAGAGGAACACAGAGGAGCAGCAAATGGAAGACAAAAAATCAAGCAAAGCCATCGGGGTCGGGTGGTTCATTCCTGTGGTACCCTGCGGTTCCCAGCTCAATTACTCAATAAGGTCTTGTGCTTTCCAGGCCAAGAGGAGCCCTGAAGTACCAAATCTCTCCTTCAGGCTTCTTCTCTTCAAACACAAGGCTCTTCTCAGCTCAGCTTCCCTGTACTTGCCTCTTTATGCTGCTTTCTGCGGCAGCTCCCAGGCCCTCTGCTCCATCAGTGATGGACTCTGCTCACTCCTACTGCTGCCATCATTCCCTCTTGCCTGCAGCCAGTTACATCCTTTCCAGACAAGTTTTCCTTTGCCCCAGCCCAGGTCCCTTAAATATTGCTTGCTGCTGCTCAGCCCCTGCTGGTATCACCAGCTGGAGGTGGTGCATCATCCCTTGTCATCTCACCATCTCAGGTCACTCCTGCTGCTCTTTCCATGTTCACATAGCTCCTTTTATAAATGGGTTTGCATCCACAATTAGGGTTCCTAAGTCCTAGCACAACAGCTGTTGCTGCTTTACACCCACCAAAGCCTTTGTGCCTCCTGTCTTTTCTCAGTCCTATCCAGTGTCACTGCCTGGTGCCCAAACAAATAAATAGAAATTCAGATTTTTTTAATCCTATTAAATAATTTGCCTTGATGGTACTATGTGGCAATGAGTGTCACTGATGACTCAGTTTGAAATGTGTTTTTCTGACGTTCTTATTAAGTGGGGAGAGCAAGCAGGACATTGCCAGGTTGATGTGGTTGATGAAGAATGCTGTTGATGGGTTCACAAAGACTAATTGCCCACTCCTTCAAATCCGAGAGACACAGTTGTGATGGGACAAAGACCCATCTTTGTTCAGTGGCTGGAGAAGAATGGCAAGAGCAGAAGAAAACAGCAGGATAAGAGTGTCTCAAGCAGAGGCTGTTACCCCATACTTCTGAGGATGTTATTCAAGGTTCTGCAGTAGACCTTTCGTGAAATATCTCCCTGACCCCAGTGCTGAAGCCTCCTTTGTGCCTGGAAGAATGAGGGCTTAAACCCTTTCCAAAATACTTGGGGTTTTGCTTTCTCATTAGTGCAAGCTTAGCTTTGCTTGCATCTTGGGAATATTTCATTTCTCAGGTTTGTGATATGAGGAAAAGCGAAGAAACAAAAAAAAAAAATCCTCTCTCCTTCATGAGAGACACAGTACTAGATCCTTCCCTGATCTATATGTCCAATTAGTCCATAAAAGTTACTCTCTGCTAATTTGAAATCCCATTTTCCAGCTTTACCAACATCTGAGCCATCTGATGTGTTTGTGAATGTATAGTAGGATGAGGATGTGTGACAATATTTTTTCCACAGCAGAAATGTGTATATTTTTTTCATGCATACATAATTAAAAATGGTTGAAAGCGACTTTGATTAAGCTTTGTCAAAAATTCAAACTAATGTTAATCATATTTCAGGAGACATCATGCAGTAATATTTTCAGCCACAAAAAGAAGACTGCCTAGGGAAAGCCACCACATTAGGAAAAAATAAATACCAAAAAAATAAATACCAGCTTGTGACTGGAAATATTTTGCTTTCTTTTCTTTAACCTATACTAACAAGTGACCACTGTCAAGCAGTTACTAGGATAAATAATACATATATAATACTAGCAAGGCTAGGGAGAAATGAGGAGTCATAGACAAGGGAGATGAATATTGTTTCATCTCAGAATTGAAATGAGTAAAGGCCAAAACCAGCAGGGTGGGAAGTCTGTTCCAGATGGCAGGAGCTGCAGAAGCTATTCCACCAACAGTAGCCAGCTTGTCGGAAGAGGCAGAGAGAAATTACTGGGCTGCCAACAAAACACCAGGTAATGTAAGAGGGGGATTAACCAGCGCCAAAGCTTTGAGGGATGCTTCCTTAAGGGGGTGCTCCTGCAGGAGCTGGGAGGGTCACTGTGACTCAGAACCATGCAAGGTGGGGGAGGCAAGGGGTTTTTTTCCTCAGAGGCAGCACTGAGTCATAAAGCCTTTTCTTTTAACTTTTTTTTCTTTTCTGTTAAGTAAAAATGTTCTGGCATGTTCTCTTTCCAGAAGATTTTGAAGAGGACATTTTGGAGATACATTTCACAGAGCCAGGCAAAAGACAGTCCCAGGCCACCTGGGATCTACATCCTCAGGCAGCTCCCCCTCCCCCTGGACAAGCTCCCAGCAGACTCCCAGTCTTGCTGGCAGCTGTAGGACACCATGGTCCTGCCTGCAGACCAACAGGACTGAAGGAAAACCATTTGCTCCAGCAACTCCCTGAGAAGGAGTCATTCTCAGGACCCACAAGTAAAAGGATAAAAACTGTAAATGAAATCAGAAGTAATTTTTTGCAAACTATGAAGAAATTGCTTTGGGTGAGTATATGCCTTCTTGTATCCTCTGTTCTTTCATGGAAGATACCAAATGTAATAAGGAAACTCCCACACACCACACTGGCTTCAACCACATGGAGAACAGCTTCTCATGGCCCCTGATGCAGGGCTTAAGAAATGTATCAAAAATAAGGTTTTACAATGGGAAAAATGGGTCCATACTCCCCGACAGGGTACTGCAAGCACTCTTGGCTGCTCAGACTCTAAAGCCAGCCTGACTTTTTATTGAGATGGTTGTCAACCACAGCGTGAGAGTAAAGCTGATGCAGGGAGACCTTTCTCAAAATTTGCCTCATGTTGAGGACCCAGTTGGTCTTAATATTCTTTTCTGAGATTGAATTAGGATAAGATTTGTGCTCAGAGTTGGTAATCCAAGTCACAGTTTGGGGATTTCAACTGCAAGATGTCAAAAACTCTTGTGTTCAGAAAGCCCCTTGCCAGTACTTCTCCATGTTTCTGTCTCAGAAACCAGTTTGAACTTTGGAACCATCCAGTTAAGTCACTTGGGATCTGGTGATTTGACTTTGACTGTAAACACTAGTTGTTAAAGATGCCAGACCTAACAGTTGGTTTAAAAACTGAACAATAAACATGCTTATTAACTTGCCACACAAGATACACACATTGCATCTGCATTGGTTATTTGGCAGCATCATGAATACTCCCCTCAAACTGA
This sequence comes from Ploceus nigricollis, assembly GCA_013399945.1. NCBI lineage: Eukaryota > Metazoa > Chordata > Aves > Passeriformes > Ploceidae > Ploceus > Ploceus nigricollis. The sequence continues at coordinate 5,088 of VXBC01007728.1, read as the reverse complement.
TTTGATGACTAAACACTGTTTAGAATAGTAACTGATCCTGCTGAGAAAAATCTAACTTTTAGGGCTAACAGTTTCTTGCTGTTCACATTCCTTGAAATTCTGTTCAGCTTTTGGTCTAAATCCTTCATGGCAAAAACCACTAAATTAAAAATGCATTTTGGAGTGATGCCAACATCTTACAAAGTTATGCTCAGGGTTTTTTTCCCTGTTGCATTTTTTTTTTAAATCTAAAAATTTTTCTTGTTTTTAATTACAATCTCAAATCACCTGATCAAAAATGTGAGTTTTCTCCAACTCACACAGCAATAAACCATTCAAGATTAATATATTCAACTAATTGGTCAACTGAAAGTATAAATTGACTTGATGGTCAACAGGAAGAACTAGAACAAAGGTTCAAAATGTTCAATGAGCTGAAAAATCTGTTTTGTACCAGTTCTGTTGATCAACCTTTAAAACCAGTCTCACCCCATTGAACTGAATAATACACTGCCTCCTTTAAAGGCCAGCAGTTTTCCAAGCAGATTTTTTGCATGTCACCCCCAATTTAGAAAGCAAGCTGACATGGAGCTGACACCAATTTTTGACCAAGGCATCTACAGGGAAGGAGCAGAAACCTTGCTCCTCTTGATCACACACATTTTCAAGGCCATCGTGTGTTTTCAATAGCACTGTTGAGTTTAGTGCTGCCATCTCAGGGAAATCTGAGATGAACGACGTTATTTAAAAAAATATTAGAAACAGCAAACACTATTTTTTTGGCAAAATGTGATGATAAACAGAAAAAGTCAAAAGATAAATCAGAGTTGCTGAAGGGACCTCCAAGACTTTACAAGCTTTTCTATTTGCCATTAACCTCCTCAGCTCTGACTTCTTTTGCCAAAAATTATACTTTGCTGATTTATTTTTTTACTGTTGTGGGCAGGAGGTCTATAAATGGATGCTTACACGTCCTGGTAGAAAATCTCTATTATATTCTATAGGTATTTCTAGGTTTCTGTATAAAATCTGTGGGGTCCACCCTGGCAAACACACACCCCTGAAACCCGGACTTCTAATCACTGAATGAGGGACAAATCTTTGAAGAGAAAGAGGACTGATGACACCAGGTGACACGTTGAAAAGGGCTTCTAAGCAGAGCCCTGCACACAGGTGCTGGGTGCATTTGCTCCTCTTTTTTTAGAGCCATTGACTGGTTTGTACAACAGTGTTTCAGGCTAACTGAAAGAACCATTTATCCTTCCTGTAGCCCCAAAATGAACAAAAAAAAAAATCAAACCATATGAGGAAAAAATTTCAGGCTGGGGAAAAAGAATTAATTCCTTTTCGTCTGTTATTGTTGCTTTTCATTCCCTTGTACAGGAAATTTAATTCAATTTTCGAATTATATTTTCTTTCAAAATGAAATATCCAAGCATTTATTTCTGAAATGTCAAAGGGAAATGCATTAAAACTTAATTTATAAGTTGGTTTAGGATGGTGTGTTGAACTTAGACTTGATCCACAAGTACCTTGCTTGACTCAGAAGGGAGTTATTTTCATCCTGTTACGAAGAGCGCTCCTCCAGGAGCTGCTCCAGTGTGGGGAAAGGTGGTGGGGATGCTGAAATGTCAGGTTGTCTCAGCTGACACTCGGTGCCATCTCCCACAGGTGGTGACCGATGGCACTTGCCAGCTGTCAGGGGGCAAAACATCCAGTGGCAAGCAGGTGGCCAGGCAGTTTTGAGGTTGTGGCAGCCCCAGCGCATTCCTTTGCAGTCACCAACTGCAGCACCTGTTGTGATGTTCCCTTCTTGGCCCCTGATGTCCCTCCTAGGCCCACAGTGTTCCTCCTTGGTTCTCCTTCACCCCTGATGTTTTTGACAACATCCTGCTGGGTGCCAGGAGCTCTAGTTTTATGGGACAGTGATGATGCCAGGGCAGTACAAGATCCCTCCATTGGCTGAATTATTGCCTCCTTCTCCTGCAGGACAGCTCTCCTCACCTGCCTGTGGGTCACTTTTGCAAGTGGGCTTCTGATATTTGTCCCATGCAAAACATGAGAAGGACTGCCCAAGAAGAACAGATTTTGCTCTGGCCAACCCTTCCTAGGATGAAACTTGAGGCAAAGAGGTGCCTCTCTCTACCTGTCAGCCTACACCCCTGCCACACACTTTTTACTGTTGACTCTTCTATTTTTTGTCATGCTCTCTGCTTGTTGTCTGAGATGAGATGAAAGATTTTTAATAGTGATGGCATACAGCTCTAGAGACAAAAGGGTCTATTTCTTTCTTATCTTGGATGTGTTAAAAACACTCTACCTTCATCCCGCTACGTTCAAAAGGAGACAAAAGTGAAACGAAGCGAACAATTTTTCAGCACCATTAATAAAACAACCCCAAATGATATAAAATAGCCTTGTTTCACATGACAAACACTGTACCCACGAGCTTTGGCTTCTCTCATGAAGAGAGAGAGAGAAAACCTTCAGAACTTTTTCTGGGCTCTCAAACTTCCAGCGTGGTTTGTAGGGGCTATAATTTAGCCCCAGGCATTTGAGAATCTACTTTGTGTGTTTTGGCAATGACATGAAAATGCAGAGAGAACTGTACATCTTGCAGTTGTACGCTGAGCTAGGCGATCTGAGGGGCCTGTCTATAATAGAGGAATCATCTTTTCTTCAATGAAGTGCTACTATTGTTGTGATCTTCAATAAAGGATATAATGGATGCATTCATGTGGTGGCTGTTGTTTGTGTGTGATTCTTTCAGCGCACGGCTAAGCGCACAAGAGTCCTTTAAACTCTTCTCTACTCACATCCAGTAGTGCTAGCATTTTGTGCCAAACTAGGTTGGTTTTCCCCCTGCAAGCTTCTTTTCCTATTATTTTTGGATAAAGCCAATTGACCATGAAATACCTCTTTATTGCAAAATGATATCTCCAAGCCCTCACTGTGGGATCATGTGTTAAAATGCCACTGTAATGAACATTTGCGTGGAGGTGTTGTTGGTTTAAATATTTACCTTTAAAATTAGTCACTTTGGCCCATTGTAGGCATGTTAAGAAAGTGATATTCTTCAGGGGTCAGAAGTGATATGTGAGGCTGCATCTGCTGCTGGGTACTATAATGATATCAATTGCCCATTTTCATATAAGTCCAAACTGAAGTTACATCATGTGAGTAAACAGCATTCTCAGGCCTTCATAAGGTGACCTGAATAAAGTAATTTCCTTCTGTTTGATTACAGCATAGGACAGAGGAGAGATTTTCAAAGACAAAAGGCAAAGGTTGTGCCTGGAAAGGCAGAAATTTGCATAAACCCACAAAGTAATGGCATGAGCAAAAAATATTTTAGCATGCAATGAGCATGTGTGCTTAACATATCACAGATGCAATTAATGTGTGGCCTCTGAAGGAGGAAAGGGTGCTGAGCAAGGCTGCACCAACAGCTGGAAATGCACAGGATGGGCCACGAGAGGATTTCATTTTTCAACTGTACAACAAAAACAACAACAACACTTTTAGAAAAAGGGTAGGGGAGGAAATGTTACCTTGAATCTGCTCTAAAGAACTTACTTCAATCAATAGACCTACATTTAAATAAGTTTAGATGTAATTATCCGTTACAAATCTGGTTTTCTGCCTTGTTAGTCAGAGATCCTAGGCACTTTTATTTAAAATTTGTACTAATCTCAACCTCATTTAACTATACAATGTGAACAGTTTAGGGAAAGAGGGAGGAAAAAAAAAGGAAAACATAAAACCTTCCAACATCTTTTCTTTTTAGGCAAGTTGAAAAGGATGAGCACCTAGCAAGGTTTTTTCTCAAGTCACTTTTTAAAGATTGTTATTATCTTTTCATATTAAAGTTAACATTACCATATGCTGTTGAGCTTTTGTTGATGGCAGTGCTTAAACTGGGATGTTGTTTCCTTTGGAGATTCTTACTGCCAGTCATTAATTTACATTTTTTTGAAATCGTACAGCGAGTGCTTTGTTGATGCCTGTTTTCATTTTGTTTCTCTCTCTTTTCAGGTCACACATGAGGAGTTTTTTCAAACAGTAAGTTAAGATGATGGAATGAAATCAGTGACATCTGCCACTCATGTTCTCTTCCTCCATCCTGTTTGCCAATAGCCCCCCTTTTCTCCTTTTCTTTTTGTGATGCTCATGGTTTACATCCCATTCAAAGGCCACCCCCAGTTCTGCCCCCCACCCCCCAGTTCTCCCATAATTACTCTGGGGAATGCATTTGAAGCTGAATTTCTTTCTCTCCTTCATTCTTTGGCCCTTTGTGGCTGTTGGTTTGGGGATGTCTTAATGTTCCCATTTGAACTGAGATATCTCCCTTCATAAACTTCAGTCATGTCCATTTTTATTTCGTCTCTGAGGAAATCAAACAACATGTCATGGAAATGAAGTGCCCAGCACTTAACATCATCCCATACTGATTGTTACAGGCTTCTAGGAATTGTCCTACTCTCTGCTTTTGGTCCCCTATTGTGGTTGACCATCTCCATACCAATCTAAATAAATGAAATCTAATTAAAAAGAAAAAGGACACAACTGCCTCCCAACTCCCTCTTTAAAAGCTGAATGAATAACATTGAATCATCTCCAGTAGGAAATTTATGAGGCTGAGAGTTAGGGTCCTGATCCTGAACTCTTTACTCATACACAAATCCTCACACATTTGATTTATCCTTTCAGCTTCAGTTCACACAATGACTCATAAAAATAAGTGATGTAGGATTGGGCCCTTCAGAATCTTGCAATGATGCAGTTTTCCCCAGCGTTTTTATTCACTAATGTGATTTTTAACTACTGGCTATTCAGGCAGAGAAAATATACTCAAAACAGAGATTTTTTTTTTTTAATCCTAACTGCAGCACGTAAATAAGGTAATAATTTGTTAGAGAAGGATCCAAAAAGCATACAGGTATGCATGTTTGATTTCTTCAGTAAGATATTTGTCTCTCCTCTGTGTCTGATTAGGACCATTGTCAAATGGGATCATCCTATTGTGTTACAGCATGGGTGCTCCCTATTATAGTGCTCTAAAGTATCTATTTAGGACAAGCTGCTTAAAAAAAAAGAGAAAGAAGATAG
>VXBC01007727.1:15213-38202 GCA_013399945.1 Ploceus nigricollis | reverse complement strand
CCCCTCGGCCCCCGGCCTGCCCCCCCCAGGCTCCTTCCCGCTCCCCGTGCACCCCGGGTCCCCCGGCACAGGGACCCCGTGCGGGGACAGCCCCCAGCGCCCCCGGCCGTGCTCCGTGTCCCCGCGCTGTCCCTTCCCGCTGCTCCGGCACCTTCCCCGCCCTGGCCCTGGGGAAGGCTGGTGGCGGTCGGAGCTCTCCCGCGGGTTTTGGGTCTCCCTGGTCCCTGCTGGGCTCGGCTCTGATTCCCGGGGTTGGAAAACGGAGTGGGGGGAGCGGTGGGGGCCTGTGCAGAGCAGGACAGGCGGGGATGGGTCTGTTCCTGCTGCCAGCTGCTCTCCCCAGAGATCCCCCACCTGGAGGATGTGGGGGCCCAAGGTAGGCAGAGGGAGCTCCGTTTGGTGCCCAGGTGGGTCTCCCCTTTTCCTTCCCTTTCGTTTGGGAGGGAAAAGGGTCAAACTTTGTTTGCCTGCCCCGTGGTGGAGCTTTGGTTGTCTCCTGGAACGGGGTGGGTGTTTTGGGCCGGGGGCAGAGGGGAGGGTTTGGCAAGAGGCAGTTCTTTGGGCAGGTTGTTTATATCCCAGGGAGCTGTGAGAGGGACGCTGGGTCCCCAGGGATGCACAGGGACAGTGCTGGGTCCCCAGGGATGCACAGGGACAGTGCTGGACCCACATTTACCCTGGGCTGGGATCTCCATCCCTCCTGGTGCCAGCAGAGCGGTGGGGAGCAGGAGCTTAGCAGGTGACTTCCAGCTCCTGGCAAGGCTCCTTAGGACACTGCCCAGCTGTGGCTGCTTCCACAGAGTTCAGAGAAGCTGCATCAGTGTGTAAATCCTGTCTCCTGAGTTCAGGAGACATTCCCTAGCTGCCAGCAGCACCAGCAGCGTGGTTATTGTCGGATGGATGTGACGTTGCTCAGGAGATTCACAGCTTAACTGAGCTTCTTTAAAACTTTCCAAGGAAATCCCGCCCTCTGAACAATGAAGATCTTAGACCCTGGCTAACTCTGAGTCCTGCAAACCCTTTGTGGATCCTTCCTGGCTCCTCTGGAGCAGATGCTGAGGCTCTCTAGACGGATCTGCAGTCACTCACGGTGCCTGTGTGAGAGCAGAGGAAGCTCCCAGCCATCGTGTGAGTAACACTTGGATGTGGATTTTGGTCTGAGCATTTATTTATGGCTGGGGGTTTTGGTCCAGCCCCTTCCTGTGCTGGGGAGGCTGCTGGATCGAGGAGCTGTGTCGTGTCTGTGCTCCTGAGGAACTTTTCCATGTGGTTCAGAGGTTCCAGAAGCGTGAGCTGTGGTGGCAATGGGCCAGCCCAGAGGTGTCTGTGACACCTGTGCCTGCAGGTCTTTTCCTTAGAGCTGAGATAATGCTCCTCTCTCTGTCCCCAGTGCTCTGAAATTTCAGAATATTCTCTGCTGTTATGTAAAGGAGTGTTGCTGTGCAATGCAGGTGTTGGCTCTCTCAGTGAGGCCTTGGAATGAAAAGAAACATCCCAGTAAGCAGTTCCCAGTTCAGCTCAAATGTTTTCATTTCACTTCATGGTTTTTTCAGTCTGTTTTTAAATTTTGAACTGCATTGCAAAAATGAGGAAGTTGAGGGGAAAAACCCCCGACTTGTTCTGAAGTGAAAGCAATCAAAACTCTGCAGTGATGCTGAGGTGAGGGAGCTCTGTCTGCTCTGCACTGAAATTGGAGCATCTGGGGCTTTTTATTTTGCATATTGCCCAGGAATGTGCAAAGGGAGCTCCTGGGATGAACTTTCATAAGGTAACAGAGCCAAATATTCCTGGAAAGCAGTGATGTGCTGTAACTGCCTGGCTTTCAGTCTGGGCCTGTTTCTTTGTGAGGAAAATGTGACTATTGGTTTAAAAACCAGGGAAAAAGAGGCAGTGCTCTAACAAGGTCTGACAGATTTATTTATTCATGCTTGAAGTGCCCTATAGAAAGTCCATAGTAAAACAACAAGGACAGCCCTACAACACTTACACTATGGCTGGGCTCTCACTGCTTATTAATTACCCTAATTAGTATTTAAAAGGATCTCTTGGAGGTGCAAGCAGCCTTAGCCAAGAAGCCTGGAAACCGTGGAGAATTCCAGGACCCACCACAGCCTGGGATAAAGGCAGAGCAGTGGAAGTGGAGAGTGACAGCCCTGACCTGACTTTCCTCACATCACCCCGTGCTGAGCTTTAATAATAAAAAGATTAAAACCAGGGAGAATTAACGTGCCAAAGTGTGAAGGCTGGCTCTGTGCAGAGAGAACGTGACAGTGCTCGCTGTAACAACAGTTCCCTCCTGCCTGCAGACCTGGGGGAGCTGTGCTGGCACAGCTGAGCATGGCCTGCTGTGGGATTTCTGCTTCTGTAGGGTTTGTAAAGGTTTGGTTCCCATGAGGGGTGATTTGAGACCGACTTGTTGACAAGATCTTTTCCTTAATCCAGATGAAGACATGGAGTTTTCACAGGGAAGTCTTTGACATCGCCTGACCTTAGCATGACTGGCAAAAATCATTAGTGTTGGTAATGCTGTCATTGCTAAATCCTCTAAATTGAAATAGCAGCAAATAACGTGGAGCTGGAATTGGCAGCTTGCATAATGATGGATTGCTTGTCATCTCCTCCTGGGCACGATGTGTTTTGAAATGGATAAGTGCTGTCAGGGCCCAGCCTAATCCTGAGGAATGCAAGACAAAGGGAAGTTGTTTAAAAAAAGATACTTTCCCTTTGGAGCCTGTCAGTGGCTCCACCTCCAGCTGTGCTGTTCCTTCATTGCTCTGCAGCTGGCTCCTCTTCCAGCTGCGTGGAGGAAACTCTTCTGAAGGTTACAGGGATTTTGATGTCTGAAATAGCTCTTTTGAAGCATCTCTCTTCTGATTTGAGCATCTACCCAAAGGAAGCAGCAAGGCTTGGGTGGTGGGAGAGCCCCGGAACGCAGGCCCTGAGTGAGAGCAGCATGAGTCCTGGCGTGCAATATTCCTGAAAATCATTGCAGTGCTGGCTCTGGGAATGTCTGGCTGTCAGCTCCCTCTGTGCTGACGGACAGCTCGCTGAGGTGGGACCGTGCTGGGTGCATTGCTCTGATTTGACCCTCTGTGTCCCGCAGGTGCCCGAGTGCCGAGCCATGCTGGGCCGCAGGAGCCGCCTGCCCCCCGAGCTGAGCGGCGCGCGGCAGCGGGAGCAGCCCTGCCAGGAGGCCGTGCCCCTGCGGGCACGGGCAGCCAGGGACACGGATGTCAGCCTGGAGGTGTTCAGTGGCTCCACGCCCGAGATCAAGGCCAGCCGCAGCCGAGCCCAGCAGATGAGGGACAGGAAGGGGCGCAAGGCCGAGCTCAAAGACCCCAACGGCCGAGAGGCAGAGACCATCACCTTCATCTCTGGGACAGCAGAGGCTCCCCCAGCCCAGAGCTTCTGCTGCTCCTCCCTGTCTCAGGCCTGGAACACGTACAAGGCTGTTTTCTGTTGCATAGTGACGTGTGGGGGCTGCTTCCAGGACTGCAGTGTCTGCATTCCCTATCCAGGGCCTGCTGAGACCTCCACGGATGATGGGAAGAACGGAGACTACAATGGGCGGCTGCCAAACAGCCCCACCAACACCTCTCCTGCTGAGAAGAACGGGAACCAGATCAAAAAGTCCAGCATGGGCAGCAGTTTCAGTTACCCAGACGTGAAGCTGAAGGGCATCCCTGTCTATCCAAACAGGAACACCAACCACCACCTGGAATCTGATTCCTGCTGTAAGGAGCTGCTGGAGAAGCCGTTCAGGAACAGCATAGAGAAGCCACCGCTCCCCAGCAGCCACCGGAGCTCGGAGGAGTACTATTCCTTCCACGAGTCCGACGTGGACATCAGCGAGCTGAACGGCTCCATGTCCAGCAGGCAGATCGACGTCCTGATCTTCAAGAAGCTCACGGAGCTGTTCAGCGTCCACCAGATCGACGAGCTGGCCAAGTGCACCTCGGACACCGTCTTCCTGGAGAAGACCAACAAGATCTCGGACCTCATCAACAGCATAACTCAGGACTACAACCTGGACGAGCAGGACGCCGAGTGCCGGCTGGTCCGAGGCATCATCCGCATCAGCACCCGCAAGAGCCGCGTCCGGCCCCACATCTCCGTCCCGGCCAGCCAGAGCCACGAGGACAAGTCCGGCCGGGGCAACGCGCCAGACAGCGGGAACGAGACGATGCTGGACTCCATGGTCATCAGCCAGGACGGTACGGGAGGTCCTGGGGGTCCCTGGGGGTCCCTGGGTGCTGCAAGAGGGTTGTGTCATCAAAGCCACAGAGACGTGGCACTGGAGCAGGGCTGGGAGCTGGTCTGTCCCCAGTGGGCTTGTTCTGCTGGGGTGTGTGCGTGGAGAGCTCTGCTTCTCACCCTCCTCCCTGTGCTGTGGCTTTCTTGAGCCTGTCTTTCCTTGCCTGTGAGGTTTGTGCTGAGCAATAGATGGGTTTGTGCTGCTGCTGCTGCTTCTGCCTGTGCTCATCTAAGGGAGGCAGAAAAACGGTGAGTCAAACTGAACTGGTAGGACCAGACGAGCTGCTCCTGCCCGAGGATGTCCAGTTACTCAGCTGGCTCTCTCCCATGTGCTGCCTGGCTAGTGCCACCCTTAGAATCCAGTGACAGGGTGTCCTCAGAGCCCAGAGCTCCTCCACACAGTGAATGTCCCTGCAAAGAGGAGGGAAGGGCTGTTCCGCAGCACCAGTGCTGCTGCTTCTTCCTCCTTGTGCGAGCAGCCTCAAGTGTCTGAGCTCCAGAGCAGGTTATAACAGAGTTTGTTGTAGAAAAGCCTTGAAAAGCTGAGTGTGGGAGCAAGGAGCTATCCAGAAGTACCAGAGGAAACCGTGTGGGTGTTGTGCTTCCCAGATTAGCAGAGAGGCTGCTCCTGGGATTTAAGGACACGCAGCTCAGACTATCCGGGCAATGGCGGAAGCAATGGGGAGACTCAGACTCTGCCTGTCCTGTTCCCTGAGGGTGTTCCCTGTTAATGCTGAGTCATCCTGCACATCATCCTTTGCTGTCTCAGGCCCTCTTGGTTTGCCTTGCAGAGCTGGCCGTGCAGATCTCGGAGGAGACCCCGGCGGATGTGATGGCCAGGAACATGCGGCGGCACAGCAGCGCAGGTAACGCACCTGGCCGGGGCGTGGCTGCACGGGAGAGCCCTGAACCTCCCCTGTTTCATGTCCTCACCCTCCACAAAGGCTGAGCTGACCCTGCTCCTCAGGTTCCCCTCAGTTCTCCTGGGCTTTGGGAGTGATGGAGCTCAGACACTCCCTGGGTTGGTGGATCTTTCTGAAAAAGGGTGAAATCCAAGAGGGGCACGTTCCCTGTCCCTGCACAGGACCTGACCCGAGAGCTTTCAGTTTCTCTTGACAAAGTTTGGGGCTGTATTTGGGGTGTGACTGTCAGAGGTCACAGCTGGGTGAGACTGGGAACAAAAGGAACTGTGCAAAAGGGAAGCAGGCAAGAGTGACAGGCTGCCCCGAGCTCTGTGCTCCCAAAGAGCAGCCCAGGGCTACAAGACAAGTTTCCTCCTGCACAGCAGCTCTGTCCTGGGAGATGGCTGCAATGCAGGCAGGGCTGTTCCCTGCCATGGCTTTGTGTGGCTTTCTCCTCCCTCATGGTACACAAAGCCTTTTGTGGCAGCTGCTTCCCCACTGCCAGGCTGCTGTGCTTCCCCTGGGCTAATGGCACCATCTCTTCTCTTCTCTTTCCTCCCCAAGGCTCTCCCACCAGCAGAGATTCCTCTTTCCAGGACACAGAGACTGACTCGTCCGGGGCACCTCTGCTCCAGGTGTACTGTTGAAGGACCCGAGCAGCAGGGAGGCATTCCAGGCCTTTGCTGCAGTCACAATCCTCCTCCTTCCATGTGGAGTGTGCTGTGCCATCTTTGATTTTTTTTTCCCGGTCTACCCTGATCCTTATTGAAGCCAGATTCCCCATGCTGTCTGAATTTCACTGGATATTTTGGGTTTTTTGGACAATCAAGGAAGCAAACTGCGGAGCTAATGAACGTGGGAGGTGGATTGTGTGCCCAGGGAGGAGAAGATGGACAAGGAAGTAGCAGAGAACTTGTGCCTCTGTGATTTCTGTAAATCACATTTACAATCCAGCAGCCTCAGTGGCTCAGCCCTTTCCCTGCTTTGAGGACCTGTTAAACATTTCTGCTTCCTGCTGTTGCCTGAGTGAACTTGGATAGGGAATAACTGTGTGGTGTCTCTGTGCTGGTGCTGATGTTAAAGCTGAGATCCTGCTCTGTAGGGACCCAAATCTCTATTTAAAGTGCCTGTGTTGGTCCCACAAACCCAAAGTCTTCTACCCATGGTGTTTTCAGTAGGCAGATCTGCTCTTCCCTGCTGAGCCTTGGTGTCACCTCCTGCTGCCTCCTGAGGAGAAGGTTCAGGTTCAACAGTTTCATTTAATTTGTGGCCTCTTGGCTTGTCTCCTGAGACAGGGCCAGTGCTGGGGCTGGGGTGGCTGCTGGGCTGCCCCTGCATGAGCAGACTGTGGGGATCAGCCCTGCCAGCCTGCTGGGATCCAGGAGCACACACTGACCTGCCTGCCAGCAGCTCCCCTCACTCCTGCCCAGCCCTCCTCTTTGCCCTGGAGAGCCTGGAGCAGGATTGTGGCAGCTGAGGGGAACACTTGATTCACTCCTGACTTTCTGTGGTTCAGAACTGGGCTGTTTGACTGTTCTGCTAAAAAATCCCTTCAAATCCCTTGGTTTGCTTCAAAAGGAAAGGCTCCTGAGAGTGTCAGCAGAGGGTTTGTGAGGCACTGCTGCTCCCTGCCTTTCCCTGTGGGCACTCAGCACCTTGTCCTTCCCTTTGCTGCTCTCTGGCAGGCCGTGGGAGCCAGGAGATGTGCACTGCTATCCCGAGGGCTCAGTGCCAGCTGACCTGGAGGGCTGCAGCAGGAGGAAGCTGCATCTGTGGTGTTGCCACTTGGGTGTTTATCACAAAGTAAACACATCAAGCCATGGGACTCGTTTGGAGCTTTGGGTGCCCTTGGACATGAACAGAAAATGCTTAATTGAATTTACCAGCCATAGGATAAACACACCCACTGGATTTTGGGGAGAGGGAAGCCCAAAGAGGCCCTGGGTGTGGCTTGTGGTTTTGTGCCTTAGATGGACTGGAATGTGTCTCAGTTGGACTGAAATGTGCCTTAATTGAACTGAAATGTGCCTTAGTTGAATTGAAATGTGCCTTTATTTTATAGCTTGTGATTGCTCTTCAGAGGTTTGGGCAGGGAGGAAGGATTTAATTCCTCTCATGAGCTCTCAGGCTTCTTTAAAAGGCCAAAACCCTTTGAAATGGACAGTTCCAGTCCCTGTTAGAGCCTGTTTCCGTAAACCACGGGCTGTTTTCAGAGTGTGCTTCCAGAAATCAGGGGCATTACTGAGACCACACCTGGAGACACTAACAGAGAGAGATATTTCAAAGATAAAGGGAAGGGACTGAGCCTTGGATTTGGCTTCCCCTCCCTGCTTTGTGTTTAAAGCTGTTGGTTTATGAGAAATTGAGTTTATACAAGGAAAAGACTTGAAGCAAGGCCAGGCTGGGACTCCCAGGGGAGCTGTGTAAGGTCACCTCCTTCCAAATGCTGCCCATCCTGAGGGACCTGCTTGGCTTCTGCTTCTCATGGGCTTGTACATTGTTATTTGGAGAAGTTTCCTCAGAGCTGTGCACTGAGGTGTCACATGGGTCACACTGACACAGCTCTCTGGGCTGTGCTGGAGACGAGGGCTGGGCTGGGCTTGCAACGAGCTGCAGTCACTGGTACAGAGCAAATAGACATTTTTAGTGGCTAAAGAGTGAGTGTGTGGGGATTGAACTAGCAAAAAAAAACCCCAGCCCCCCAGAAACTCACTAGGAGGAAGACTGTCAGCTCGATGGTCCCTGAAGCTGATTCACCTGTGGTGTCTTATGGGATTCTTTTGCACTCATTGGCCTTAAATGTCCTGGTTTGGTCTTTTTTATAAAGTAAAAGTTGTGCTCTTTACTGTGCTGTGACTTTTCCATTCCTGTTTTCATCAGCTTGGGGATCCTGGGGTGGGGGTTGCACAGAGGGTGGCTGATTCCTGCAGTCCCAGATGGACAAAGACATTTTCATCTGTTGGTAGCTCCAGGGGGATCCTGAATGCCAGGCTGGTGTCTGGATGCAAATGAAGGAGCCTCTGGGGAAATGTTTGTTGTCATGCAGGGAAACCTGGACCTGCCCTGGGCGGTGATGCTGGAACTGAGCTCTGGAAAAGCTGAGCCTGGGGGGGAGAATTCCCAGGTTGTCCCTGTGATGTCACCTGCTCGTGGCAGCAAATGTGGGGTTTGCTCTGCAGGATCAGCTCAGGGATGGAGGGTGGCCCAGCCTCTGTCCCTGTGACTTGAAGGACCAGTTCTGCACTTCCCAATTTCAGTACAAATCCCAGGACAACCTGCAGGGCTCCATTCCTGGCCGCCGACCTTCCCTCACCCTCCTGGGGCAGGGGCTGGGCAGGTGCCCTGGGGGTTTCCCGCTGGTGCACAGGACCAGGATGTGTTTCCTGGGAGGATTTCAGAGCCATGAACAGGTAAATGCTGCTTCTCTCAGCTGGGAAGGGTCTCTGGGGCTGTTTTTGTGTCTCGAGCCCTCAGACCAGCTGGGTGGGGACTGTCAGCCCAGTTGTGTTCAGCAGCTTCCCAGTTTGCTGCGTGGGCCTGGGTTTCCTTGCTCACATCCACACAAGGGATGAGTCCATGGGGTTTTTGTCTGCAGGAAGTTGTTTGCTGTGGATGGAGCTGTCTTGGCTCTTGCTGGAATGGTTTTTGCTCTGGGCATTAGTGTTGAGTGTTCTGCTGAGTGAGCTGACTGGGTTGCCCAAGTGGAGACCTCACAAACACGAGAGCCTTTACCTGGCCACACACCTGTGGAGGTGTTCTCTCACACAGGTACTTCCTTCTGGGAGCCTGACTCAGCACCTGGCTTTTCCTGAAGACACTTTATGGTTTTATTGAGCTTGGTTTTGCCAGGAGAGTCTCCAGACACTCCCACTTTGCGGGTCCTTGCTGTGTTGTGCCCTCAGGGGGATCCCTGTCCTGCCCAGCCCGAGCTGTCCCCCTGCCCATGGTCCCCTGGGATTGAGTGAGGGCAGCTCAGGAGCTCTGCAGGGAATGGCTGCAGGAGTGTTAAAGAAATTCCTCTCCACATCCACACCCTGAGCTGTGCTGAATTATTTATTTCAGTGTGGCTTAGACATTAGGAAGCAGATGGATGGACCCTAATTCCTCACAGCCTGGCCTTTGCAGTAACAAAGCAGCTGAGGCTCTCCTAAAACGACACAGTAACATCCAATACTCGCTGTTCCTGTTCCCTTCCTCGGGGTTTTGCTGTTCCATTGCTCTTCCCAAAGCAGTCCTGGAGTCTGGGATGTTTCCCAAAAGTTCTGAGCTGCAATATTCATTAATAAAAGCTAATCCAGGAGCTGCTGTTAAAGAAAAAATCCAGATGACTGGGGAAAACTGTACCCTATAGGAAGCTGCCTGCAGAGCCTGTTGTGCCTGCAAAGGCCTTGCTTTTACAGGAGCTGGGGAGGGGCCCTGGGCAGGTGAGGAGCTCTGGGCTCTGCCCTCCGGCTGGTGGCAGCACCAGAACGGCTTCTCCAGGTGACCTGGCACAGGTATGGAGAGCCAGAGGGACCTTGGTGACCTGTCCCTGTCCAGCACTGCCCTTCCCGCTCCGCTGGGGCTCGGCCACCACACGTGGGGGTGTGTGCAGGGTTTGGATCCCAGTGCTCCTGGTGCTGCCCAGCATTTCCCTGCCCTGGTCTCCAGGGGCTCAGACTGAGGTGGGGCTTTGCATTCCTTGAGCAGCTGCTCGGACCCAGCAGGGTTCATCCCAGGGGAAGCTGCCTTAGGAAACAAAAGGGTGCTCCCAACTCACTTTGGCCTGGGGACAGTGCTGGCCAGGGGTGTTTGCAGAGGCCAAGGCCGGCAGTGAAACACCTTCTGTTCCGCTGGCCGAGGGGCCGAAGTCCAGGGGCAGCTCTGGGATCAGCCACGTTCACAAACACAGCCTGGGCATTCACCTCCTCCACGGGGTCAGGGCACCAGCGATGGCCCCGTTCTCCCACTGACACTCCTTCCTCCCAGAACCTCTCCCCCAGTTTCCCTGGGCTTCACTGACAGAGCTGAGAGCAGGGTGAAGCTCGTCACACCCCAGAGCAGCTCAGCCCTCCCAGCTCACCTGTCCCACAAACCAGGGGTCACTGCAGACAGGCAGGTAGGTCATTCTGGGGCTAAAACCTTCCAATCCAGCATAGTTCAACTTTTTTTACGAAAACAGGAGATGCTGCTCTTTTATCAGGGCCAAAGCACGGGCAGGCAGGTGGGTGTAGGGTGAAGGCAGGTGGGTGTAGGTGATCTGTAATACAGGCAGGAAGATCTGGCCCAGAGCAGTCCAGAGGCAGCTGCCCCAGTCTGGGTCCTTGCTCACCCTCAAGGTCACTGCTCTGCTGGCTGGGGGCTGCTTTTTAACCCCAAGAGTCTGTAAAACTGAGAAACTTCGTGCAACCAGTGCTCTGCTGCTCACAAAACAACCCCACCATGCCAGGTGCTGCGCCAGGCCGGACTTTGCCCGAAGAGGATTTTCAGCCGTTTGTGCCCATCCCTCGGGGAGGAGGTGGAAATGTCCGGGGGAGGCAGAGGGAAGAGCCACGGCAGCAGGGATCTGGGACAGAGCCCAGGATTTCCTGACACTCTCCTTGTTACTCGGCATAAAGGAGACCTGGGGCAAGGGTGGCTTCCTGGTGTGGTCACGTGCTGCTCTGGAGAGCAGAGCCTGGAGCAGCCACCCTGGGGTTTAAGCTGGGAACGGGGCTCAGCAGTGCCCTGAGCAAGACTCAGCTCCCACTGCCACTTCCCGAGGGAGGGAGAGACCCAGTCCAGAGCTGGGAGCACGAGAGGCGCTCATAGGCAGCTGCAGAGAGCACAGGCACAGCACCCCTGGCACCCCTTCCTTCTCCTCCCAGCCTGGATCCCAGATCCCTTCTGCCACAGAAACCACACGCTCTGCCTCAGATATTCCACTGGTTTTCCTTTATGTTGCACTGCAGTTTAACAAAGACAGGAACATGCAGAGTGGTGCCACTCGTCAGCAGGAGCTCACACAGAGCACGGTGGGGAGAGAGGCTCTTGGGAAAGAGGCAGGAGACACTCCCAGCAACAACAGCATCCCCAAAGCCCCCCACATCCTCTCCCACCCACAGCCACAGACCCTCCAGCCTCTCCTTGCTCCAGGACAGCAGCCTGACCTCTCCATCTGTGCTGGGAGCCCTGGCGTGCTCCAGCTGTCCCACTGCTGGCACAAACAGGACCAGCAGCAAGGAGAAGCAGGGTCTGTCTCCACTGCAATAGCTGTGCTTTTCAACTGCTGTTTTCCCTTCCCAAGAAGGCAGAAAATGATTTTACAAAATAAACTGACCCTTTTCACAGGAGAGCAGGAGGGAGTAGAGCTCAGGAGTACCTGTGCCAGTGGCAAAGAGGGGATGAGCAGCTCAGAGCAGCCCAGGCAAGCAAAGCAATACCTTAAGGATTTATCCCAAAACCTCTCAGGTCTGGCTCTCTCAGCCCTAACACCTTTTTGCTCTAACCCCTCCTTCTCTCCTCACTGCCCTTTGGGAATTGTGGCAGATGGCTCTGTCTGGAGCTGCTCTGGGGCCCTGCCTGCTGCTCCCAGGACACTGAGGGTGACTGAGCAGGTGCCTCCAGGCAAGCTCAGGTGGGGGATGCTGAAGTTTTACTTGCCCAAGGTGAGGAATATCCAACCAAACCAACCAATATCCTGCCCCATTCAACGGGCTGACTGAAAGAAGGGGGGAAGGGGGAGAGCTCAGTTGAATTTAGCCTTTGAAAAGTCCATTTCTGGATGCTGTTCCATGAACCTGCAAGGAAAACAAAGACAAGAGTTTGGGTGAGTCAGCAGGAGCCAAGCAGTTCTGTTTGGGGAGGGAAGGGTTTCTGCTTCCTGCACTGTGGAGTTTTGCTGCAGCCCCACGCCCTCCACAGCAGGGAGGGTTCTGCTGAGCAAACTGGGACACATTCCCTGGACTTTCCCTATCCTCGGGTCAGTGGGAGCAGCATTCCTGCCAGCCTCCCAGGTCAGCAGGCCCAGACACACGGGAGCTGTTAATTATCAAACACACACCCTCCACTGCTCCCCCTGGGCTGGACACGTAGCGGCCACAGCACTGACTGTGGGGCAGAGGGAGATGGTGAAGGCAGATTAGGGCTGAAGCTCCAGCCTGACAGCTTTCCTGGGAACATGGGGAATATCCCCAGTGCTCTGACAGTGGAATCTCAGGGAGGACATGACCAGAGGAATCTGATTTCACACCAGGTGCAACCTGATTTCAAAAGTACTGCAGTCCCAGCAGAGGGAATCACAGAATGGTGTGGGTTGGAAGAGACTTTAAAGATCATCTTGTTCCAACCCCCTGCCATGGACAGGGACACCTTCCAGGGACTGTCTGGACTCAGGTTGCCACATCAGGAAGTTCTGAGGGCAGTGCTCTGTGCCCAGGAGTGCCCAGTGCACACAGAGGCTGCTCTGCTCTGCTCCCCAAGGGACACAACACATCACAGCCCTGTGGAGGACTCACACACACCGTGCAAGCAAGGGCAGCTTGGTCTCCTTTGTGTTCCCATCTCAGGGTTTCCCCTGGAACACCCCCACAGCGTTTCCACTTTCCACTTCCAGGGCCATCTGTGCTGTGAGGATCATGTCCTTGTTTGGCAGCCAGGACAGCTCCACTGGCAGACACCAGCACCCACATGGGTGTCACTGAGCTACCTTTGCCCTGGACAAAGTCTAAACTTCCTCTCCATCCTTTGCCAGCCAAACTTCCAGAGCACCAAACAAGTGGCCCTGCCAGCAAGGTGTCCTGCATGTGGCTGCCTGGGAGCACAGGGTGCTTCCCACCCCCCTGACCACCAGGGAAGCCTGGTCTCTGCTCTGCTCAAACCCCACTCAGCTTCACAGAGAAGCTTCTGGCACTACAGATAAAGCCAAGGGAGACAAGAGTCAGGTCAGCCACAGTAATCCTTCACCCAGAGATAAGGTGTGGGGCTGCACTTGCTGAAGAAGCTGTGTGACCCAGAATTGCCTCCACACCTTCCCAAATGGCCTTGGGAGCTCCAGGAATCATTTCCCTGCCACAGTGCACTTATGCCAAACAGGGCAATAAAGCCATAAAAGTGGCTTGGGGACAACTGTCTGGAGGCAAGTGCAGGCAGGGAGGGAGGGGTGATTAGCTGGCTACCAAGGGAGATTAGACACCAATCAAGACCATGTTAAAGTTCAGCAGAGATGGCACCTCCAGTTCTAAACGTGCCTTCTGGACTTGAAATCAGCAGATTAAGATAATTCCAGAGCTAGGCTATTCCCAGATTTTCCCACTAGGCTTTCTACCCCCACAGGCTTTTACAGACACTGGTGGTTGGCCAGCAGTACAGATGTGAGCATGGCTAGGACTGAAGGCCAAGCTGCTGTCCCCTTATTTGTGCCAGAGAGGAAGGCAAAGCCGTGCAAGGGAATGAGCTGCACCCACTTTTTCAAAATATCCTGCTTCTTCTGCTCATCAGAGGTGGGCAGGCCCATGGACTTCTGTCTCTGGTCATACATCATCTTCTCCACCATGCTGCGGGTTTCGCTGTCCAGGTCTGACAACTGAAAGCAAGATCCAAATTGGAACAACTCTGGGCTCAACTGAGGTAACTCCTGAGTAGGCTCTGTCCCATACAACAGAAGAATTCTTACCTTTGAATTCTCTGGATTAATTTTCTTGGTGTTGATTTCTGGGTCTGTGGAGACCAGTTTGTTCCACCATTCCATTTTGTTGATCTAGAGGACCAAGAAGCAAAACCAGTTTATTGTTCTTGGACTTGTTCCAGAGTTTTTAAGTCTCAGTCACAGGGAAAAAAAAATATGGAATCAAACTTTATTTGACAGTTTTCTAAATATCAGTAAAATCTGAACATAGATAAAGGTATTTTTGTTTCAAACTACTTTAGACAGCCTAAATTTTCACAGCTGGGAGATCTGAGAGAATGTCAGATGTCCTGTTTGGCATGACATAAATGATTACAACAAACCACCTGGAGAGGCCCAGAGGGGACACAAGAAGGGACACAAGGAGGTCTGTCCCTGGATTTTCATGTCACTAACAGATGCCAAAACACACTGAAGGACAACATTAAAATGACTGATTTCCTTCCAGCTTTTCCTGAACTGCTGAGAGATACACTGGGTATCCTGGAATAGCATAAAATTAGGCTGAAGATGGGGGAACTTAAGTACCCCACTACCAGTGGCACCACTGACACTGTGCCAGGACAACCACGGTGGCCCTGTTTCAGCTGAGAGCCCAGAAGAGGCAGCCAAGCCTGACTCCTGCCCAGCCCACCCTGCTTTACCTTCTCCAGGTGCACAGTGACTGTTTTGCCATCCTCAATGAGCCAGGAGCTCTCCTCCACCTTGACCTCATTGAAGAGCTCCCCATCAATGACAGGAGGGTGGCCCTTGAGGCCGACCTTGAGGCGGCGTCTCTGGATATCGACCACCACGTCCTTGCCCTTCAGCCTGAAGCTCACCTTGAAGGGGACAGCCAGCTGCAGCAAAAAGGAGCAGATCTGAGCTGCTGGGCAGGGAAATTCCTCCTTACCCTCCCATGCTGCTGTTCCAAGCCTTTCTGCCTTGGTTTCACCAGAGCCAGACAGAGCAGGGACTCTTTTCTTGAGGCACTGAGCGAGCAGGAGGTGAAAGGAAGGGACCATAAAAAGGGAAGCAGATTTTAATGCCCAGTTAAAACAAGACCAAAACTTGGCAAAGTACAGCTCTTGGGAATTTTACTGAGTTACCAAGCTCTCTGCCAGCTATTGAAACAGTGCTGTTTCCAACAAACTTCCAGAGGCAACTGAGACATGGGGAATTGGCTTCACCTCTTACCAGCACCCGCTCTTATTCCCTGTCTCAGATTCCTCAGATCCTGGTCATAAAGCACTACTTACATCCAATTCTGAAAGAGTCTGTGTCCATCTATAATTTGGAAGGTCAGCTCCATTGCCAGAGTTGGGCTTAAGTTTTCCTTTATCCTTCTCATCTTCCTCTTCATCATCTGTTCCCTAAGCAATCCAAGATAAGGAAAAAAGCTTTTCCAGTTTCCATTGTAACAAGTTGTTTGCATTTTATATCCACTTAAATTTAGCTCCATAATTAATAGCTGGTTCTGGTAAAACATGACTACAAGAAAAAACCCATATGCCCTCTGTACTGGCACTTTTAGGAATTAAGTATGTATTTTTAAAGCCAAATTTTCTAATCTGTATTTTCAAAGTGTGGATTTTGGACAGGGCTTGGAGCAAGCTGGTGTAGTGGAAGGTGTCATGGCAGAGGGTGGAACGGGATGAGCTTTAAGGTCCCTTCCAACCCAAACCATTTTATGATTCTAAAGTACCTCCAGATGAGTTTTACCTGTTTGTTGGAATCTGAAGAGTCACCTTCCTCCTCCGAGGGTTTCGCTGGGACACTGTTACCCTGCCCTTGTGCCTCTTTCTTCTGTTTGAAAAGAGAAGAGCAGGAACACGCTCAGCCAAGAGCAGCACTTTGTGTCACCTCCTGAGCTGGCACTAGATGGCCTCAGCCTTTCAGCTCCAGCTGAAGAGCACCACTCTCTGCATCCCACTTTGAACACAGGGAATTTTCAGCCCTTAGAAAAGTTACAGGGAAGGGGTACTGCCGGGGGGAAGATCTTGGACAAAGAGCAAGCCTGAGCCGCTCTAACCCCTCAGAGCCACAGCGAGGACAAAGCTGCAGCTGCAGGTCCCTGACAGGCTCTCACCTGGTTGATTTCGAGCTGCAGCCTCTCTGCCTCCTCCTCTGTGAGCTCCTTGATGCGCGGCTCGCCGTGCGGCGGGCGGGGGCTGGCCAGGCGCGCCGCGCGCTCGGCCTTCTCGCGCCGCTCGGCCTCCTGCCGCGCCTTCTTCTCCCTGCGCTCCTTCTGCGCCAGCTTGTTGTGGTGGCTGAAGGCCTCTGTGATCAGCTGAGGGACAGGGCACACGGGGTTAAACAACACCACCCACCTCACACCCAAACCGAGCCAACTCGCTCTCACAAGGAGCACAAGAACGTCTGTTGAGTCACACAGATGTCGGGAATCTTCCCTTCATCTTCACTCAATTTTTTGGACTGGAAATCTACAGGTTTTTCAATTCAAAAAATAGAGGAGGAAGTGAAAAGGGAGGAAAAAAGAGAAAACTCAAAATATTTAAATGCAGTCCTTCCTAGTTACACAGGGAGTATGTTTCCAGGAGATTACAGTGAAATAAAATCCTCCACTTATTTTGTCCTTGTGCAATTCCAGCAGGACGAGCTGATGCCCAACCCAGCCATCTGAGGCTACTCCATACCTCCAGGACAGCTGGACACACCAGATCCAACTTTTTTACCTACTTCTGACCTTTCCCACACCTGGGCTTTTCTCCAGATGGAGCCTCAGTGCCACGATTTAGAGGAGAAATGCTTTAAACACTTGTTTTTACACTGAGGGGTGTAAATCTTAAATCCATAAATCTTTTGTTTCAGCCTCACTCCCAATTCTCTGAAGGTTGTTGTGACTCTGGGAGGCAAAATCCCAAGGTCTCTGATGCCAAGGGCCGCGTGCTCAGCGGGAAAGCTGAGTACACAGGCAAGGAGCCAGAGAATTGCCCCAGGGTCAACAAGGCCAGGGGTGCTGTGCACAGCAGCACGTAGGTGAGCCAAGGTCTGCCCCAGAAAACAACAGAGACAGATCCTCAGAAAGGAATCAGAGGGAGAACATTTATTTATTTATATGTATCCCAGGAGCTTTGGGGTGGGGGGGAAATCCAGAACCTTTTCCAAGCAAACTGTAGTTTGTAAGCAAGCACTGAGTACTTCTGCTTTGCTTCACAAGCAAGGATTGTTTACACAGCTCGGCTCCAGTGTCTCCTGGAGTACAGAACGCAAGATGTGCATCCCCCAGGACGTCCCAGCCTGTTCCCAACCCCATGATCCAGGGTGAGGAAACCACCTTCAGTGCCTGACCTTGCCCGTGTCACTGCCCACACCAGGAGCCTGCTGAAATGGCCCCCAAAACCTGCAGTGACTGCCCCACCTTCTCCTTTCTCTTTCATGCCAAGGGCTCAGCAGGACTGGGGAAGCAGCTTCCTGCCCATCTGTTGTGGTGTCAGAATACTTTTCCAGGAGGCCATAAAGCATTCTGACAGGTGCCACCACCCAGGGCACGAACACTTTTCTTTCACAGGCACAGGCTTGCCAAGGACAGTGGCCAGGCACTGTCTCTGAGCTGCCCCTCAGGTGGGATCACACAGCCTCCAGGAACGGGGGAGATCTGCTCTCTGTCCCAAGAAAATGACAGTAGTCGGGTTCACCTTTCCTTCTTTCAGAGAATCACAGGATGTTTTGGGTTGAAAGGACCTCAAACCCCTCCAGTTCCAGCACGGGCTCCCTGCAGGAGAGGGGATGCTCTGTCCAGGCTCCCCAGCCCGGCCAGGGGCAGCTGCCTGTGCAGAGCTGTGGACTTTGTGTTTTTCCTGGGCTGAGCAAACAAGGTAACGTGGGGTTATCACCTGCTGTGGCACCGCTAAGTCAGTGTGTCTGGCAGCTTTGCTTTCCAAACTAGCCTTTGGCCAGAGCCTGGCAAGAGCCTGCACTGAGGTGCCATCCCAGCAGGGAGCTGTGTGCTCCTCACCTCTGGCAGGGGCAGCTCTGGGTTTCCTTCCCTCGGGAGCTGCTGGTGCCCCTGTGCACCCAGGTGTGGGAGCTGCTCAAGCAGGGGACCCCTGCAGGGCACAGACACGGGGGGGGATGGAAGGGAGGAGAGTTAAAGGCCTGGAGTTACTTTTTACCTTCTCTGCTACTCCGTCCTCTCCCCCGGTGAAGAAATCTGTCTTCCTCCTCAGGAAGCTGAAGAAGGTGTTCACGAGCTGGGGAACAGGGTGGAGAGAGAAGGAGCAGTGAGCCCAGGGCACTGAAGGCCAGCTCGTGTCCCTGGAGCAGCCTTTATCCTTTGTCCTCCCTATCTGTGGAGTGCCAGCACTGCCCTGGGTCAGCCCCGTGAGCACCCTCAGCTGTGCAGCTCCAGCCCTGGGCTCCCAGCCTGCACACAGGGCTTTGTGTGCTTTGCTTGGAGAAAGGCAGCACTTTATTCCCAGCTCCTGCTCCCTGTATGCTGTTACCCCAGGCAGGAATGGATTTATGCATCATACACACCTATATCCCATATATAGATATTTATATATACACATAGCATGTTTGCTTACTTTGCACACCTAAAAGCATGCAAACTCCTTATTTTTACAGCTGCCAGGGACCACTGATGTATGAACCAGCACCTCCAGACCCCCTCTGAAACCCAGATCCTCCCTGAACATGGCTGATCTTTATTTCCCAGGAATCCTGGCCCGTGGGGGTTTCACTCCGAGGTTTTGCCACAACATGAGGGGCTGTCACAGGATCATTTTTAAAAAATTATTTCAGAGTGGGATGTTCCCACACCCCCCCGGGTGCAACATCCTCCTGCTGCAGGGTATGGGAACATCCTCCCTGGATCCCGGAGGCCCCGGCCGGTGGGACCGGGGTGGGACCGGAGTGGGTGAGCGGATCCCGAGCACGAGGGGATCCCACCATCACGGCCAGGCCTCAGGGGCTGTGCTGGGAGGGTGAACGGGGGAGCTCGATCCTGCCCTGTGGTGCTTTGCCCCGCTGTGACCCATCACAGGCACTGCCGCGCACCCGGAGCCCTCCCGGGGCACCGGGGCCGGGGTGCGAGGCCGGTGCGGCGCCTCGTTAACACCGCGCTAATTAACGAGCGGGGCTGGCGCTGCCGGGGGCCGTTATCGCCGCTCCGGGAGCGGCACGTGCGTCCCCTGCTCCACGTGCCGGGGCGGGGCCCGAGGAGGCCGGGCCGCTCCCCGCGCTCCCCGCTCGCTCCTCCGGTCCTGCCCTGCCCTCCCCGCTCCCGATGCCGGCGGCGCTACCTCGCGCACGCCGCCCTGGTGCTGCTGGGCCATGGCGAGCAGCATCCCGTCGAAGCGGTCCTCCTGCTCCGCCGCCTCCTCCGCGCTCAGCCCCATCGTGCCGCCGCTCCCGCACCGGGCCGCCACCGGAACCGGAACCGGCGGCCGCGGAAGCGCGAGACCCTCCCTGCCCACCAATCCCAGCGCGCCCCCGAGCCGCTCTCTTCGCTGATTGGTCGCGAGGGCTGTCAATCCTGCCGGAAAGGGCGGGCCGCGAGGCGCGGCGCGGTCGTTATGGCGACGGGCCGGGCGGGCCGCGGGGCCGGGGCGCGGACAGGGCCCGGGCTTGGCCCTCCTGCCGGGGAGCCAGGAGCCAGAAGGGCCCCCTGAGCCTCCTCGTTTTCTCCAGGCTGAGCCCCCCCGCTCCCTCAGCCGCTCCTGGGCTCCACCCCTTCCCAGCTCCGTTCGTTCCCTGCACCGCTCAATGTCAGTCTTGCAGTGAGGGGCCCAAAACTGGGCCCAGGGCTTGAGTGCGGTGCCACCTGAACAACCACTGCCCACTTTGGCTCATGTTCAGCTGCTGTCCACCAGCACCTCTGGGTCCCTTTCTACTGGGAAAATACGAGAAATTTGGCCTTTTTTCCGTACTTTTCTCTCATTTTGCAAATGGAAGCATTTTCCCTTTCTCAGCCCTGTGTTTCCTCTGACAGACCGGACCCCTGGGCCCATCACAGCCTGCCAGTTCACCGGGTTCCTCTTCCCCCACCACAACAAGAGGCTCCCGAGCAAGGCCAGGCAAACAGCTGCTGATAACACAACTTCCAGGTTGCTCTTCCCAAGGCCGGGCGCTGGGGCCGTTGAACGCCGGGCCCAGACGAGCGCCCCGTGTTTGTCTGTGCACCCTGGCAGCGACACCTGCCCGATGGGGCCTTGGTGCCATGGTACAGCCTGGGCTAATGACTCTGTTTATCCTGTTTGGGTAATCCTGATAAGGCCACACAACCCCTCCCCGCCGATTCATTGAGAAAAACGGCCGTTGACCGCGCCGGGAACTCGCCTGGCCCGGCCAATCAGCCCGGCAGCCACGGGGTTGGTCGGGTGGTTTTAATGAGGGCAGCTTAATCAGGGCGGTCAAGGCTGCGGAGGGGTGTTCACCGTGACCCGGCCTTATAAGAGCTGGCTGGAGCAGCCACGGGCTGGCAGAGCTGGCAGGACGGGGACAGTCCGGCCTGTGACATACTTTGGAAGGGATTTTGCGTCTCTCTCTCCCACCGGCTGAGCTTCCACGAGGAGCTGGCTCAGCCATGAGCACCGGCGTGGACGCGGGCTGCGAGAGGTGCCGGTGCCACGGCAAGGACAGGCACCCTGCCATCCTGTACACCCTCCTGAGCCAGAGCCTGCGGCCCGGCGGGGCCCGGCAGCGCTGCCTGTGCCACCAGCGCCGCGCCGTGTGCCTGCGCACGCCGCACCTCACCTGCCGGGCCGCCTCCCACGTGCTGCTCAAAACCATCAGCTTCGTGAAAAACGTCGCTGCCTTCCACCTGCTGCCGCGGGAGGATCAGCTGCTGCTGCTGGACAGCTGCTGGGTGCCCCTGTTCCTGCTGGGGCTGGTGCAGGAGATGGTGACCTTCGAGGTGATGGAGGCCCCGGCCCCCAGCATGCTCAAGAAGATCCTTCTCAGCGGCCAGAGCAAAGGGCAGGAGCCCGAGGGGACACAGCCCACGCTGGCGGCCGTGCAGCGGCTGCAGTGGTGCCTCAACAGCTTCTGGAGGCTGGACCTGAGCCCCAGCGAATTCACCTACCTGAGGGGAGCCATTCTCTTCAATCCAGGTGAGTGCCAGGCCCTCGTGGCTGTGCTGGCCCCCACCGGCAGCTGGACACAGAATCGTGGCATCCCAGAGCCACTGAGGCTGGAAAAGATCTCCAAGACCATGGAGTCCACCCTGTGCCACTCCCCAGCTTGTCACCAGCCCAGAGCACTGAGTGCCACGTCCAGGGAGAGGGGTCCCACCACCTTCCCCGGTGAACGCAGACCTCGTGGCCTGGAGATGCTCAGAGATGGGCAGGTGTGAGAGCAGAGAGGGCTGGTCACCTTTTCCCTAACTCTGCTCATTCCCAAATGCACTGGGAAGCAGGAAGGAAGGATGGCAAAACCTTTGCCCGCCCTGCAGCCAATAAATCCTGGATTCCTTTACTTTCAAAGCCTGACTTCCCCTGTTAGGTGCTTTCCCTCCCTCACACAGCATCCCTGGAACAGCTGTGCCTCAGCAGTGCTGCTAGTGTGGCCTCAGAGATCCCTTCTAGAAACGGGGAAGGGTGGGAATGGGAGAAACCTGGAGCTGTTTCCCACCTTCCTCTGCCCTGCTGTCCCTCGCAGACATCCCTGGCCTGCGGGCTGCCCTCTACATCGAGAGCCTGCAGTGGGAGGCGCAGCGGGCGCTCCGGGAGCTGCTGCACCCCGAGGACCAGGCTCGCTTCTCGCACATCCTGCGGCTCACCTCCTCCCTGCGATCCATCCCCGCCGCCCCGGTCACGGCTCTGTTCTTCCGGCCGCTCATCGGGGGCGCGGCCATGGGCGAGCTGCTGGCCGAGATGCTGTTCGAGGCGCCGGGCTGGCCCTGGCCGCCCCTGCCCTGCTGAGCGGGGCCGCGGCACAGAAGCGCTCCGGAGCCTGCGGGATCTCCGCGCGTCCCTGGCGCCCGGGCTGGAGGAGCCCTGGGGAAGCAGCTGTGGCTCAGCAGGTTTACAGCAGCTCCTGCTCCGGTCTCCAGTCCAGGGAGTGAGAGTGGGCAAAGGGTTTCCTGCCCTGGTCCCAGTTTTTACTCATTTTGCTGTGAGCTCCAAGCAGTGAGGGTTGTCCTCAGCTTGATCCCGTGGTGTCTGACAGCCTCAGTGGGATCACTGACCCATGGAATTAGCTCTGGCTCTGGCTTCCGTGCTTGGAATCTCGGAAACACTCAGGGAGTTTCGTCAGGGAAAAAGCCAGAGTGTTAAATCCTACAGGGTGTACAGACTCACCCCTCTTTTCCTTAGATTCTCTCTTTCCTCCATAATTCCATGAAATACAACAGGATTAAGAGCACTTAGCAGCACCTAAACCAACTGCACCTCATCTGGGGCTCTGGGCTTTCCTGTCTGTGTGAAAAGTTAAACCCGAGCAGAGCTGGTTTAGTGGGAGATCCAAACCTCCCTCCCTGGAGTCAGAGCCAGGTGCACACCTGGGAAACTCGCTCCTCCTGCCTCCAACAGCTGAGGTGTCAGTATTTTATAAGTGTACATTCGTGTGGTTTGTATATAAGATGCAATAAATTATTTTTTTAATAAAATGTTTGGTGTTTTGGAACACGGTGGTGCCTTTTTAGTGACGGTGTTGAATTTGGGGTGGGCAGAAAAAACTGCAGGCACAGAAAAGATAGAATGGAATAAAAAGGGATTTTCTATAAAGATCCATTGGGCAATGCAGACAGGCTGGTTGCTGGCAGTGGGAGTGTTGGATGAACAGCTCCCAGCACACAGAAATTCCAGGGGCAAATCCCCACGAACACCTTTCTGCAGGTGCTGAATGCAGGCGCTGAGCCTCGCCCGCGGGCGCTGCCAGCCTGCTGTGGCTCAGCCAGCGGGCACAAACCCCGTTTCTGTGGCTGGCACAGCTGAGGTGCCAGCTGAAGCTGCACCAAGCCCGCCCGTGCCCACGGAAACACCCGGAATGTTGGCGAGAGCTGCTGTGTCAGCCCGGGCCTGCCCTCCGGCTGCTCCCAGCCCGTGACGGCCTTTTTCCATGGAGGCAGCCCTGAGTCAGGGCCGGTGCCACCCCACGGGCAGCCACAGGGATCCCGGGGACAGGGGACAGCCGTGGGACCCGCCTGTGAGGGGGCTGGCAGCAGAGCTCGGGGCACTGAACGGGGACAAGGCCAGAGCCCTGGCGTGGGGTGACACGGCAGCCTGGACACCCAGAGCCCTGAGA
>VXBC01007727.1:1071-14708 GCA_013399945.1 Ploceus nigricollis | reverse complement strand
TGAAGCGCCTGCCCGAGCTGAACCCCCCTTCCTTCATGCCCTTCGGGAACGTGGGCACCCCCCTGGGCGTGTTCCTGGAGCTGATCCGGGCCTGCAGGCTGCCCCCCCGCGTCATCCAGAAGCTGCAGCTGGATTTTCCCAGGACGGGCTCATCCCGCAGGTATGGGAACGTGCCCTTCCAATACCAGGGCACTGAGACAGTTGCTGAGGAAGAAAGAGTTTACACGGCTGCAGGGGATGAGATCACCGAGGGAGAGGAGCCCGTGGGGGTGACTCAGCCAGCCCAGCCCCAGGAGGATGAGGAGGGGCAGGAGCAGGAGGAAGAGGAGTCACACTCAGATGATGTAAGTGGAATATTCCGGCACCATCCGGGCTCGGCTGCTGGAGCTGTGAGGGCAGACCCCACTCTCAGAGCTCATTTTTCAGCTCTTGCTTGGATAAATGGCTTGTTAAAACCAGTTTTAAAATAGGGTTGTTCACCCCTTGGTGCTCTGAGCCCCTCGGGGCAGGACAGGGGGCCTGAGCCCCCAGAACTGCTCAGGGTGGTCGCTGGGGTTGATCCCAAAGGCTCTGATGCCAGGAGGAGCAGAGGGGGGGCTGGTGCTGCCCAGCAGACCCTGCCCTGCTGCCTGGCACAGGGGCCCAGCTCTGCTTTGCTGGGAGGTGAGGTGGCAGAGGCTGGGGACCACGTTTGTGTGCTGGGAGTGACGTGCAGAGCTGCACAAAGGGCTGACCTCGGGTGCTCCTGCCCTGGGAGTTCAGCCACTCTGAGGAAAGTGGCTTTAGTGACAAAGGCTCCTGGGGAGCTGGGCAGGGCAGGAGCCATCCCAGCCCTGGCCTGGCAGACGCCTGTCTGGCCTGTTCTCCCAAAGCTCTGTCATTCCAGATCCCCAGGCAAGCCATTCCCGTTCTTTCCTCCACCAGAATTAACTCAGATGCCAAATCCCTGCTGCAATTGCACCCCATTAGTGTCTGCTGGCAACGTGGGGCACAGGGAGCGCTTTGTTCCCTCCTTTGTCCAGCTTTTCATTCAGACTTTCCTTCTCCAGACTAAACAGACTCCTCCAGCTGTTTCTCCCAGGCTGTCTCCTGGCTGTGCAGCCACTCTTGGCTGGGTGATGGCTGTGCCCAGGACTGGGCAGGCAGCTCTGTGTCTGTGCCAGGGAGCTGCTTCCTGGGAGCCCACGCAATCTCCCGGGGCATCAGCTGCAGTGGAATTAATTCCTTGCTAGTGCTGACTCCAGGTCCAACACCCAGCCTGCTCCTTAAATGGGCATCAGCGGGGGCAGTGGGGCCCTGGGGGTGCTGTGGGATTTCTCCTGCTGACTCTGGCAGTGCTGTTAGTCAGGGATGAGCTCATCCCTCATCCCTCGTGTCGGGGCCTGAGCCCGCGAGCCCGGCTCTGCCAGCAGAGCTGCTCCAGGGGAGGGCGTTGGGAGGGCTCAGGGACAGGAGGGGGCTCAGCTGCTGTCCCCAGCTCCATCCTGGGCTGTCCTTGCAGGATAGTGACACGTACAAGGAGGGGGCTGTGCTGTGTCCCCAGCTCATCCCAGGNCCAGCTCCGTCCTGGGCTGTCCTTGCAGGATAGTGACACGTACAAGGAGGGGGCTGTGCTGTGTCCCAGCCCCATCCCAGGCTGTGCTGTGTCCCCTGCAGGACAGTGACATATGTGAGGAGTGGGAGGGGGCTGTGCTGTGTCCCAGCCCCATCCCAGGCTGTGCTGTGTCCCCTGCAGGACGATGACACGTGTGAGGAGTGGCAGCGGCACGCGGCGCTGCACGAGGACGTGACGCAGCAGGAGCGGGCGCGGGAGCGGCTCTTCGAGGAGGAGATCGAGCTCAAGTGGGAGAAGGGTGGCTCTGGCCTCGTGTTCTACACAGATGCCCAGTTCTGGCAGGAGCAGGATGGAGGTGACCTTGGTGTTTGTGTCACTGAGCCCACGGGCTTAAACAAACTGTCTGGGCCAACTGGAGCCACCAGCACCTTGCCCTGGCTGCTGAGCCTTCCCTTGGGCACAAAGCTGGGCACCAGAGACCCCCCAGAGACCCCCGTGGTGCTGCTGGCAGCCTCTTGGGTGGGCAGTGGGATTTGGGGGGTCTCTAATACCATTTCCTCTGTGCTGGCACTGCTGAGGCACCACCCCGAGTGCAGAGCTGTGTCCAGTTCTGCAGCAGAGACATGGAGGGGCTGGGGAGTGCCCAGGGCAGGGGCTGGAGCTGGGGAAGGGGCTCAGCCTGGAGAAAAGGAGGCTCAGAGGGGCTCTTCTGGCTCTGCACAGCTCCTGACAGGAGCGGACAGCCGGGGGGGTCGGGCTCTGCTGCCAGGGAACAGGGACAGGAGGAGAGGGAATGGCTTCAGGCTGGGCTAGGGCAGGCTCAGGGTGGACACAGCAGAAATTTCCCCATGGAAAGGGGGTCAGGCCCAGGGAGGTGGTGGAGTCCCCACTCACCACATGTCCAAGGACTGGACATGGCACTCAGTGGTCTGGGCTGCTGACAAGGTGGGAACTGGTCACAGTTGGACTGAATGGTCTTGGAGATCTCCAACTTCAATGATTCTGTGATTCCTTCCCATTTTGTTGGAGAAAACAGGGAGCTGGGCCACCAGCAGAGAGCTCCCCTGTGCCAGAGCTCACCAAAAGTGCTGCTTCCCTTCTCTTGGCAGACTTTGACGAGCAGACAGCCGACGACTGGGACGTGGACATGAGCATCTACTATGACAAAGGTATCACAGCTGAGCCACCCACCCCAGGGAAACCAGGGAAATTCTGACCATGCAGAATTTGAGAGCTCTTTGTCATTCTTTGAAAGCATCCAAGCCGCCAGTGAACCTGAAACAGTGTTTTTCTGGTCTGGCAGCAAGGGTTGCCAAAAAGAACAGGTTCTGCCTCCTCTGCTGGTGCTCTGGGGAACAGGATGGTGGTGCCCAGCCTCCCTGAGCTGTGCTGACTGTGTCTGCTTTGTCCCCAGATGGAGGGGACAAGGACGCTCGGGACTCGGTGCAGATGTGGCTGGAGCAGCGGCTGCGGGACGGGCTGGAGGATGGCTCTGTGGCAGGGCAGCACATTGGCACCTTCGAGAGGCACACCAAGGTGAGCTCTGCCTGCCCAGGGCAGGGCAGCACGGGCTGGGCCACGGGGGTGCCCACAGGATGTGGGTCAGGAGGGGGAGAGAGAGGTCTTGGCCATGGGAAGAGGGCAGAAGGCTCTGGGAAGGTGTGTGATGGATTTGCCCAGCAAGTCTGTGATGGTTTTTATCCCCTCTCCCAGGGCTTTGGCAGGAAGGTCCTGGAGCAGCAGGGCTGGACGGAGGGGCTGGGCCTGGGGAGCAGCAACTCTGGGATGGCTGAAGCTCTGGACAACGAGGGTCAGAACCCCCGGTGCAAGAGGGGGCTGGGGTAAGTTCCCTCCCAGCCCCTGTTCCCACCTCTGCCCAGGCTCACAGCAAAGGGAGCTGAGTGGGGACAGGGCTGTCCCAGGGCTCTGCCTTTCCCTGCACAGCTGGGGAGTTCCACAGCACTCCAAAGCCAAACAGACTGCTCTTCCTGACATCCAGGGTGGAGCAGGGCTGGTACATTGCAGCTCTGTGGGAGGGGTCCCTGCCCATGGCAGGGGGTGGAACTGGGTGGGTTTAAGGTCCCTTCCAACCCAAACCATTCCAGGAAACGAGCTGGGAAGCACAGGGATGCCTGGTGGCCTCTGCAACCTCCAACCAAACCTTTCTGCTTCCCTCCAGGTACCACGGGGAGAAGCTGCCAACTTTTATCAGGAGGAAGAAGCCCCGTGGTGACACTTCTGTTGTCATCTCCACCATCTACGATGACCCTGAGCCCCAGGACATGGGTGACCAGCTGCTCAGGCGCCAGCCCCCCACGGCCATGAAGTACAGGCAGGACATGGCCTTTGTCCGAGCGTCCCAGCCCGCCCTGGGCAGCCTCAGGGCCCAGCCACGCTGAGCACAGACTGTCACAGCCTTTGTCCTGCTCCCCAGTCCAGGCTGGCTCCTGGTCTGAGTGTGAAACAGGGTGTTTTTATATTTATTTTTAGTAAAAACACAGATTTGTAATAAAAATCGCCACGGTGGGGGATTTTTCCCCACTAATTGAACCCTTCAAATGAAAGGAAATGGTGTTCTGTGTGAATGGAGAAGGATTTAGGAGGGCTAANTGTTCTGTGTGAATGGAGAAGGATAGCTAGCACTAGCTAGAAGGAGGGCTAGCTCTTATATTCGTGCTGGGACCAATGAAATGTGTGTGTTTGTGAGGCTGAAGGAGCAGAACTCGCAGCTGAGGGCGGCCTGAGAGGCAGGGAAGGACAAGTACAGACAGGGCACAGCTGCTGTCCTGCTGCTGCCCGAGCGTTCCTCGGGCGTGGCCGTCCCGCAGTGCCGGGAGGGGCTGCTCGGGATGAAAGGCTTGTCCCGGCACAGGAATCCTCTGCCGTTCCCTGTGAATGTGGCTAGAGGGTGCTTCCCTCCCAAGGTGCTCTGCTCCGTTCTCCTGGCCCGGGCAGCGGCAGAGGGGACAGCTCTGTCCCACTGACCCAGTGCTGACAGGCCAGGCCCTGTGACTTCCTTAAGGGGGAAAATGCAGGGAGGAATTCCTCCTTGTACCTGCCTGGAGGGTGTAGCCAGGTGGGAGTCGGGCTTGTCTCGTCAATGACTGGCAAGACATTGTCTTAAACTGCTCCAGGAAGGTTGAGGGTGGACATTAGGAAGAATTTCTTCACAGAAAGGGGGCTTAGACTTTGGGAACGGGCTGCCCAGGGAGGTGCTGGAGTCACTGTCCACGGAGGTGTTTAAGGAGAAACTGGGCGTGGCACTCAGTGCCATGGTGGTGTTTGGTCAGAGCTAGGGCTCGATGGTCTCAGAGGCCTTTTCCAGCCGAGCTGATTCTGTGATTTGGAAAAAAGCGGGGCTGGGGCTGTGCTGGAGGGACAAGAAGGGACAAGAGGCGGCGCCGGGACTCGAACCCGCGGCCCTTGCCCTGCCTCGAGTCNTAATGGGCCCTACAGGTGCAGGTCACACCCTCAGTGGGCGCTGTCCTGCTGTCCCCCCAGCCCGTGGCAGGAGGACGATGAGCCAGCATGGCTGAGAGCAGCAGGGCCAGCCCGCTGGCCTTTGGCCAGGTGGTCATCGGGCCGCCGGGCTCGGGGAAGACCACCTACTGCCAGGCCATGCGGGACTTCCTGGCGCGGCTGGGCCGCAGCGTGGCCGTGGTGAACCTGGACCCTGCCA
The DNA here is from genome assembly GCA_013399945.1 of Ploceus nigricollis. Taxonomy (NCBI): domain Eukaryota; kingdom Metazoa; phylum Chordata; class Aves; order Passeriformes; family Ploceidae; genus Ploceus; species Ploceus nigricollis. The sequence goes on along the minus strand of VXBC01007727.1, from coordinate 9,474 downwards.
ACGAGGCGCTGCCCTGCCCCTGCGCCCTGGACATCGGCGAGCTGGTCACGCTGCCCGACGTGATGGCCAGCCTGGGGCTGGGCCCCAACGGGGGCCTGCTCTACTGCATGGAGTACCTGGAGGCCAACGCCGACTGGCTGCGGGGCAGGCTGCAGGCCCTGCGGGGACACTACGTGCTCTTCGACTGCCCCGGGCAGGTGGAGCTCTACACCCACCACAAGGCCCTGAAGAACGTCTTTGCCCAGCTGGCCAAGTGGAATTTCAGGGTAGGGATGGGCTGGGTCAGCGCCGGGCACCCCACGAGCTCCAGGCTCCACACCAGAGTGGGGCTGGGCCTTCTCATGGCTGCTGTCTTCAGGAAGGTTTTGGCCTTTCGTGTGAAATGGCTTTATCAGGGAAGGAGGGCAGTTTTGCCTGTTTTATGCTGGGAGAGATTGGCAAAAGAATGGCCTGTCAGGGCTTTTAGTGGGGTTGGGAGCAGGAACACAGATTCCTTCCTCACACTTCAGACAAAATCCCAAAGTGGTTTGGGTTGGAGGGGACCTCAAAGCCCATCTCGTTCCATTCCATGAGCAGAGACACTTCCCAGTAGAGCAGGGAACTCCAGCCTGGCCCTGAACACCTCCAGGGACGGGGCAGGATCCTCCCCAGAGCCCGGCTGTGTTTCATCCAGAGCGGGGTTCTGTGTGTGCTGGGAGCCTTGGCAGTGCCCTGAGGAGCACAGGGGCCGTGCCAGGCCCCTCCTGCAGCCCAGGCAGGGCCCCTGCAGCCCTGGGACGTGCTCTGGGCTCTTGCACAACGGGAGCTGCAGGTGAGAGCAGCCCCGGAGCTGCTGACGCTGCGCTTGCTCTGCGGCGGGGCCGCACCACCACGCTGCACACCCTGGCTGCTCTGAGCAAGCAGGGCAGCTTCATTTGCTTGAGAATGTCACTGGGAATCTGCACATTAGAGCTCATTTTCATTGCAGTGAATGGACATGGGACTGGGGTTGCTACAATAAGACATTTACAGGGCTGGTTCTGCTCTGCCAGGCCTGCCTGGGAGCCCCAGCCTGGCTGGGTTCTGCTGCTGTGACTCAGCCTCAGAGCCCTGACTTGGAGTGACTTCCCCAGCTTGGGACCACATTGTGACAGCCACACAAAACCCAGGGAATCCAAGTGCTCGTTAGTGTAATTATTAATTATTAGTGAGAACCACAGGGGACTCTCCCAGCAGAAGGTGGTGTGCTGCAGGTGCTGCTCCTGAGGGGGCCTGGGCATTCCTGTGGGACCTGGAGACAGCTGTGCTGTTCAGGGGGGAGCTGCCCCAGCTCCCACCCCACAATCCCTGCAGAGTTCAGACAAGTGCGGAAACTTCAGCTGCAGGGAGAGAAACCCTGAGAAAAGGGGGAGCAGCTGCAGGTTGAAGTTTCTTGTGGTGCTGTTGGTGGAGCTCTAAAAGCCTCTCCAGAGCCCTTCCCTGGGTCTGAATCCATGTCTGGGAATGTGGCATAGACACTTTGTGGATATGTGTTCAGCGTGGAGCAGAGAAGGCTCCAGGGAGAGCCTGACAGGGCCTGAAGGGGCTCAGGAGAGCTGGAGAGGGACTGGGGACAAGGCCTGGAGGGACAGGACACAGGGAATGGCTCCCAGTGCCAGAGGGCAGGGATGGATGGGATATTGGGAAGGAATCCTTCCCTGGGAGGGTGGGCAGGCCCTGGCAGAGGGTGCCCAGAGCAGCTGGGGCTGCCCCTGGATCCCTGGCAGTGTCCAAGGCCAGGCTGGACACTGGGGCTGGAGCAGCTTGGGACAGGGGAAGGTGTCCCTGCCATGGCAGGGCTGGGGCCAGGTGAGCTTTAAGGTCCCCTCTGACCCAAAGCAGTCCAGGATTCTCTGATGCTGTGTTTTGTGTGCAGGAGGTGGGTGGTCATTCCCCCAGGTGGTGCAGTCAGGCCTGAACAGATTCTCCTGTGGCCACTTCCACGCTGTCCCTCGAGCAGGGCTGGGCTTGTCACAGCTCTGACCTCGTGTGTCCCTTTGTGCCTTCGCTGCCCAGCTGGCTGCCGTGCACCTGGTGGATTCCCACTACTGCACAGACCCCGGGAAGTTCATCTCCGTGCTCTGCACCTCGCTGTCCACCATGCTGCACGTGGAGCTGCCCCACGTCAACGTCCTCTCCAAGATGGACCTGATCGAGCAGTACGGGAAGCTGGGTAAGGGAGGGGACCTCCAGCCTCATCTCCTCTGCCTCCCTGCCGTGGGCAGGGGCACCTCCCAGTAGCCAGGGTGGCTCAGAGCTCCATTCTGGCCTCGGACACTGGGAGGAATCTGGGGGGGAGGGTGTGGGATTGGGCTGTGCCCTTCAGCCTCCAGCTTGCCCTCAGAGCTCCCTGTTGCCCTGCAGCTTTCAACCTGGATTATTACACCGAGGTCCTGGACCTCTCTTACCTCGTGGACCATTTGGCCTCCGATCCCTTCTTCAGGAATTTCCGCCGCCTCAACGAGAAGCTGGTGGAGGTGATCGAGGACTACAGCCTGGTGTCCTTCGTGCCACTCAACGTCCAGGTGACCCAGCAGGAGGGAGCAGGGAGCCCTGCATGTGCGGCAGCTGCTTTTTGTCTGCTCAGAGCCACAGGGCTGGAAACCTCAGCTGTGAGGAGACTCAGGGCTGGGAAACAGGGAAGCACACCCAGATTTGTAAATGATCTGTGGCAGCCAAAGGAAAGAAAAAGGCTGATGAGCTTGGGGCTACCTGGGCCTTGTGTCCTGGGGTGGGGAATCCAGGCTCCCCCTTCCTGCAGCTCTTCTGGCCTGCATTTCAAACCTGGGCTGAGGGTCACCTAAAACCTTATTAAATTAGGGAGCAGCGAATACTGAGAAGGGGGAGGGAGGGCTGGAAGTGTCCTTAATCAGGCCGTTGGCAGAAGTGTCAACAGGCAAATGGGCTGGGAGAAGGTGATGAAAGGGAATGAGAGGGTGGAGGGCCAGTACCAGTGTCCCTGTTTGTCCCTGTTGGTGTCCCCGGGGCCTCGGGCGCTGTCAGGGTGGCCCCGAGCCCTGGAGAAAAGGGCACAGGCCAGTGTGAGCTCCTGCCTGTGAGGAAGGAGCAGGTGCCAGCGAGCTCCCTCCTCCAGGACAAGCAGAGCATGAGGCAGGTGATGCAGGCCGTGGACAAGGCCAATGGATATTCCTTCGGGGACCAGGAGCACCGGAGCCTGGAGGCGCTGATGTCGGCGGCTGTGGGGGCCGACTTCCACTTCTCCTCGTATCCTCTCTGGTGTTGAGATTAATTTCCCTCTCCCTGGGGAACAGAGGCTGGAGTTTGCAGGCCCAGGTTCATCATTTGGTGGGTGACACACACGTGGGGAGTGGGGTGTGCTCAGCCCAGCCCGGGGCAGACACTTGTCCTCACCAAACCCACCAAAGGTTGGGAATTGATACCGTGAACGTGTCAGGAACCTTTTGACAACTTTCCTCTCTCTCACCCTCCCTTGGGTGGGTTCTTTCCTTCTCCTTCAAACCATACAATTGATTCTTCTGGACTTGTCAGGCCTGGGATCAGGCAGAGCCTGAAGTAACTCAGGTGATGCTGCCTCTTCCCGATGGCCTTCGGGCTAATGTGAGGCTGGGCTGGTTCCTCGATGGGAACTTCAGAGCTCCTGCAGAAGGGAGTGTTTGAGCCCAGCCCCTCGTTTTCCTTAATTACTGCGTTATCAGCACCCTGGCAGTGCAGGAGAAGTATGTGCAATCTCAGGACAAAGCTGTGGAAGAGGAGGTGATGGATCTGTGACACACCCTTCCCCGGCTCCTCTGTTTTGACACCTCTCCTTTTCCTACCCGGAGCTTCAGCTGTGACTCAGAGCAACTGAAAGCCTTTCCAGGCAGAGTCTGGACCCTTTCTGGGTGGGTTTGACCTCCCGAGCTCCAGGCCTGCTGCCCAGAGCAGGGCTTTGGCAGAAGGGAGGTGGCTGAGGGTCTTCCCCTAGGAACAGAGAGATTGAGCCAGGAAAGGCAGGGAGAGTGAGGAAAAGCAAGATAAGGTCTCCTCCATCATGACCAAGACAGATCCAGAGAAAGAAGAATCAGCTGGAGCTGCCTCAGGTGCAGTGAGAGTGGAGGCAGCAGTCCTGGCAGTGCTGCAGGAGGAGCGTGCATGGGCCCCACGCTCCGAGCAGAATCCAGGCCAGGACGCCTCCACGCCATCTCAAGGACAGAAAGATGTTTGTTTTTCTTTTTCTTAGAAATAATGAGGGACTCTTTCTTAATAAAACACTCCTTGGTCTCACTTTCATCTTGGGAGTTTGCTGAACCTGGATAAATAAAGCCAAGAGTGCTCCGGAGCCCGGGGCCAAAGCGCCTGCGGTGGGAGTGGCGCTGGCTGGGACCTGTCCCTCTGTCCCTCTGTCCCTCTGTCCCTCTGTGCCCTGCCTGGGAGGGCTGAGGGACAGCAGGCAGGGCCCTGCTGCTGCTCCTGCAGCCATCCTGGGGCTGGAGCAGCACAGCACGCAGAATGCCAGCTCGGCTTTGGGAGGCTTTGGGTTAAGAAAGCCCCTGTGTGACTCAGCCCGTGGTTTGCATCTCAGGCCTTTCCCAGGAGCAGCCTTGGGTGTCCTCATCCACCTTCCTTCTTCTGGCCTTGCTTTCTCCACGTCCCAGATCCTGGGGCTTCCCCTCCTGCCAGTGTAATTCCTTCTCCTGTCCTGCTGCAGCTCCCAGTGCTGGCAGCAGCTCTGAGTGTGCTCCCTGCTCTGCTCCCTGCTCCAGGCAGCAGCCGGGGCCTGCAGAGGGAGGGATGGGCTGGGTTGGGAGGGCTGGGGGTGCACTGGGAGGGCTGGGGGTGACAAGTGGGGTGTCCATGTCAGGGAGCCTCCAGGTGCCTCCTGGCAGCTCCACAAGGGATGGGAGCGGGCGCGACTCCCGATCCCAGATCTCTGCAGACTCAGCATCGCCTCTTGCCCAAGATCTTGCATAAAATGCAGCAGGATTTTCTCACAGGATGGTTTGGCCCTTGGCAGAGCAATTGGAGACTGGATCCTTGGTGGATCTAAATGTGAATGGGGTCTTGGGCAGCTGGGCACGGAATTAAAATGAATTTTCCCCGCATCTCCCAACTCTGTGGCCAGGATTTGGAGACAAGGAGGAGCTCAGGGAGAGGAGGACGCAGACACACAATGCTTGTGCTTCACCCAGACCCCTTCCCAATGAAACTGAGATTTCAGATATCAAAGTCAAATCCCAGTGTGCTGCCAGTGCCTCAGCTCTTCCCAGAGCCCAGGAATTTCCCTGGGTATTCCTGGCTGGAACCCAGCAGCTGCATTTCAGGGCTGGAGCTCTGGAAGCCAATCTAACCATAAGTGAGCTGAAATCCCACCCTCACCCTGTGGCTCGTGGCCTTGTCCGGGTTGTTTTGGAGCTCTGTAGTTGCTGTGAAGGGGTGGGAGACGGGATAATAAAAATATTAATTTTATAGTGGCTTTTTCATGGCTTTGAGAGATTTGGTGGCTTAAAAGGGTATGGTCAGGTCAGGCTGAGTTACGCAAGAGCCATCAAAGCTTTTGTGGCTTTTTGGCTTTTTTATTTGCATGCCCTGGATTTCTGCAGCCTCAGCCTTGGGATGGAAACAGCTCAGCTCAGGTCACGGATCCTCTGCTGTGCTCCAGCCAGGGAATGCTCGGGTCTCAGAGAGCTTCAGCCCCAAAACTGCAGCGGTTCTGCACCAAGGAGCTTCTAACAGATGAACCAGGGGCTGAACCAGGACCCACAGCCCGGAGGGGACAATTCTGCTCCTGCCCAGGGTGACCGAGCAGGAGGCAGGGGAGGCTGGAGCCCCTGCTGTGGGTGCAGGGTGAGGCAGCCTGCACCCCACACCCCCGGCTGGGAGGGGACACGCGAGCCTCCCGGGCGCAGGGAGGTGACACTTTGGCTCCCGCTGCTGCCTTGAGCAATCGGCGGGGCCAAGGGCCAGGATGAGTCACCCCAACCGAGGCACATCCCTGGGAGGGGGCCCGGCTTTCTGCCGAGCTGGTCCTACCTGCCGAGCCCACCCTGACCGTGGGACTGAACCTGACGGTGGCGTTTTGGGGACGGAGGGATTCGAGCACCAATCACAGCCACGGAAGGAGCCTCTCCTGGGTTCCCCCCGGGTTCCAACCCTAATTTCCAGCTCCACCACGGAGCTCCTGCTCAAAAGCTGAGTTTCCCCATCAAGTGGTGCTTTCTAATGGGGATAAAAAGGGGATAAAAAACCTCTCCAAAAACGCCAAACCCCCAGAGCAGGCAGTGGTGCCAGGCTGGCAGGAGGCTGCCCCGAGGCCAGGGCCGATGGACACCCCATGTCTGGGTGCCCAGACTGGTGATGCCTCAGCCAGGAGCCGGCCAGCCCCAGCCCCGGGCACAGAGCCCTGCGGGGAGGCTGGGAGAGCTGTGACAGGGACAGGCGGGGCTGTGGGTCCTGCAGCTCCCACTCGGGATGGGCAGAGCCTTTTGCAGGCAGCAGAACATCCCTGCCCACCCTCACAGACCTGTTTTGGTGACCCTTTCCCCATGGCCACCAGCCCCTGTGCAGGGGCTGTGCCAGGGCCCTGCTGGGGGAGTGACTGCGAGGTGGGGGACACTCCTTGGCCCTGGGCACCCAGTCCCTCTGCTCTAAGGCTGTTTAAGACACTAAACTGATCTATTTGGGAGCTTTTCTGGATGCCCCTTCAGGGGTGCCAAGAGCATTCCACAGGCACCAGACAAGGACCAGGATGGGGATGGGGGTCCCAATGTCTCCCTGGTCTGTCCACCTGGGTCCCACCCTCCTGTGTGAAGCAGGGGGACAGAAGGACCCCAGAGAACTCCCCAGCAGCACAACCCTCTCACAGGAGTGTCCTGGGGATCCAGGGCCTCCTCCTTCCCAGCCTGGAAAAGCTGCCGGACCGGCTGGGAGCGGGGAGCACCGTCCTCCTACACGGCCCAGCCACGCTGCAATTTCGGGAGCTGTTGAAATCAGTTAACTCCTGGGAAGCCAGGGGGAACCCACAGCCCCAGGGGTGGACAGACAGCCCCAGTTATCCCTTCCTGGGCAGCAGCACTGTCAGCTCCAGCCCCGCCACTCTCCAGTTTAGCCAGTCCGGGTGTCCCCGGGCCGTGGGGTCAGGGCCAGCGCGAGCCCTCAGCTCGTTTGTCCCGTCGGCTCTGGGTAATTACAGGTCTGGGGCTGTTCCCAGGCTGGGAGTGCTTGGGGCCAGGTGGAGGCCGAGCTTTGGGGTCCCTCAGTGGGCTCTGCCCAGGACCAGCCCTGGCACCTCTGGGGACCCCATGGAGCCGCTGTCCCAGGGCAGCACCAGGGCTGCTGTGGTGGGGCTGGGGAGGGCCGAGGGGCTCATTCCCTGTGCTGGGATCTGTCCAGGTGTCCCATCCAGGGTGAGCAGGTGCTGGTTTGTGAAGCCCAGCCTCCCACAGCAGAGCCTTCGTTACCTCCCAGGCCAGCCCCTCGCTCCCCGGGCACCCCACAGCTCCTGCGTGCACCGAGGGGGTCACGTCCCTGCTTGTGCCTCATTTCCCCAAAGCCCAGGGGTTCCCGGCGCTCCATGGGCTGGGGTTTGGCCACGCCAGGGCTCAGGACTGGCGTGTCGCCGCTGTCCCCGCTGCGGGGCTGCGCGGAGCCGGGGCAGCCCGTCCTGAGTCACGGCGCGTTCCCTGCCGGCATCGCAGGGCTCCCATCAAAGGCCGGCTCTGCCCGGCCCTGCTGCCTCTGCTGAGCTCATAGCCCAGGGTGCCGTGACTGTATTTTATTGTAATTATTTTTCATGTTGAAACGCGCCGGTGGGGGGAAGGGGGAGGGAGCTGCGCCCTTCCCGTGGCCCCGTGCCAGGGCCAGAAGTGCTGAGCTTTCACCTGTCCCAGCGCGTCGGGACCTTGAGAGGGATGTCCCCACCCCGCTGACAGCCCAGGGCTGTCCCTGTGTCGCTGCCGATGCAGCTTTTGTGGATTTTCCTCCTTGGAATTAGAGGAGCCGTGGGGGAGAACCAGGGGACCCACACAGGTGTGTCAGCGGCAGGTTTTGGGGAGCTCTGGGTTTGTATTAACGGGCTTGGCTCAGAGACTCGGGGACCTTTGAGCACCTCGTGGTGCAGCCAGCCCTGCAGGGGCTGCCAAAACCCCCGTCCCATGGATGCACAGACCCCCGAGCCCCTCCACGGCCCGCAGCTCACCCCAGGACCCTGCTGCGGGGCTGGGGGGCACCGAGAGCTGCCCCCACCCCTGGGAGGGGAGGGAGGCGAGGCGAGCGCCCGGAGCTGCCCAGACATGTGTGCAGGAGAGACGAGGCAGACGAGAGCAGAGGTGCAGGAGAAGGTTTATTGGAGCACAGAGGCTTTGGCAACACGCGACCCCCTCCCGGCATGAGGGGGCTGCCCGGACCCCCCCTCGCCCCGGCCCAGCC
>VXBC01007726.1:16582-61338 GCA_013399945.1 Ploceus nigricollis | reverse complement strand
GTGTCTCTCGGGGCTCTGTCCAGAGGGGTCTCTGATNTTGTTCCCCCAGAGGGTGGCTGGGCACTGAACAGGCTCCCCAGGGCAGTGGTCACACACCAAGGCTGACAGAGCTCAAGGAGTGTTTGGTCAATGCTCGGGCACATGGTGTGACTCTTAGGGATGGTGCTGTGCTGGGCCAGAGGTTGGACTCAGTGATCCTTGTGGGTCCCTTCCAACTCAGCATATTCTGTGATTCTGAGGTGAGCAAGAGCAGACCTGCTGCTCACCCTGCTCCACTCCCTGCATATTCGGGGCTGGCTTTGCAAGATCAAAATCACGAGTAAATATGGTTAGGTAAACTAATAAACATCCACAGCATTCAGCAATCATTCTTCCCTGAAAAAGTTGAAAACCAGAGAAAGTGCTTCCTGATTTCTCTTTGCAGAGCATGGTCAACCAAAGCTGAAGACTCCTGGATACCTGGGGGCAGGGAAGGAGACAGAAATACCAGCACCAGTAGGAAACATTTGTGATGCACTGCAGGAAACCTGTAGTGAAGGGTACAGCACATTTGATGTGCTCATTTTTAATACCAATAAACATTCCAGCTTCCTAATAACCCTTCAGAGTCCTCTGGTGTCAGAAATCTGGCAATAAGACTGAACCTGTGATGTGTTCATCTTTAAATCTTGACATCACAGGAATTTATTAATCAAATGTGGGTTTGGAGTAATATTTTTGCTCCAGTCTAATTCTAGAAATCAGTGGTCTGAAACTGTCAGCATTAGTATGATTGACTCCTTTTATAACTTAACTCTCAGCTACATCAATATTAAAAGAAATGTAATTTCTAATTTAACCTCATTTTTAAAGAACATAATTCTATAACCTTTGTTATATAATATCTTTTTATTTCACTTCAAAAACATCTATTTTAAGTAATAAAGTAGGCTAATATGAAAGCTGATATTTAGTTTACCCATATTTTTTCAAAGCAAAAAAGCCCTTTTTACATAAATGGAGGCAATCAGCCAGCTTTGTCGAATTTCTCTGAACTCAAAATAAAAGTCACTCCAGGAAAAAAATAACCAGAATACATTCTATGCAGATGAGAATTGAGGGCTTTGTGTAGGCCAGTGGCTGTCACCACAAACCATACTACCAGTGTATGGAGTTCTCTCAGTTTTAGAGACTGAGCATATTTATGATTTTTGAAAAGCCAACATCTACCCTGGGATTGGAAGTTATGTGTTACTGACTTCAATTAAAATCTTTAAGCTTGGGTTTTAAATCAAGCTCCAGCTCAAGTTCAGATTCCTTGCTTCTAAGGTTCTGGTCCCATGTGAATATGTAATGCACCATGAAGAAGAACAGGGCAGCAAAATCAGAACATATGTGATTTAAGAGGCACACTGCAACCATCTTAAAATCAATTATCTCTTATCAAAATACTAAAGGGAGAAAACTTCCCACTCTAAACCTTAACTGGACTCCATCCAGACCCCTTACCCTAGAAATTCAAAACATGAATGCTGTCCTTTTTTAAATCTTTAAATATTTTTAAACTTCTTTTTAAGTTTGGTTTCTCCTCTCTTTAACCTTTGAGTTAAGCTGGCATCCCTAAAACAGATATTTAATGAACAAAACATGAAGTTCAAATCTGATGAACAATACCAGTCTAACCTTTTCTATGCTTTTGCAGTTGCTGCTTCTCTCAGTTCCAATTTTCTCTCTTTTATTAGTAATTGCCTTTAAACCAGGTAACCATAGTGATCCTTTTCAAGCTGGATGACTTTTGTTTGGTTTGCTTGAAGACAAAGTCACAACAAAATTTTCCTCAACACCACTTATGACAAACTTAATATCAAGACATTATTACAAGTCAGGTATGAGAGAGAGGGGCTTTCCATGGAAAATAAGAATTTGCCTTTATCTTTAAATTTAAAAGATATACAGTGGTTGTTAGTACAATATTCTTACCTCAATTTGGAGCAGATTTGAGTCCTCCAAACTTTTTTCATTCTGTTGACATATCCAGACAGTGAATCAGAGTGAGAATCTGAATTGTTTTTGTAAGCAGTTCCTTAACATCTGTGACAGGACAGAGCTCACAGGGTCACAAAACACATTGTGCCCTTATGCTTCCCACGTACCAATGGCAGCAAGTCAGCAAAAACAAGCCTGAAAATCAGGATGTGCTGGCACAAAGACTGCAGAGGTCAAGGGATTTCATTAGCTACTTAGTTTGCTTTGATAAAAGTGCAAAGACTTCTAGCAGTAACTACATTAAATTTTAAAAATTTAAAATTTATCATTCATCCTAATTTTTTCTGGAAGGGTACGGAGTGGGTCACATATTAACTCTCCTCCATGGCTCAGTGTGTCCCAAAGAACCTGAGAGGTGTGAGGGAGTCTTGCTTTGACTTGTTCCTGGCTACACATATGCACTCTTTACAAATCCAGTATGTACCACACATTAAGATAAAATCTTTTTCAAAATGTGGTGGGTTGACCCTGGCTGGGGCCAACAAAACCATCAACAAGCATCCACCAAATCCACCCTGTTACTCCTCTCCTCAGCTGGGAAGGGGAAAGAAAATACAACAAAAGGGTCATCAGTGGAGATGAGGACAGGGGGAGATCACTCACCCACTATGGTCAAGGGCAAACAGACTCAACTTGGGGAAATTAATTTATTACGAATTGAATTATTGTAGGACAATGAGAAGTAGGACCCAACTTTAAAACACGTTCCTCCCCATCTCTCCCTTCTTCCCAGGCTTAACTTTAGTCCCAATTTTCTCTCCTTCCTCCCCTCAGTGGCACAGGGGTGGGGAATGGGGGCTGTGGTCAGTGCACCAGGCGTTGTCTCTGCTGCAGCCTCCTCCTCAGTGGAGTGTTCCTCTCACTCTGCCCCAGCTCCAGGGGCTGCAGGGAGGTCTCTGCTCCCCTGGGCCAGCTCCATCTGGAGCTGGCTGGCCTTGGCTCTGCTGAATGTGAGGGAAGCTTCCAGCAGCTTCTCAGAGAAAGTCACCCCTGTAGCCCCCACTGCAGAGTCTTTGCTTCTTTGCTGNCCCTAAAACCTCCATCTTGCTTTATATCTATTACTGTATTCTAAACCCTTAAACTCTGAGTTTCCCACCCTGTGATATCACATATTTCTATTCAAACTCCACACCCACAATCCCAGTTCTATCAATCAATTTTGGAAGCCTTTTCCACAGCCTCAGGTCAAATGCTGTGTTCTGCTGGGGGTCAGTGCCTGTCACCACAGGAAGTCTAAAATTCTCAGCAACCAGGGTTCCAGCACCCCACTACCAAAACCACACCACACAAGCCCAATACAAAAATTCAAACCCAGACTCCTACCCAGCCTTTCTAAGCTAAACTTGGGTTGAACACAAGGAAGAAATGCAAGTCCTGACTCACATTTTTGATCAAAAAGAAGCTAAAACACAATGCCTAACACTCACAGGGCCACCAGGAGAAACTCAGAAGGGTGTTTCATGTTCAAGAAGGATTTGTAGGATGTTTTTCTCATAGCTCCCACCAAACAAGGCTGTGGGAGAAGACAAAGGCAGTTACCATCACATTCAACCCACTCACTGGGCACAGACCACTGACAATCTCCTTGCTGGCCAAAAGCAAGACATCTTCTTCACCTAAAACTCAGAGGATTTCACCTAACATCAGACTGAAAGCTTTCCATGATTCATGAGCTTCAAATTATTTTATAAAATTTTCTCTAATTTATCCCATTTTCAAATGGCAGGAAAAAAAATCCTCCTTTCCATAATAAAATACAGGCCTATTCATAGAATTTTATAGGATAACAACAAAAAAATTAATTAAAACCCAACTTCCATCAATTTACTCTTTCATCTGTGAGGTGCACTTTTATGCTTATCACCTGCCTTAATAATTCTTGTTTTCATTATGTCTTTTTCTTCCCTACAGATTCCCTAAAGATTATATCCCCTTCAGGATACCCATGAAGGAATTCAGATGTTGTGCCACACATGGTGACTAACAGCACAATGAGATCAAAACTGAAACATGGATGTGTGGACCAACATTTTGGCTTTTCTGTTAAGCTCACCTTAATAAGCATGCAACAAGCATCAGGATTTATACTACTAGGATTTAAACCAGGAGAGATTCTTGTTGTGTCTCAAGTTGATTTACAGATAAGTAATATTTTATTTACTTTAGAAAATGGGTATTTTGCTCTGTTTTGGCACTGGAGGGGGTGATGCAGTTTTTAATTAGTTTAGTGGTTTGATTTTTTCAATGTCAAGAAAACAAATAGAGCAATATAAAAATAATAGCAAAACAGCTAACATGGGGGTCTATAATGTAACCATAAAAGAAGCACTTTCAAAGCACTTGCAAAGTTCCAGCCACATGATTCCCATTAACTGTAATGAGCACTGGACAGATAAATTCACACATGTTGCTTTGAAGATTTATACTAAATTGGCCTCATCTTTGTTAGCACTAAAGGAATACTGATGCTATACAATATAAAAGAGAAGTCTTTCAATTTGCCCCCTGCAATCTTCTTCATTATCCACAGAATTCTCCTGTAGCCAGTCATACCACAGATTCATAACCAATCCAATTTAACAGACAGTTAAAAATATTAACTATAGCACACCAGTCACTCTCTGTAGAATCAAGTGCTAAAATGCTCCTTTGTTTAAGCACAGGCCCAGCTAGTTTTGCTCTGAAGGACATCAAAGGCCAGAACAAGTGGAACAGCTCAGGGAGAAAGCTGCTGCTGTAGAAGCCAATCCATAATACCTTGCCAGGTCTTTAATTGCTATGCATGTACATTTGGCTTGATCTTGTGCTGCTTTGAAGTGAAGACATTACTTTCAATTAATCCCAAAATGACCTCAAGTTATGGGCTTTGGAAAAAAAAAAAGACAAAAAGAGAACCAGAAAACGGCAGAGGAGCAATGCGAGCTGCTTACCCTTTTATTTCCTTCTTTTCTCCCTTTCTCTTCTTGTCAGTTTAAGGAGAGGGTTTAGTATTCATGGATACTAAACAGACCCTGCCATGAAGCCTTTTCTGTCCTCCCCAAGCCAGAAGAGGCACAGGCTGCACAAGCTGGGGACTCCTCAGGTGCCATCCTGCTGGCCCAGCACATGTGGCACAAACAGCCCTGCCTTCATCTCAGGCTGCCATCCAACCTCAACAACTGAAAATCACGAGGACAAAACCCCAGAATCCATGGATCCAAAATTATTCTTCAGCTAAAGGACTTTACAAATGGAGATTTACACAAGTAAGCTGTTGGAATCTGAAATGCAGGGAATTCTCAGAACTTTTGGGCCTGTAAGCCAAAGCTTAGAATTAAACACAAGATTTGATCTGAGACCTTGGAAAAGGCTCCCAGACTTAGGTATTAGAAGTGAGAATGTGGATTTATAGTTTAAAGCAGAGATGTTAAGCTAAGTAGAGGAAAGTTTAGAGTTTTGGTTTGTGTGTCATCACATGATTGGCTAAGAAAGCTCACACTGCAGCATGAGTCCCTAAGACGAAATATTTAAGGATTGGGTCAAAAACATAAATATCCTTGTTGGCAGTGTTTTATTGGTCAATAAATCCTTAAAAGGTCTTGTAACTAGAGGCCTTGTGACCTTCTGAGCCATGTGGTGAAGATGTGAGCCAAACTCCCCCTTCCTGCCTATGTAGAAGATAAGAAAAATAAATTGCATCAGCTAAAGCAACTCAGAGGTCCCGTCAAAATTCCTTCACAAATCCTCACAGTAAGCCACCTACCAAAGGGAACCAAGGGCTGCACTGCTACTGGTGCTGACAAAAGCCCTCACCACCATCTCCCTACCTACCATTTTCACCCCAATGAGTTCAAGACTTATAAATTAGCAATTTCAGGGGCTTATGAACATCAATACTGTTAGTACCCAGAAACTTGTACTGAAAAATCTATATACTACTTTTCTTAAAACCTGAGGAAAAACTCCCAAACCACGAGGAATTCAAAGGTCTCAAATAACATTCCTATACCAGAGTCAGAAACCAAAACCACAAGGATGTGCTCTATGACAACTTGAAAATGTTATGTCTTTCACAGGATAAACAAACAAACAAAAAGAAGTCAAAGAAACAGAGCACAAGAAAGAAACAATCCTTGAATGCTTTTGCTTCTGCTAGCACAGCTCCAGCTCCTGATTCTGCCCCAAGTGTAACCCCTCGAGGAAAATATTGTCTTTTTCCCTTAACAGTTAATTTGTTCATTGCAACACAAGTTTATTGAAAGCACTCTGTGTCTTTATTACTACTCTTAGCTGATGTTTCCTACAGCTGCTGTGTCTCAGTATCAAATGCTGTGGAGCAGAATTAAGAAGAAATTTTATTATAGCCATGGCTTAAACATGAAATATTCCCAATACCTGTAGGAGCATGCTTCCAACTAACTCTAAACCCTGAAATTAAAATATTTACACCTGGAAAACAAAACAAAACAAAACAAAAACAAAAACAAAACCAGGAAGCCCACAAGATCCTTGCAATTGTACATGCACAGACATGCCCATTTGGAAAAAATCTCCACGAGACCAGACACACTTCAGTTTGTTAATACAGAAAGAGGAAGAGTGTTCTCCTGGAACATCAGCCATGGAAAAACATAATTGTACCTTACAGACAGTTTCCTAAAGAACACACATATGTTAAAAGCACAAATATACATTGCCACTGACTCTACTAGCAAATTGTTCCAAAAATTCTACTATAAACTGCCCTAAAGGCTAGAAACCTTTTCCTAAATGAAGCATTTCCTAAGTATTCCCCCGTTCTTCAGCCCTTTCTCCAGGTACATGACAGACACAATTGTCCCCTGCCCTGTGCTCATTCTGCAGAGCAGAGTAAGCCCAGCCTTCCAGCTTCAACTCAGAGCCCCTCTGTATTTCCTGCAGTTGCTCCTGTATTAATTCATTTGTCTTGAATGCAGGTGATCTGACATGGGCCCAGGATTCCAGGCACACTCTCCTTCCTGCTTCACACAACAGCAGAATAAACACCATAAAAACCATCCATGCTTTGCTGTGTGGTAGAATTGCTCTGATGTTCCTCTTCAGATACTTCAAAATTACAAAACCCACCTTAAAAATTAAATCCTTATTACTAGTCCTTTATGATTCATGCGAGTTTTATACTAATATATTTAATAGTCTATTATTTCAGCCCATAAAACCAACCTCTGGCCCCAGTGTAATGTTCTGGTCTTTTGCCCTGTTTGACAAAGCTCCCAACCATTGCATTGCCAGTAAGTAATGCTAGCAACTTCCAAGCCATTCCTGCTGGGATTAGTGAGTCACACACTGCTTTGGAGGGATTTCAACTTAATGGGCCCCCAGCCCAACACCAACACAAAATGGGGCTGTTTTCTAGCTGGTTTCTTGTACCAGTTTCTAGTTTAACTAATAATTTCTCTCATGGTTTGTAGCTAACATCTTCATGAAATACAAACTGATTGGATCTTTGGTACTTCAAAATCCCTTCATGGCTTCAAAAACAATACTAGCAAGACCTTATGGTTAATGCTACTTTATTTATTTTAATTATGTGCTTTGTTGCATGTTAGAAGAAAGCAGCCTTTCATGTTTCTCTGCTCCTGTGATAAGACTGATTGCTCTCTCCTTAATGAACCCTGGGTCTGCAGGTGAGGGAGCCCAAGCACAGGCTGGAGGTAAATCAAGCCCTTTCTCCCACTATGAAAAATGTTCTGCTTTCAAAGCTCTGCTGCTCTTGGTCAAAAGCTCCAAAGATGCAGTGACTGCCAGTGAAAGGTTTTTGAAAAACAGGGCAGTTGTCCATCCCAGTGAAATACAACAGGTGGATAGAATGGAAGTGGCTGTTACCCATTCTCTCAAATCCTGGCAGTTGCAGGACCCCTTGGAGCTGCAAGCAAAGTGCCTCAACTGGATCTGAAGTAACCTCAAAAACTTGACTCTGACCATTCCCATCATCTTCCTCCTACTCACAAGTACTGAATTCCTAAATACCTGCATCCATGGAAGAGAAATACCCAACAACATGGGCCTGCACAAACCACTGTCTAACTTGCCAACCTTTATACAGCCAGACAAAAAGGTCACAGCAAAGACTTTGCATGTCGGGCTGGACAAGAGCACTTCTGGGTGGTATGATGTGGATTTTTTTGATGTCCCACATATTAGTTTGCATCCCATGAAGCAGCAATGCTGCCATTATGAGCCCACACAGTTCAGACAGAGCAGGGGAAGCATACACAAGCTCTTGAACCAAGAGTTCTGACTCTGCAGCACAGGAACGTGGATCCCATGGTCCCTCACTTCCCTGCATCCATGTAAAATACCAACAGCTGTATTCCTTCTCTTTCCAAACCCTGTTGTAGTGTGTTGTTTGTATGCAATTGCATCTTGGAACCCAAAACGTGGTTAAGGATCCCACTATGCCAAATTCACCCACAAAGAACAAGAAGATATTATAAATATCTTCAAATCTACAAATAAAGATACTACAAATATAATTTCAAGCAATTCTGAAAGAAATGTAAAAGCAATTTAAATTAGCCTTACACCTAACCATAGGAATAAAAGCTTTCAAGTCATTCTACATTTAAATGTTTTAAAATAATCATATAAAATTATCATACCAAATCAGACAAAGGAGCTGATACCACAGCTCTTCTGACTACATCTTCCTCAACAGCAGAAGAAAGTTCAGTCTGAGCAGAATGGGGGCCAGCCTTACTTTCCCCTTGGGTTTACTTCAGTAAGGAAGTTACTGACACAGTTACTGACACAGATTTTTGGCTTAGTTTACAAGACAACTTATTTCCTAAGTTTAGTGAAGTATTTTGCATTTCCTATTCTGCTATTCCCATTAACTTTAATATGTTGCTGAGGAAATGTGCACTTTACCAATCATATCATCATCAAAATCCTTCTTTCCCCAAGCACGAATTTAGTAAATCATACCTGTAATTTAATTCTTAATCAAGAGGTCCTTCAGCCTGACTCCTGAGACTCACTTAATGGATTCTGTTATGCATAGTATCAAAATGAAGCTGCTGTAGTTTCATGCCCCTCTCTTCTGCCTTGCCACCATTACAAACCTAAAATAAAATACTGTTTGGTTTTTGTGTTCCAGTTGGTTAAGAAATTAATTTCCAATCAAAATATTGGTTACAATAAGAATACTAACAGCATAAATGGTTCCAAGCCTCAGTAAGCTCTGTGTTTCTAATGTTCTGTGCCTAGAATTGAAAGCAGATTTTGGTAACAAATTTTGCTTAGTCATTGAAAGCAAGAGGTGACAGTGATACCTGTGCAAATTAAGTCTGGGAGGCTTATAAGGAAAACTCTCCCACCTCCAGAAAAAACACCAACCAATCAACCAACTAACCAACCAACCAAAAATATCAGATTGGAGTCTCTGAACCTTACTCACATATTTTTAGAAGGATATTTAGTTCTGTTGGTCACTGCATAAGTGAAATGCTTTCATTTCTTAACTCCAATTGTATTGCACTGAAAAAACATGCATGTGCACTTACTTAAGCTTAGAGACTGAGGTGGGAAATCAATTAAAAATAAACCAAATTATTTATTTCCTCCCTGAGATTTCTTTTAGCAGTGTTGGAGAAAAAATACTGCTAAAAAACACCCCAAAGTTTTAAGCTGACTTAAAGGAGGGAGCTCTCCTCAGTCTGAGGTGGTCTGGGATAACAGGCAGCATGTGCCAAAGTGGTGCCTGTGGAAGGTGGGCAGAGGAAAGTCCAGTAAGCCCTGTTTAATGAAACAGCTTGGTGTGAAGGAAAAACACTTTGAGTATGAATGCCAAAGCCTTGTGTAAACTGATACAACAGGATATTCCTAGGCACGCTCTCTTTGGTATGGCAGCTCAAAAATCAGAATCCTGGTGATAGAATTACAGGGTGAAGTCCATGTTTTACTGACAGTCCAAAGAGGGGAATAACCTGCATGGTAAGGGAGCTGTTTCTGTGCTCTGAAAAGACAAAAGGAAATTTTAAAGGAATAAGCATGGAATGTGTTTTGTATATGTAAAATTATATTCACACCTACATATGTGAAAACACAACACATTTAATATGACTAAAAATGTTCTGCCACAGATGTAGACTGGGTGATCTCTTATGAGGAACAAAACATTTTGCATAACTAACAAAAGATTAAATCCATTTAATATTGATGTTTTCTCAGTTTGAAGAGGATGCACCAAAATAAATTAAGTAAATAAGGGAGCAAGTTGTTCCTTTGAATTAGTATTTTCTCTTAGTAAGCAACTTATTTGTATAAAGATTTTAAATAAATAAAGATAAAACTTTCTTCTTTCCAGATTGGCAGTAATGTTGGAAATGATCCCACATAAATAACATTTCCAAGTGGCAACATGGACAAAAGTAATTAGTATCCTGTGTCTGTGTGCAGTACAAAGTGAACATTTTAATGCAATCAATAATCCCAAGGTAAAGTGATGATGGCTACACAGCAAGACTCAGTAGGATATAGATTTCAGGTTGCAAGTCAACAAAGATGTAATAACTCAGCCCAGCTGCAGCATATTCCTCAGACACTACTTAAAAGCTCATTCACCACCAAGGAATATTCTCAGGAGCAGATCAAACCACTGAAGGATGATTTTCTCCATGTGCTGCGGGACAAATAGCAGAAAATACCATCACTGGAGCCCGAGTCACGTGGACTGTGAGCCACAGGAGCTGTGTAAATATGAGCAAGCAAAGTGACACTGAAACAGAGTAAAATTTAACAGGGTAGAAATCTATTTAGATATAAGTGAAATGTGAGTAATGCTGTTTAGTCTGGTAGCTCTGCAGCACGAGTCAAACTGCCCCAAGCTGAGGAGATAAGAGAGTCCCCTCGAACTCTGAACAGACAGGGCAGGGTGACCCAGGAGTTCTTTCTGTACTTTCTGATAAAAAACTAGCTGCAAGTGTATGAATATGCATGAAACACCATACATACAAGGGGAAATAAAAAGGGATCAGGAGTTCTCAGGGGTGTGCATGCCCTTTGAAGGGGAAGCATCCCTGCATGCATCCAGCGCTGCAATAAACATACCGGCTTTTACAACTTTTTACAGAGTTGTGGAGTTAATTATTCTTCCGCAATTCAACACATCCCTACCCTGCCTGAGGCTCTGAGCACGAGTAACTCAGCACAGAGCAGTGAGGTCTGCTCCTCCCACCAGCAATCATCACTGATCAGTGACCACACTAACATGAACCCACACATTATCCCCCTTAGACACCCATCCCCAGTGAACAGCACCCAAAATATCAAGCAGCACCTGACACATAACTTGCATGTAAAATTCCACCAGCATCTGAAACCAAACTTTGTGAACTGTTGGTCTGACATGTATGATTTCACACAATAAAATTCCTTCAAGTCATCCTAAAACCTTTGCCAAAATTTGTGAGGAGTTTCCAGAGCTCTGTGGCAATTGCAGTTCTCACTACACAGGTACAAAGCTGTTCTGTTTAAGACTCTACAGGGCTGGTTGCTCAGAACAGAGTAACTGTCCCTGAAGACATGTGAAATCACTCCTGACTGAACACATTTAAGCACACTGAGTACTCAGCAATACATCCCTAGGATAAAAAATGTTATGGCATTTTTTGTATGCTGATCCTCTCCAGAGTCTAGAAAGGGCTGGAATCCTGGCTGGTTTGTACAGCGCTGGGGAAATTGTTAACTGAGTTTTTCAGGGCAAAATTCTTTCAACTCCACACACCTGCATGTTTTGTGTTCCATTTTTTCCCCAGGCCACATTTTCTGCAGCTGCTGCTGCTGTCTCAGAGCCATTTCAGACTCCATTCCCATCAGCTCTGACCAAAGTATCTGCCTAGGCATGAATCCAAGGGCCTCAATTCCTCTTTTTGTGCCCTTACTAGATGTGGCAGGCCTGTGCACAGCAGTCAGCCACTGTTCATGTCTGGAGCTTCCCCCTTCTCTTCCCCAAATCCCTTCCAATAATCTTTCCCTTCTCAACTGGTGGGCATCCTTTAAATGCACAGTGAGTGCTTCTGTACCTGTAAGCAGGAATCAGAATAGGTGATTTGTATAAGCAGCAGAACGTGAATGACAAAACATATTTTTTATGTAATTTTCCTGTCCATTACTTGTGGCAGCAGCTCTCTGGCCACAGAGAGCAGGCACAGACTTGCTCAGGATTTTTCCTGAGAGAAGCAGAGAAGAGAATCAAAACAATTCTTATCTCTGCTCGTTGTTGTGCCCATGTGGAATGTGTTTGGAGATTGTTTACCCAAGGTGATTGCTTGATTAAATTCTACTGATAGTGTTTAGATGCACTGACCTATCAGATCCACAGCTGTGTCAAGAAACTCAGCAGAGAAAATCACGAGTTTTCTAATTAGTGAGTGAGAGCTCTTACTACTGTAATATAGTGTAATATAAGTATAATAGAATATACTATAAGATGATATAATAAAACAATTAATCAGCCTACTAAATCATAGAGTCAGTACTAATTATTACCCAGCTAAAAGCCTACAACAACAATTACTGGGAAACCAGGTCTACTACTAAGGCAAGAACAGACAATCTCCATTGTAGAGAAGTTTCATGGAAAACACTGATTTGTACAGGGTTTTGTAATCTCCTTACATTTTTGAACTTAACAAAGAATCTATGCTAATAAATCACTTGCATATATAAGACAGAGTGTAACAGCTTACAGCATGTGTCTTCTGATTGGTCACTGCATAAACTACATTACAGATTTTTTTAGAAATATTTTTCTCTTGTGCTTGAGGATGGCAGGCAGAACATCTGTATTATCCAGATCATCTCAAGCAAAGAAATTGAAACAACTGGCAACAACCACTGAAGCTGTAACAAGATGCACAGGTCCCTGTGGTCACTCAGAAACTTTTTCTACTAGGATAAAAAATTAAAAATCAAGTTCATCAAAACAGTTTATTAATTTGGATAAAATCCTGATGAAAACCAAACAAGTTTCCACTGGAAAATTACTTCATTTCCCCATAGCTCTGCAGCAATCATCCCAGCATGCTGTGAAAACCTGGGGATAAAGAAGTTCTAAACTCACCACTAGCTAACTCACAAGCCAAGTCCACAAGGCTCCCTGCCAGCTTGGGAAATCACCAGGCAAACTGCCTTGAATTTACAGAAACTTCACTTTTTCTAAAGTCTTCAGATCCTCAGAAGCTTTGTAGCAATTGGCAAGCCTGACTGCAGGACTCTCAGTCTTCAGGGTTTTAAGCACTCCAGAAATCTGGTGAAAGTCTCTACACATTTATTAAAAGAATCTATGTATTTAAAAAAGTAATTTTCAGCATTCCCACTCTGCAGAAAATTTCAATGCTTCTTGTTTTCATGACATTTGGAATAAGTAACTTCCAATTAAAAGATCTAAAAAATCAGATTTATGCTTTTCAGGGAAAAGCATATTTCTGTTGTCCAGAATAAAAGACAAGAGGTCACACTGCTCTAGCTCTTTATTCAGAAGGCAACAAACACGTGCAGATGGAAAGTCACAGCTTCAGTTGCTGCTTACTCATTCTGCCAAGGCTGAACAGAGTGGATCAGGAGTGACCTGTTTCACAGGGAGTCTCCTGGTCCCTGCACATCCCAGCCCCAGGCACGTGCAGGTTTCTCTGGGCTGTGTAACAGGAGTGCAAACAGCACAGCCATCAGCAGCAACTTACAGCCCACAGCCAGAGCAAACCTGTTACATGACAGCTTCCAGTTTCTTCTATTCAAATATAGTTAACATAAAAAAGGGCAAGAGTTTTATCCTCTTTATTTCGAAACTGGAATAAGAGATTCTTAGTTTTATTTCATGACTGTCTTCCCCAAACCTTTGACAGTACATAACTTGAACTGGCACAGATTATAGTGTGTATTCCCATGGATAAAGCATTCCCAGAAAGCAATTATAGAATCTCTATGAGCAAATCATAACCAGACACTGAAGGTGGTCTGAAGCAACCTTCACTCACATGCAAACTTATTTCAGACAACTGGGATTTCTGGACTAAAAACAAAAGGTATCTAGTCAATCACTTTTCTTTCATAAAATAAAAAGATGCACTTAAGTCATTAACCTGTATCCACTTCAATGAAATGGAGTGGTTTTCAATGGAAACTCAATTCCATGGAAAATTTAACTAATTGGAATATATCTGTCTCCTAGCATCTCAATACCTTAAAGATTCAACCCAGAGTTTCACACCAGCCCAGCTGTACAGGAGTGCAGGCCTGGACACACCTATCACTGCACATCCCAGAGCTCTGGAGAGATCCCAAATTCAGCATAAAACACGTTGGCTGCAGAGCCAGAGCAGTGGAAGTAGAGAGGCAATGCTGGGTCTCACCTGGCTGACTTGCACCACTAACTCCAGGGATCCAAACTGGCCTTTCCATAACACCCTGCAACACACAGGAACCCTGGGCTGGCTCCAAGCACCCAAGGGGAGACAAAGCATTTTACTCACAGTCTGCTGATTTTTCTGCTGTGTTTTACTGACCCTGACAAGATGACACAAAGCCAAACACAGGAGAAAAGAGTTAATTTTGTAACTCCAGAACTGACTGCATGCTATTTAACCATGGAGTATCACAGGAAAAGGATTTATCCCAGGCCTAGTAATAGAGCAAAGGGCATCTGAGTTCAAATCCTAACATGTACATTGACTGTCCTTCAGCACAGTCATCTTTCTTTGTGTTAACTCTTCTCATTTCATACATTAGGGCTTGCAGAAGAATCAATATTTATTGAGCACTGCCTTGGCTGGCTCTGTCTCTTATCAGTCCCTCCTGCACTGGAAATGCCACATCCCAGCCCTGGTGTGAGCTCCCAGAGCTCTTCTGGGTTTTCAGTCCAGAGCAGGTTTGAACAGTTCCAAGAAAAGCCACAGTCCAGGGAACTTCACTGCCTCAGCTAGCTAAAACTAACCAAAAAGCAAAGGAGAGCTCTGTCCTGCTGTCTGTCCATCTGCAGACAGCACAGTCCAGGAGAAGGAAAGCTGAAGCTCTCCTCTCTCTGTTTTTGAATACAGCCCCTCAGACATTCCACTGCTTCTCCTTCTCGCCCCCTCTTCCCTCTCAGGTCTAGTTTTAAAGGTGCAAAACTTATTTGTGGGCTAAACAGATGAATGGGGATACAATTCAGCATCATAAAGTCACCCTAGGACACTCCCTTACACAGATGAACCTTCAAGAGTACAATAAAGAAAAATAACCACAAATTACTCAAAATGCTGACAAGCTACCAAACCAACTCTCTTTACTTCAGTTTATTTCAGTTCTACTTGTTAGAAAATCCCACAACCTCAACTCACTGACTGCCTGGGCTACTGTTTACAAGATTAGCCCAAAAAATTATGAAATCCCAGTTTCCCCACTAGTTTAATATCACAATATAACCTGTCATTAGCTAAGAGGGGCAAAATAACTTAATTAATTGAGTAAATTTGATGACCTTTGCCCCTTGCTGATGAATGTAAGCTATTTTAAAAATTAAAAAGCTATTAAACTAGTGAAAATCATTTTGAACAGTAATCTCTCAAAACAGTATTTCCATGTTTAAAGATCAGCTGGCAGAAGCATGACTGCTAATACAGGCTGCCTGAAAATTCAAAACTGGAGATAATGGTCAATTCCTCCACTATTCTTGTCTAATTAGAGAATTCTGCTTCAGCTGAAATCCATTTAAGTGAGCAACATCCATATATTGAAAAGAAAGATTAGGAAAACATTAGGTCAGAGTAAGAATCCTTATGATGTGAGTAGGCAATTACAGAAGCCATCTCTGGTTTTCCACCTCCACCTCTTTTATTGTATTCTCTTCTCTGTCAATACAAAACTGTGGCAAGAATTGAAATTAGTAATAATTCCCCTCCCCACTTTTTCTTTTTTTTAAAACTGTCACAGTAGAAAAAAACAGATAGCTACTAAAAAACAATGGTCTTGTGAGAAAGCACAAACATCTGCTCTCTAGAAAGGGTGAGGAAAGAACAAATATTAGCATTCCCTCTCTACAAACTGGTAGCAGAATGTGCTGGAGTGCTGCACACAAAGGAATTGCTGCTTTGCTGTAGTTTGTGCACAGCCAATTGGCAAACCATAAATTAGGTCAAATTTTCATAAAACCAGCCCCACACATACACATTCATGAATAAGAACAAGTGTCTAGTGTTCCAAAAACATCTTCTAATGGCCATTATCTGATGGTTGAGCACTGAACAGTCCCAAAAATAAAGTAAAACATTATTATCTCCAGCAAATTTGATGAAGTGAGCTTCTGCCTAGTGCTCTGGGTAAGACTGGGCTAAGGGCAGGCAAGCCTGGCAACACCACCAAAGAAGGAAAAGGTTTAAAATTTGCCAGTATACTATCTAAAAATTGATAAATAAAGCCCCTAGGAAAGAGTTATTGAAAAGTCAGCACTATGTAGACTAAGGCTACACTTTTACATCTCTGTAATTCCTTTACCTTCCAAACCAATCAAAAGCAGCATGGAATTTGTAAAATCTAACAATCCCACAGTGGTAAGAAACCATTTTCCATGAGACACAATTGCATCATTTTATCATCAGGCAGAAATACAACCCCATATGTGAATAATATTGGGCAAATACATGAAGTTTTCTTGTGCTTTCAAGAATATGTTATTCTTTTTAGCTTGATGTATCAAAGAAAAGCATTTTAAAAGTTCAGGGAATTTTGTGACTACTGATGGACTTTCACACATGCTGATAGTTAAGACAGGGTCATGGTTGTATCACTTGCAATGGCACAGCCTCTTAAAAATTTTCCTTTCTTCCTTAATCACACATAGTTAACAAGAGCAAAGTTAGAATTTCAGGTATTTGCAATGTTTCCTCAATAGCCTTTCATTTCTATTTGGGCTGAAACTTGATCTATTCTGAATAATGGAAACAATGTTCAAAGCATACATCCCCCCCAGCATTACACTTAGTTAATGGTCCTTGACTTGTGATATTGTGATTTTTATACTCCATATAAAGGTCTCCTTTAGGTTAAAAAAAAGAAAATGTGTCTTAATATTTGAAGCAAAGCCAAATAATGCTGTACTGCTGGGAAATTTTCAAAGCCACATTAAAAGAGGATCATAAGAAAAAGAGGCATCCAGTACAAAAACACTACATGGCTCCTTCTCTGTGCTCCACGATTTTGTTAAGATACTCTTTTAATCCAGCCATTTACTGCAACAGGCTTTATAACATATATTAAATATTATTGCCTCCTCTAATTGACAGATCATTTTTGGTGAGTCTTGACCCTTCAGTTCCCCAGAAGCCATATTAGACTGTTACAAAAGTGTTAAGAATATTGTGAAAACCATAACAAAAATGTCTGTTTCCCTGATGGATAAGTTATTTTTTGGATGGTGGATGGTTCAAGAGATTCCTGCACAATGTGATTGTCATGAGGGACCTAAACCACAAGGAGATTCTCTCTGACATTTCACTGTCACCTCTGAAGATGTGCTCAAGCAAAGTCTTTCCCCAAACCACCACAGCTGGCACAAAACAAATCTCAGGACACCCCTGCTGCAAGGACTCCAAAATAATGAAATGAGGAGATTTTGCAGAAAAGCATCAATCTCAGCAGCTGATTGCCTCTTGGAGCTTGTCTGACTCACCATCTGTCCTGCTCTCCCTTCCTTTTGGGTGACATGAGAGCATGGCAAGGTGAAATTGCTGCTGTTTCCAACCTTCCTCGAGCACAGGGGTGAGGCACAGTCAGAACTGACCCCCAAAGTGCTCTTCAGTGCTGAAGCTTCACCACCTCTTGGACCACAGAGACCAGGAAAAGTGGTCTGAAGCCCAGAAGTGGAGGAGCTGTAGTACTTATCCATCAAAGGGCTGAGAAAGAGCCTTGCACAAACCATGAGCTTTAGCAGATCTGGAGAGGTTTTCTTCCATTTACTTTAATTCCTTTGATTTCATCTCCTCTGGGAATAATTAAGCACTGTTTTCCATACCCTACTATTGCTGGTAAAAGTCATAAAGGAAAGAAAAAAAGATGAAAAATCAAATATCTTGCATATGCTATCTAAATTTGCCACAAAACACTTCACAAAGGCATTTTAAAATTATAAAAAAAAGAGGATCATTCAACTTTCATTTTAAAATTATAAATAGAAGAGGATCATTCAACTTTCTTGAAAATAATCATCCCTCTCTTCAAACAGTCAGTCAGCATCAGCTGATCTCCAGAAAAGAATGTCTTTTCCATGTCCAGGATCTATTTTTCAGATCACTTGGCTGGGTTAGTTTGTATTTTTCCTCACATCCCTCCTACTCATCCATCTCTGTCTCAGACATAAAAGAGAAAAGATAAAAGCAACATTTCCTCAAGCTTCAGGC
Organism: Ploceus nigricollis; assembly: GCA_013399945.1. NCBI lineage: Eukaryota > Metazoa > Chordata > Aves > Passeriformes > Ploceidae > Ploceus > Ploceus nigricollis. The sequence continues at coordinate 42,922 of VXBC01007726.1, read as the reverse complement.
AAAGCAGGAAAGGGAACTTGTGACTGCCCATTTGCTCAAGTCAGTCAGCACCTGGACAAGTTCATGAACGTGTAAGACCTACAGACAGAAAAATTTGATCCTTGAGTAGCACAGGAGCTCCAGACACAGCCCTGAGAGAGGAATATTGGCCTCATTTGCACTGCATCGAGGTGCATCCTCCCTTCCTTTACTGGGCACCACCCAGCCAGAGCCCCAGCCCTGCTCTCCCCTTGCTCTGACACAAGGAGCTGCCCCAGGACCCCGTGCACCAGGCAGGGACAGGCAGCACATGGTCAAGGCCAATTTCTTGCTCATGTGAATACATTCCACAGGTCTAGGAGCCAGTGAACATCTGGCCCCTAACCCAGGATAAAGCAGCCCAGGGTTCCAGAGGAGGTTCCTGCCAGGGCCACACACACCAAGGCAGAGGCAGCACCACAAGGCTGTAAATGCCTTTTACATTTGAAGTGATTTAGGTTTGCTCCTTAAACCTAAAGGTCAGACTGTCAAAAATCCTTATCCAGAGCCTGGGAACACAGGTTCTGTGTTCTTCACAGCCTAGGTTACCTAAACTCAGAATTTATTCCACTGGCTTCTCTTCGTGTGCATGCATATGTTTAATACACATATTAAATTTTAAATAGATCACTTTTAACTAATCACATCAAGTGGCATTTGTGCAATGTAAATATTTGCTTTGTTCCTTTAGCACTCTTTCAATTACACAGAAAATTTCAGAGAAATAAAATTACAGCAGGCCGAATATTAAAAGGTGGGGAGGGAAAAGAGTGAGAAACTAAGCTTCAAAGGGAGTTCTACACTTTGATTTCAGTTTGCATATTCCAAATGCTCACATTTTGCTACACAGATGTCAAACCAGGAGGTAGGTAATAAAGCAGGTTTCTTTAAGATTTAAAAAAAAAATACATTTAAATGATCAAATTAAACCATATTCCAAGCAATGCAGAAATAACTGACATATTATTAGTTCTTCCCTAAACATTATTGAACCATCTCTTTCCATTGTAGCAGGGGTCTGTCAGCTATGCAGGTCCTTGCCAAAAATAAAGAAAGGATGGCAGCATTCCCCATCTGCTGATGAGTCCAATCTAAGGGAAGACAAAACACTGATTTTATTTACCTCTGTTCCAATTATTGTCAGGCAATACAAACAGTCATCATGACACACAGCCAGGTTTATTCATGTGCCCAGCAAGCCAGGCCAGGCATAATAAGGAGATTACACACTCAGTTTGGAATACAGGCAACTTGGAATGGCTTTTATTGAAACTTAGGCATGGCAAATATTGGGTAGTAGATTTAGGTATCACACAATCAGAAATATGTTTGGCTCAAAAACACAACACATGGCACCCTCAGAGAATGAGGGTGACTATTATTACAGCACAACAGGCCTGCCTTTCTCTCCCTGCCAAAAGAAAAGCTTGGAATAGCACAGAGCACATGGCACTTTAAACTTGGAGGAGAGAGCTGGAAAGAGCTTTACAGAGTAGGAAGAAAAAAAATTTAAGTACTGTAAAGTATCTGTGCCTTTGAAAGACAGCTCCTCATAAACCACCACCAGTCCCTGTACTAGAGTCACCCTGGAAGAGAGAGGACCCTTAACATCAAGAAATGGGACAGAAGGGGCAAGAGCTGTGCAATATGTTTGCTGCAATAACTGAGGCACTATAATGATTTCAAAATTTAAAGTCTTTTTAAGACATAATGGAAAGGAAATTACAGCAGATACTGCAAATAGGAAAAGGGTTGAAATTTGAATCTTTTTAAAATGTAGATTAAGGCTGTGTTGATAAGTCCAGCCAATTTGCTGTCCAGGACACTCTTGCCCCACTTGGCCAGCTGAGACCCTAAATTGCCAGCAGGTCCAGTTCTTGAAGGTATGCCCAAAATCACAGAACCCAAGACCCTGAACACGGCACCAGCTCTGCAGCCAGTCATTCACCTGGTTCACCTCCTTTTTCTCAAATCTTCTTCTCTAACTAGGAAGATGGAGCAGACCCTCATCTCCTGACCCTCTGAACATTGTTCCAAGGGGTATAAGGTCCCTCTTGATATTTCTAGCATCACCTCTCTGCAGTGTCATTCACGCCTACCTGAAAGAATAGGAAGAGATGATAGTCCACAGGCTTGACCAGCCTCAACAGCCTCTCATGACAGCCTGGATGCAAGCTCCCAGCAGAAGGACTTCTCTAGAGACTGTCTGGATGACAAACAGGGCCTCTCAGTAGGAAGTCTCCATTCTTCACCCCTGTTCTGGGAGCACCAGTTTAGTGGGGGTAGATGATTGGATTGAGTTTGCATGGCTGGCCTTTCCTGGGACTTGCCTATTTACTCTCTCCCTCCTCATTATCCAGCCCCAGGACATTGCATCTGTCACATAAGGACATTTCAGGGGGAAAAAGAAGGTTCCTCCTCCTGCCCCAAGCAGAGGTGAGAATCCAATCTCCTTGGTCCTGTGAGTTAGTTGAGTCAGTCAGTCCAGGGCTGGAAGCAAACTTACCTTCCCCTTGCAAAGACTTAAGGCAAGACTGGAGCTCAGCTTGTGACAGCAGCACACAACATGTGTGAACATGTTGTGTTCATGAACATCACAAAGGACACATGATCTGTGTCCTTCCCTCACAGATCCCCACACACTGCTGCTGGTTTTGCTCTCTCACCACATGGCCACTGGCTTGTAGAGCACACTCACACCCATGACACCCACTGTACCTTCAGGCCCCAAAGGGACTGTCACTTCCCGTGGAAGTTTTGGTCTGGGCAGGTTTCTCAGCTCCATCCTGGGTGGAGGTGTCCACACTGGCATTGTACCCTGTGATCCTCCCTGTGGATGTGCCAGGCTTGGTGAGTATCACTGGATAATTTAATTCAAAAATGTCATCCAAGGTGGAATTATGCATCATCAAGGTTTTTATTTTATCAGTCATTGTATTTGACCACACTCCTAGGCAAGCTGTGAGATCTTTGGGCTTCGGCTTTGTGCCCTCCAAAAAAGAATAATTCACCATTAACACCAGCTCCAGCCAAGAGAGAACAGAACTCAGAGTCCCCTGGGCCCTAGTCCTAGGCACTTCTGTTTCAGCTGGAGAGTATTTACACTTCTCAAATGTGCACTGGAACCAAGCTGTGAAACATCCTGAAAAATCTGCCAGGCTTAAAAGCTCTAAGTTTGCAAAAGCATGAATTTCACTCTAATTTCTGATTCTTGGGAATTATCCTTCCAAGCAGCAAAGTAATGACTGCTCCTGATTACAATTCAATCTAATAAAAACCCTGCAGAATACCCATACATACTTGGAGCAGAAAAGGGAAATGCAGTCATCTGAAATTCTCCATTCATTCAGAGCACAATGCTGCTGAAACCTGGGCCTAAATGTCTCTCACCAGTGCTCACAAGCTGGTGTTGTAATTGATGCCAAAAATTCAGCAGCTTTATCATATGCATTTTTTCCTACTGACAAAGTATTCCATGGAGCTGTATTTCAATTCTGATTCCATATGTCACTTCAATTTCTGATCAGAGCTTGAACATAAAAAAATTATAGCCCACCTCAATGGACTAATAAAAAAGGATCATTTCTTTTTACATATCAACATTTATTAGTCTCAATCATTTCAGAAATATAATCATTATAGTCCCTTTTACTGAGAACAGCTCCCCACACACACTCATCCCAGGGGCTCCTCTGTACAGATGTTTTTTTCCTTTTATTTCTGAGGGTGCCATGCTGCTGCACAGCAAAATCAGCCATTATGCAGTATCAAGAGAAAAAGTAATTTAAAAAAGACTGGGGTTTTTTCCTATTCCCCATTATATTTTTTTTTTTTTTAATATTACTGTTATTTCATTCTGTCTTCCCTAAATAAAAAGCCAAAGGCAGGAAAGGTTTCAAGTCAGAAGGAATGATGGGGTTGACCATCCTGAGCTCTGCATTTCCCAGGCCTTTGGTCTCAGGAGGGGATGATGAGTTTAACCAGAGCACAGCTCCCAGCTGGCTCAGCACATATTCCAGAAGCATACAAGGGCCTGGCTGGAAAACATCAGTACTTAGGTTAATCTTGGTTTTCAGAATCACTGATCATATCTGTTTGGTTTATAGTCTTTCAAAACCTTCCCAAAGAAATTGATTGATCCTTCCTACTGAAAACCCAAAAGACAGACAGGATGCTGTTTTCAAAATGACTTTTACAAATCCCATCAATACTGGAATAAAACCAGAAAAAACAAGGCAGCTTTATTGATTTACACATTAAAATAACATATGCTTTTTTGTGCATGTGCAGTCTCCCTTAAGTGAAAACTGAACTTCTAAAGATAATCTAATATTGAATCTATAAGTATTATCCATCAGCTCTCCTTCCCCCTTTTTTTTGACAGCCACAAAAATTACAGATAACACGCTTAATTAGTGTAGAATGAGGTAAAACTCACTTCCTGGACTGAAACATGTAGTGCAAACAATAACTGAGCTCCTTGTTAATTACAGGTCATTTAAGTCCAACCTGGAACCTGGGTGTGCCTGGATACAGAGCTGGGAAGTGAACACCTGTATGGTTTCTGCAACACGTAAATCTTCACCTTACTGAAAATTTTCATCTTACTGAAGACACTGGGACCAATTCTACAGCTTCCATTAAAACATTTTTTCACTCAAAATTCATGTCCTGGTAATTCAAGCCATCTCAGCTCAAAACAATCTTATCTCAGCAGAAACTGATCCAAGTATTGCATGAGTCAGAACAGAAACAAAACATGGTTTCCATTTCCCAAGGCTAACTTTCCAACTTTATGAGTCAAAGCAAAAATGTTTAAGAATCACACTTAAGCTATATCTAAGTTTCCCTGCAGACCAAAGCTGCACAGTTCTGCTTCATGCATTGCTCTTACCTCCACTTGTAACATCTTCTGCAGGAAGTATTTACTGAGTACATCATCCTGTTACCTATGAATCTGGGGTAAAGAGGACTGGAACAACCTCTATGTCCTATATACACGACTTGATCAGAAAACAATTCCATTCATCAAGGATTTGGTTCAAATTTTCTGTTAGGGGAGTTTGGTTTGGGGTTTTTGGTTCTTTTTGGATTGTTGTTTTTTTTTTTTTAATACAGGCTCAGCAAGATTTTTAAGACTTGAGGTTAAGGCAGATCAAAGAGTATGAATCAACTGATAACCAGCTGCCAGCTGAAACACCAGAAAGTGGATAAATCACTCGTTAGTGGTCCTACAAGCATAGCTCTACCTCAGCACCAGGCTGCCCCAGGAAACCAGGAATGCCCAGGACTGTTCTGGGTCACCAGCCCAGAGTGGGCTCCCAGCCCTGGTTCAAAGGAAAAGCCCCACAATCACCTGACTCTGCACAGTTCTGTCCATGCTGGAGTCACAAACTGCAGCATTCCTGACTCACAGCAGGTACAACGTGGAGCCCTGACCTGCCCTGTGCCAACAGGATGAAGGCAGTTCTTACACTTTACATGTCACAGGTTCCATCCAACTTAAATTTACACTGCCTGTGTTTAGTAGAAGATGCAGCACAACTACTCCAACACATAGCAGACTACTCAGCTACATAAATACTGGGACAGATTTTGGCAGCAATCTTGTCAATCTCCTGTCAGCACTCTGCCAAACGCCCTCCTGCAGGAACTCCTGTGGTGCCACACGTGTGCTGGCAGCTCCTGTCTTTGGTCTCCACAGACTCTGTATCATGGCTCAGCCCAAGCAGAGCAGCATTTTGTGTCCCCTGCAGCCCTGGCACAGTGGGCACACAGCAGATGCTCCCCATCACATCCACACGGGCCACTGCAGCACAGCAGAGCTGCTGCCCAGCTGAATGCAATACTCTGTTATCTGCCTGCAGAAAAGGGACTGCAATGAAGTTGTGTTTGCTTTGCCTTGAAGGTTCATGAGCAGGCCTGTGACCACAATGCAATTTAAAACATCCACAAACTAATGCCCTTTGTCTGCTGACTCCTGGTCTTCCTGTGGAGCAATGGCCTAAGGAAAGAAAGGCACTGACAAACGCCNGAGGAAAACTCCCCCCTTGTCCAGGATCCCTGCTCCAGCAGAGCCACAGCTGGCACTGCAGGAGGGCTGCAGCCACCCCTGAATGGCACTGCTGCCACCACCCTGACACACAGGGGTCAGGGCCTGCTCTGACTCTGCAGGGTTGTTTGTTTTTGTTGTTTGTACTATTGCATTTACATTTTTAATTTTCCTAGTAAAGAACTGTTATTCCTACTCCCATATCTTTGCCTGAGAGCCCCTTAATTTCAAAATTATAATAATTCAGAGGGAGAGGGTTTACATTTTCCATTTCAAGGGAGGCTCCTGCCTTCCTTAGCAGACACCTGGCTTTTCAAACCAAAACACTCCCTCACTGCCCCAGTGCCACTCTCTTAAAACAGTGAAGTGTTTCTGGTGGCTTAAATGGTGGCAGACTCCAAGGAAGTAACTCCTCTTTTGAAACCACACTGTTTAAGGATGGCTGGCACAATGCAACATAAAGAGGCAAAAAAAAAAAGCCCTGAAATTTGGGATTATTTATATATGTATGCATACATATATAGTTCTCATGTACACATACAGATGTGTATCCTCCTTCCAGATTAGTTCAAGTTAGGCTCTAATTTACAGAGATCTAATTTACAGAGATCTTCTCTGCTCAGGACAGTATTTGCACTCATTGCTCTACACTTCAGCAAAAGTCCATGATGACTTTAAAAATAAAAATAAAATAAAATTTTTAAAAAATCGAATTTAAAGTTTATCTTTAGCCAGCAAGAAGAAAATGCTGGAACCTCCTCTTCAACAAAGGAAAGGAAGGAAACATGAACAAAGAATGAAAATAAGTCAGCACCACTCATTTTCATTTTTCTGTGAAGGTCACCAGAGGGGATAGTGCTTCCTACAGCTTCTCCTGGCAGGGAGAGCTGATCTCTGTGGGCTCTGCAGTCCCCTGGAATATCTCACCAAATCCAGCCACTCTGGAGCAATAGCAGTGCTGTGACATGCAAGTTTGCTCACTGCTAACTCTGCCAAGGAATTGCTCGTTTCTGACAGATGTTTCTGTTTAAAGCCACGAGGAACCGTATGGATCATTCCACCTCAGCAGTCTCCAGAGCCAGCCCAGTAACTCCAAGAGCCAGAACTTTGCCAGGAACAAATGAAAAAGCTAATTAGATCAACAGACAAAACTTGGATCAAGATTAGAGGATCTGACACGACAATGGGATTAGACTATTTACAAGACATAACAAGGTTTGGCTATTTATCATTTCACAACCAATTTCTGCAGTACAAGAAGCAGTGACAAATCAGCATGAAAAATGCAGATATGAGAATATTCTTGTTTCAGTTTACTGTATGCTCTCTACTGATGCCAAGCTCCCCAGAATCAAAGTCTATTCTTTGAGAAAAACCACTGCAATAGCAAAAGGAAGTAAGAACTGGAGGCACAGTAATGGAAATAAAAATTTTAACATGCTTACAGCCAGGTGCTGGTAGTTTCAGGCATACAAGAAGGCTAAAAGGTAAGTAAATCATTGCACAAAACACACTTTGGAGCTTTGTGGAAAAATTAGTGCAGATAAACAGCTGATTCTTTGTAGCTGGATAGACTTTGCAATGACAGTGTCATTTTTGTCTTCTTTACCTTGTCATTCTCTAACTCAAGAAGCCTAAGAGATTACAAAGGTATTTACAGTTTATCACTAACAAAACTGCAACACCAAGCAAAGTAATTAAATAATGATACAGCATAAAATAGAAACATATCTCCATTATAAACAGGTCCCACATAGAAGCACCTGTAATAGGAAGAAAAAAACTTTCACAGCAGAAGAAACTCCAACCTTGACCATCTGAATTTATTATTTCAGGGTAATAGAACATCAGCTGATGTCAGTGAATGTGGGGGAGTGCTCCAGCCCAAGGTGTAATTGTCTAACAACATGGACATTTATATTTTAGCACAGCAGCCAGGCAGAGAAGGGGTGGGCTGCAGCTAATACAAGTGGAACAGCAATGAAAGAGAGAAAAAGCTGGGGTTTTCCCCTCAAACTTCTTCACTACATCCTAAACTTTAATTGAAATCAGTAGTGTATTTAAAGGACTTATGTTAGCATCAGCGTTGGGCAGTGCTGAGAGCACTAAAAGCATAGATTGCAGCAGAAATACTTATTCCTAAATACATTGCTTAATCCTTTCATACATGTTTCAAAAATAATTGCTCTTTGTCAAATTAAGTATGGCTTTTTGATACAATTAGCTTTTTACCTGGAGCTCTGCTAGTCCTGATGTGAAAGGAATCTAGATACACATCAGTTCTGGTTGAAGTCCTGCATTTAAGAAAGAGATAAAAAAATAAATCCTTCTCTCAAGCTCATCTTCCAGTAAATCCTATTAACAAAAGATATTCTGAGATAATTCCAACAAGGCATGAGCATCCTTCCTTTCCTCTGTGACTTTTGATATTGCACATCATCTTGCCAATGGAGTAGAAAGAGAGCCAGTGCTAGCACCTGTAAATGCCATATTTCTACAATATTTCTGTTGCTCTTCACTAAATGCTCAGTTTTCTTCCTCTATTTTTTTTCCTAAAAGTAAATACACCCATAAATCAAATGGAGAGAAGATGGAAACTAAGAGAGGAGCAGCACTTAAACAATAATAGTTTTTTTAAGAAATACATGCTCTCCAAGCCCATGGCAACAGCAACATTTCAACAGGACAACAGAAAAGCAAGGAGTTCAGTGAACAGCCAAGCTATGAAAAAACAGAGTTTAATGTGCAGTAAGGTCCAATTTTCCTTGTCAGTGCATTAGAAGGAAGGGCTTTTCTCCCCTGTCTGGTTGCAGGAATCTGATAGTTGTAAGTCCCTCCCTGCCCCATTACATTTAGGGAAGCTGGCCCATGTGGACCAAAACTGCCAGTGGGCAGGAAGAGCAGACAGACAGCTGTGGTCTCACACCAAGCATTGGCACAGCACCCTCATCCCCTCAGGAGACCCAACAGAAAATCCCCCCTCAGGGAGCTGAGCCAAGGATGGCATTTTTCAGCCACATGTGGGCCATGCACATGGTCCTGTAGAGAAGGATCACTGAGCTCTCAGGTGCTGCACACACGTGGTGCTGAGTCCAGGACCCCCAGCAACCACACGGGCTCCAAAATCAGACATGGGCTCCAAATCAGATCCCCTACAGCTCAGAACTCTGCTTTCAGGGACCTTCAGTGCTGAAAGCTGGCAATCCCATCTCACAGCTACTGTAGGAAGGGTAGCACAGACCATTAGTATCTCTGAAATATTCCTCCCATTCAAATATTAGCAGCTACAGTGGTAAACAACATTAAACTACACTAAAATGTGTGGCTAATAAAAACCTCAACACAGTTAAAACACATCAATTACATCCCAGCACCAAAGCTATGAACTTTAACTTCTTTCTTTCTTTTCAGATTCAACTGAATCTGAAACCTGCTTTTTAAGGAACATTTGTTTTTCATAAAGCATTTGTGGCAGAGGGGTGATTTTTTAATGGTGATTTTCTGTGGTACCTGGGTTCCTGTCAATCACTAATTGATTGAGAATGCCCCTCTTTAGTAGAGAACTGCATCTTGCAGCAATGCAGTTCTGGAGCTGCAGGTCCTTGTCTCTCTGCACCTGCCCTCTGTGCTGTGAGGAATGCCACCCATTGGCATCTTAGCTGCTTCTGATGCTTAGCACACAAATGTCTTCATCATAAAAAATAAAGTCTTTTTATAGTCATTGTAACTCATGAGAGCAAAACCTGCTAAGAAAGGCTTCTCTAGCTAACAGCTTAAATGTGACAATTTTAGCAGCCACATATGTACCCAGTATGGTTCAATTTCCCACACAGATGTTTTTCTGATCCTAGGTAGGCAAAGCACTCATTTGTCCTGATTCTGAACCAGTGCAAGCTAGTCTCCTTCAATCTCAATTAGCCAGTAGGAAATTTATTTAGAAAGCTGACAGGGACTATTTGGGGGATTAATGATCACTGATTTATGAATATTGAATAGCATTTCAATAATCCAAGCAGAGTGATCACTTGTAGATGAAGCCAGTTCTCCCAACCATTGTAGTCTGCAGCAATCACTCAAAGGCAGTTAAATGATTCTGATTTATGACCTTAACCTACAGGGCCCAGTACATTTGCTCTATCAGTGTGTAAATTCTAAAAACGCAATTCCCTGCACCTCTAGAGAGCCAATTTAAGTCAACATTATGCATGAGCTGAGCATGCTTGAATTCTCAGATCTCTTATTTCACTCATTAAATTTGCACTGAACATCTTGCAATTAAAATTTCATATAGATTTTTTTCTTATGATTGACATTTGGCCTTGGCAAAATGAGTTTAAATTTTGTTTCTTTAAAGATTTAGAAGGAGATAGATTGATCTAGACATTGTTTTCTGCAAGATGATGATGATGGAGCACTAAAGCTGTTATTAGCATTTTGAAAAGCCTCCCTTCTTGCTGGAAGACTGTCTGCCACTGGTAAGTGAAAGCAATTCAGTAACCACAGCCAAAGCTACAGCTAATACAGCTCAAACATGTTGCTGCAGTCCATGTGACCCTTTCCTGGTTTTAGGCCAACATCTTTAACTGGGGTGGAACAAATTGGGCCTTCCAGTACAAACCAATATGTGCTCATCTGCAATGGATAAACAGCAGTTCTAGTATGTGATTTTTAAACTAAGCCCAGGACAACTGGAAAGAGCAGAGAAGTATTAAAGTGATTTCAAGTCCTGATCTGAAATTAACTGCTTGGATTGACTCAATGCTCAATTTGTGGTGCTACAATCAGACAACTCATTTTATCTCATGTTCTGTCCCTCAGGCAAGGAGTTCCAAACCAGTTGTAGCCTTCTGTGATCCCACGCTTACAGCACACCTGCAGGAGATGGATCACACAGCAAGGAGCTCACAGTGTAGGGAAAACATGATGGCTGATGGGAGAAGAATCATTTATGCCTCAATACACCAATGTTTTATGAGGAATGCAACGTTAAGTGCCCATGGACAGACTGTACTACACAGGAGAACTCCAGGAAACACAAGATCTTTTTGCAGAAAAGCAGCTCCTAGCATTCTGACATATCAATTTCTTATAAGACTTGCATTATTAGGGTCATGCCAATAATAAACAGCCATGCATGTGCTCCACAAGACATGCTAGTATTCATTTTGCACCTTATGAAGCAAATCAAGAGGAAAATGTTTCAAAACCCTAAGGAGCTGACTAAAGGAAGCATCCCCTATGTAGGAGAAACACGAATGCACATTTACAATAACCATTTACATCTACTGGTTGTGTGTGGATGGAAACTGCACCACAGGTAACATTTTAACTGCTCTTTCCCAAGCTGCTGGCCAGATTATTCGTGTGTCAGTGCAGATATTCACACACACAGAGCTGGAGCAGCACCCATGCTCACATGCTGAACATGCAAGTGGTAAGAGAAGGCACCCTCCTTCACACATCACAGGAGCTGCAGACTGGCATCCAAGCACAAGCAACAATGCTTAAAGCCCACAAATCTACCACTTCCAGTTTAACCAGTCTCCATTCCATCCAGCTGAGCGCAGTTTGCCCATCAGCAAATTATAAACAAAGGAAATAAGCAAAAATTTTGTCTTACTAAGGGAAGAGATCAATGGTGAACCTATATTCCATAATGCAGCTAAAGGAAAAATCCAGTGTACTAGCCATGGAGAATATCAATCTTGCAGCAATGCCCATGGCATATTTTACTGCAGAATAGTAAAGTCTTTACAGTCACAGCATAATTACACTAACACACTGGTATTTTAATATCATCTCTCTGAAATGAAATTTTGTTTCCATGTCCAGTCAATAATTCTGTCTCATCTCAGTGATGAATACAGCTAAGTGAATAATTGTTATGAATAATTTATTCACTGCATTTCACCTTTCATCTCTCTCTGAATATTTTGTGAAATTCTGCAGGTACACATTACACAAAACTATTCACTAATAACTCATGCTTGCAGACCATGTGTTGACAGTTCACTGAAAATATTCAGACTGATTTGCCACTTGGTAAATTTACAAGGTGGTGTAGCTGCTCCATAAGACTTTAGGCTCAGCTCAACCAAGCTGCATTCCCAGTTGTTCAGACAGCTACAATTCAAGTTCAGTCTCAGATATTTAAGCTTGCAATGTACATTATGCTTAATTTCTCCCACTTCAGTCTTTTAACTGGAGTGACAATCACATCATGCAGCCATGACCCAGTGGAAGGTGATTCAGAATAATTCACCTGTATTAGAATTAGGTGGGCAAGTGCCTGGGAACAGTCAATGGCATAAGAGGGGAAGAGGCACCAGAAGGAAAGGCAGGCCTGGAGCTGGGAATGGAGCATTCAGGATCTCAGGGCACTTGTGTGTTGAAATATGATGGGTGTTGCCTCGCTCCCCTCTAAGAGGGGAACAGGGCACAAACTTTTCATAAAGAGCTGCAGAGGGAAGGAGATAAGATAATCCTTATCTCTGTTCTTCCCTGTGGAATGTGAAATGGAGATTGTTTACCTGCAAGGACCAATCAAGTCCAGCTGTGTCTGGACTGTCAGAAGGTCACAAGACTGAGTTTAGTTAGTCTAAGATAGGTAAGTCAGAAGTAAGTATGGAGTATAGCCTCTCTTCAATTATTATTAATGTATTTTAGTATAGATTTAATAAAGTATGTTCAGCACCTCAAAAGCCTTCTGATATCCTTGGACATCCTTCACTTCTTATCTCCCGGGGTGCACCTGATTATACTATAGATGGGCTCTGACTCCTCAGTACCATACAAACTAAGAACACTCACTCCACCTAAGCTACATCTTGACCACGGTCTGACTCCTGCTGTGGAGTCACCAGCTGAACACAGCTGCAGCCACCAGCCCCACCAAGAGTGTGGGACAGTTGGTGGGCAGGTCCCTGACCTCCACAGCCCCTGGATCAGCAACTGTGGTGCTACAGAACAGCACATGCTCTTCTGTAGTGATTAGTGAGACTCCCCCTCACAAGGACAGAGCACAGATGGACACAGCACACCCTTAGAGACAGCCTGGCTGATACTCCACAACTGGGGTGAGGGAGGAAGTTGTTATGATTTGATGGGGGGGAGACTTTTTTGGTTTATTTCTTTGATTCTACCACTTCTACTTGCTGCTACATGGCTTTAGACACTTCACAGCTAATGTAATTTAACCAAAAAAAAAAAAGGATTGGATGAAGATAAATTAAAAATACAGCCTATGAATAAACAATTCAATAAATGTTTAGTTTGCCCACCAAAGTATGGTTATATAGAACCCACAATGCATTTTATATTGCTGAGTTGCTCTAGAAATATCAGATAACTTCAGTAAACAACTAACAGTTACATAATTTACAGAAACTGAAGTCCTCAGAATTGTGATGCTCTATTTCTTACCTGTATTATAAAAACAGCAAGATTTACAGAACTGCAAAGAACGATTCTTTAGCTTCACACACTTGTGCAATTATCTTAAAATTGAAATGTCATCAATGATACAATATGGTCATAAGTAATTAACCAGCTAATTAGAATCTAAAAATCAAAAGTAATTCATGTTCAGACAAAATTGTCCTTCACAGCTGGATTTCAGTAGTCCATGAACCGAAGCAATACTGAAATTGGAAGAAATAAAGAGACACTGAACACTTTTTATGGGAATGTGCAATGCAAAGCAAAAAGGAACAGCAGGGTAGGACCCCCATGCTGATTAGTGTTGAGTTTAATCAATGCTGAGATGGCATCAGCAAGAGATGGCATGTGTCACTTTGCTGTGTTAAAACTGAGTCAAAAAGAGAGAAATGAGGGAGATTGGGAACACAAGAGTTCCTCCAGTACTGGAAAAGTCTTTGCCTGTTCTGAACACATAAAATTAAAGCCACACAGCACTGAAATAAGAGAGAATAAGGGAGAAGAATGCTTGAAAAATTTCGAACATTAGGTTGAAGAAGTCATGTTTGTTCTCCTGTCCAGCACTCTGTATTTGGTGAGGAAAAGAAGCAGCACTTCATTGTGTGGCAAAGCATTCCAAGATTTAAAGATCACAAGTTGCAGTCCATCAGGGAGAAATCAATACATTTTTAAGTCCTCTCAAGCTTTCCAACAAAGCTGTAACAGCTGAAAATTGGCATTCCATAGTCTCAATTTAAAGAACTAACAGAAGAGTTGTTACTGTCAGTTTATGTGGATTCAGAGACAATGCTCTGCAGCAGGTTAAGACAAATCATTGTGAAAAAACCAAATGAAAAATGTACAGTAGCATGACTCTGACTTCAGGCAGTGGAGGGAGCTCCCAGATTTAAGTCAAAGTGCTAGAGAATTATTACTGTCCAAATTTACATAGGCCTTTCATTAAGATTTGTCATCATTAATTCTAAGCCTTAGATTAACAGAAGAACTTCATTTTAATTGCAGGGTAATACTCTGCACTTGACAAAGGCTCTGTGTGTGCATGGGAATCCCTGAAAATGTCTGTGAGGCCAAACCAAGGTCCCAGTCTGTCTTACAAAGACCCAGAGGCACATTTGCACACCTGAGTACTTGGTGTGTAGTTAAACACCTGCACACCTGAGCTCCTGAAGAGATGATTTCTAGGTTTTGCTAGAGGCCTCTCCTGATGGGCCATGCAGGGCCAGTGATGTGTTTTGACCTCCCAAACATGCAGAACCTTTCATAGGATATGAGCCACTGATGACCTCTTCTCTTTCAAATCCTCTCCTCTTAGGAAGCACTGGCAGAAGGCACACATCTGGCTTTTAGACATGCTACAGGCTTATTTCATGTCAAGTTTTTCCAGTATTCCAAACAGTCAATTTCATAATCTCTTCATCTCCTCTCCCCACCTGAAATAGAGTCCCATTCTTTTTAAATTTTTGAGATTTTATAGCAATTCCTACAGAACTGTTTTAATCTTTCAATACAAAATAAAACTGTCTGCTGTAACTACCCAGAATGATCTTTTGTATCCACTGAACACCAGACTCAAGAAATCTGAAACTTTAGTGCACATCCTAAAAAAGTAAGGTTTTGTCTCTCCAAGTGTGTTCATTCACAAACCATTTGGAGGCAAGCAGAGAATACAGCATAAATCCCTGATTATGTTCCTGACTTGCTGCCTTGCCTTTCCCACCACCCAAGCACCAGCCCCAGACAGTGGCAGCCGTGCTCTGGGTGCACAATGAGGCACTGCAGTGATTGCAGATTTCTTCCTGTTAGATCTGGATGTTTCTCAAAACTGTCAGACTACTTTGCTAAGTTTCCGTCTGCTCGTTTTTAATCACCACTATAATTTCAATCTTCTCCACCCACTGTGGACCATAAATTAAAAATATGAGCTATATAATCAGGGGAAGTATTTATTATTATGGTTTTTTTCTGATTTGAAATGCCCATAGCTTGCCATGCTGACTGATGTTCTTTGGTCAGTAAATAATGCCACCTGCTGAGCCAAGTATGTGCTCAGAATGAACACACACTCCTAGGTGATTCACAAAGACCATTATTTTCCCTTCCAGTTCCATGCTTTTCTTTTCCTTAAAATTTTCAGCAGCCTTGTCTCATTTTTAGGAACAGAGAATGCACAGACCCCCCATGGATCTGCACAACCACTATTGCACAAGCTAATTAATCCAGAACTTGTCCTCACATCCAGCACGGAAGGCATAAACAAGTATGAAATGAGTTACACTCCACACAGATGGAAATCCAAAACCTGGTAAAACTCATTATCTCTTCACACCCTGTCCTTCTTCTGCTGAACTATACCACACTTTTCTGGGGCAGGAAAGAGGAGCACAGTACTTAACAAGAAGCCCATGGTATGGAAAGGGTAAGCCAGGTGACTGTAGCTCATCTTTTTACCCCACCATTATTTCACAGAATAAGAGTCACTGAGGGTGGAAGGCACCTCTGGAGATCACTTAGTCCAGTCCCCCTGCTCAAGGCCTACAGCATGCTCAGTGCTGTGTCTTGATGGGTTTTGACTATCTCCAAGGATGTCCCTTTCAGACAACCAGTGTTTGATCACCCTCTTACAGTAAAATAGCTTTTTCTTAGGATTAAATAGAATTTCCTGTACTTCTGTTTGCACCCACTGAAGACCTATTTTGTGTACCTTAATCAAACCTCTCTTTTTAAGTGACTTTTCTTTAAACTAAATATCCCAGGGGTCATTATGTGTACCAAATGGGAATGGAAGTAGTTCCATTAGGATTTATAAATCCACATCACACCAGCCAGCACAGATCAGTGATCAAACATACTGTACACCATGAAAAGCTGCAGCCCTGGGGAGTTTCTCTTGCCTCCTGGCAATCTTCAAGAGGCATTTGCTTCTAAAGACTTTTTGTCATTAGCTGCTTTTAAGTAGTCCAGATCAATGTTGTTCCTTAGACAGGTCAGGATCATTTATTATTTGCCATAATGGTCAAAAAGATGTTTAATTACATCACCTTCACATGAGCTGGTGCAGAGGTGGATTACAAATGCTACTTGTTTTCCAGTGCCATTCTAGTAGCAGATTAGAAGTGACAAGAAAACAAAGAATTATACTGAAAGTGACCCTACAGATATTATTAATCACAAATTTTCACCAAAAAAAAGTGGTTTGTAATGATTTGAGTGTTCTGCCATCACCTGGCATAAGCAGCATTGGGATATTAATACTGCAATTCTATGCTTACCAGGAACAGTGAGGAGCAGAACTAACAGATTCTCTAAGGACTCTTGCAAAACTGTACTGCAAGTTCAGAAAAGCAAATTCAACTGATTATCACATATACTAAGAACTGTCAATTTAAAGTTATCAATTAGAAAAAAAGCATCCACACTAGTTTCTTATCATTTTATGGAACAAACAAAAAACTCCCTAAGTTCAAGATATGTTTTACTTTACAAAGGGCAAGTTCTTCACATTCTTCAGTTTTCTCACTGTGTGGAATTTACTCCTATTTGCTGTCCTATTTTCTTTTGTTGTTATTATAAACTACCTATGGCAAAACAGAAAAGAAGAAAATAATTCTGCATTAACTCTTCAATTTTGTTAGGAAGAGACTCTCATCCCAAAAAGCCTTACAAGAGAAGAAAAGAAACAGATCTGAGTCTAGTAATAAATTCATATCCCCAAGTGAGACCAGCAAAATAATTTCTTATTATACATTGAATGTCATTGAGGTTCACCATGCTCATGAAGGCTATGAACCACATGGATCCAGAGGACAAAAGGAACAAGGCCATGCATGCACAGATTTCCTCTCAAACATGCTCAACAGGCTTCCCTGGAAGGTCTCACATCTCCCCACTCCCTGCCAAGCTTTTCTTTTTCTCCATCTGCCTTTTCTCTATTAACTAATTTTTCTACCCTGAAAAGATTCTAAGGCTGTTCCACTTTTAAATAATGAAATAGAAATTGCACAGTTGTTTAAAACACAGTGCTAACATAAGAAAATTGATTTTTCTTTTGGGGAGAAAACTAAAAAGCAACAAATGCACTTCAGCAACAAGTACAAAGAGGAAGTTATATAAATAATAGGTTACACAGTCAAAGCTTTCTGTAAGCTGGGTCATTTTGTTAATTATTTTGTTAACTTCTACTAGTGTGAAAACAGAAAAAAAATTTAATTCCCATATCATGAACAAAAAAAATAATAAATCCAGACTTCTATAATATTCACAGATTAATTAAATCAAATATCCCAAACTACTGATGTTATAAAAAAGTCATTTTGAAACATTCTATTCAATACTGTTGGATGGGAGCTGATAGTTCTGGCCACAGGGACCCTGTCCAAGCCTAGTCTGTTCCTGTGCAGGCTGATGACAATCACAAGACCTGGAATGGTTCATCAATGAGTTTCCCAGGCTGCCAAGAATTTAAGGTTTGTGCCTGGTGACCAAATGTACAAAGGAAGAGGAAGCAGCCCAGGACACCTGCTGCACACAGGCTTCCTCTACCTGACACGGGAAGAGGAATCCTCTGCTGGAACTCCTGATGGGGAGTTCCTCTGCAGGGCTTCCCAGCATCTCTTCCCCATGAGCTGCAGGGTCACCAAAGCTCTCCACACACCACCAGCAACCAGGGCAGGCTGGGCAGACCACAAGCAGCACAAACTACAGAAAGAGAGAAAGCAAACTGGAAGAAAGGTGAAGATTTTCTCCTCCCCAAAGTGAGAGGCATTAAAATTAGAACTGAGGAACGAGTTAACTGAAACCAATTTCTCAAGTGCACAAAGCATCTGAGCAAGCAGGTCCTGGGTACAAATACCCAGGTTTGCAGACCTGAGCAAACACCCATGGCAGGCATTATGCCCTATGCACACAGCTCTGCTGGGAAGTGAAAGAACAGAGAAATTAGGACACACCCTTTATCAGGGTGGTACACAGGCAGCTCAGCACCATTTACCCAACAGGCAGTTATTTTCAACTCATGGGAGAATATCTGACACTTTTTTTTTTAAAGCACAGCCAGGAGTCACTTAGAGATTCCCAGTGAGATTCACAGCAGGGAGAAGAGGCTGCTGAGTAAGGCTCACAGCAGCTCCCTGTTTTCAGGGTGAATTCACACCACAGCAGCTCACGCTTTGCACTGTAACAGCCCTTTAACACCCCTCACTTGGCAAAGACAGGACAGACTCCACTCCCACCACACTTGCTGCTGGAGGAGCCCAGGCACGTTGTCCCTGCAAATTCCCAGCAGCCAGCTGCTCTCAGGTTGGACTGAACAGGAACCAAGCTGGGATACACTATCTAGTGTGCAAAATTCCTGGGTTTTGAGTATGTACCAGCTAATCATGGATATGAAGAGTCAGCTAGACACCCAAGTGTCTGTTGTCTGGGTAACTGTTCCTGTGATTTGTAAAGGGCAGGGGAGGAGAAGGGACAGAATCACTGAAGAGTGAAGCCCATGTTTTCTCTCTCTTTCTCTCTCCCTTTGATCAAAACAATTCCTTTTAATTGCAATACACTTTGTAGCTATAATGTCATTCTTCTTGGAGGAGAAAAATAGACTTCCTGCTAAGAACGAAATTATCTATTTAAGTGATACTTTCAAAAGATGCTCCAAGTTTTTAAATTATCAGCTCAAAATGTGGCATAAATAAAATACCAACAATGTGTAAATCATGCTATTATGCAGAGTTGTACCAAAAAGTACACCAAGCAACTGGAGCAGATCTTCCATCATTTGGTGTTCAACACACTCACAAATGATAAACTTTTTCATTCCTCACAAATCCAAAATCCCGCTGGGAACATGAAAGGCAAGAGGGAGACCTTTGAATGTGGTGGCACTGAAGTTAGTGGGAGATTAAAATGCAGAAGAAATACTGGATCTGGACATAAGGGTATTTGACATAGAATTATAATAGTCATAAAAATGTAAGAATATTTATTCAAAAATGCTTCAGTATCTCAGAAGTTATTGCTTTTCCATACTACTTCCTCAAGCTGGATCACTGCTGCTTCTACTCTCCCTAATCTTTCCTTTGTAATTCTTCTTTTAAACATTTATAAAAAATTTGCACAGATAAGGAAAAAAGCTGAAGATCTGAAACAAAATTAATTTAATAAGGTAGGGACTAGAATTCCATTACTGGTTTAGGCAGTCTCTTTTCATGCTGTATATTGTAACCAGGAACAATCAATTTTGAAGTCCTTGATCTTTGGGAGCTTTTTCATTAATATCATTATTAATAATGATAGCAAGTGCTGCTCACTCTCCTGCTAGCTGTAAGCACTCCAGTGCCTCGAGGGACCCTGCCCCAGCACACAAAGCTGGATTTAAAAGCTGCTGGCTTTAAAACTGCTGCTTTCCATGCTGGCCTGTGGGCAGGCAGGTGGCTGCCAGGAGCTCTGCACACCCCCAGGACAGCCTGTCCCTGCCTGGCCGTGGGCTGGGTGCCATGTGCAGGGCAGGAAAGGGCTGAGGCACAAGGATCCTGCTCGTGTTGCACGGGGAGCTGTGGGGAGCTTTGGAGCTCATTCCTGTGCTGAGAGCTGGGGTGACAGAGCAGCACCTTTCTGACTTCACCCTTCTGTGCAAAGGGCACAGCCTGAGTCACAGAGACAGCGCCGTGCTGTGCTGACAGTGTGTGAATCAATGCCACCTCAGCCTGCACATGCATGTGTCATAGTTGAGATGGAGACATTACAAAACAACACACTCCATTTTCAGAAGGCTTCAAAACCCCAGGTTTTTATAGCATGCATGCTTTTTACACATTCTTACAAAACTCATAAGTTTACACTTCACTCATTGGTCACGAGAGACAATCAAAGTGCTCATTGGAACAGGCAGTTGCAGGTTTCTCTCACTTATCCTTCTTTCTTTCTTGGTTTCTATGTTAACAACCTTGGTCGGAAATTCTTCCAGGGGTAAACACGGATCCTCTTATTAAACTTCTCTCTGGCTCACAGAAGTCGCTGTAAAACCTCTTCCATATGCATGGTCCCAGGGCTGCCAGCCACATTCTCAACAGATGGCCCTGGAGTTCAGGATGGCAATTTGGCTTAGGGTGAAAAACACACAGATCATGAGATCAGTCCCATCTTCCAAACAAAACACTTGGCTATATCTAGTAAGGTGCAAGTCATGTGGGTTTTGACTTCAGTCTTTCCCTGTGCTGAGAACATGTTGGCAGCAGCTGTGGCTGTGTCAGGGGGTGCAGCCCCTGCCCAGTGCACATGTTGGTGGTGAGAGCTGGGACAGGACTGCATGCAATGCAAACCTTGTTCCAAACAGGGCTCAGAGCAGCCAGCCACAGAGATCTGGAATATTTGGCCAGGAGAAGCAGTAGCTCTGAAAATAAGTGCAGCATCCTCCAATATCCCCGGAATAACACACTCCACGTTGGACTGCACTGCCTGCTTTGACATCCAGACTGCCATGTGTCACACAGACTGTCCCTCCACCTCCAATCCAAGAGCTATTGCCACAGGGCTCTCTTCATGGCTGTGCCTCATGGGTCCTTATTCTCACAACAGGAACAACTTCCTGCTACCTTCCTTTTCAAGGACCTCTCCACCTCACACAACCTGTTCCTACATCTTCTAACACCTCCAGGACATGATAATACTGTCTTCACATAAAACCCAAATCTATTCTCACTTCAAATTTTTTTTAAAATCCTTTTACATATTCAAGGCTTTTGAAGCTGAGCCTTTTTGGATGCCTACCTTGGCAAACCAAACAAGGATCTAAAAGGCCCTGAATTATAAGCAGCTGCTGTAACAAGGAATAGAGGCAAACACATGAATGTAGCTCAAAAACTACACTCAATTCAATTCACCCATGTTGCATCCCTCTCCCATATGGGAGTATGAAAACAGGGAAAATGCAAGGCCTCTGTTCCTCTTTGGCTTCCAGCCATGCAGAGGGGGCAGGAACATCCAGCACAATGGGAAAATTCAGCATTACTTGTGCTGGCAGCTCAAAGTAGCCCCTGGGTGTGTCACTCCATAAGGCTGCAGATTGACCACCTGGGGTGTCTCCTCAGTGCCACATGTGGGGATTTTTGAACTCCTATTTCTTCTTAAACTTCTAATCCACTTCTGTATTCTTGTGGACAGCAGTCCACATAAGCACCTCATGAACACATCTCCCCAGGTTCCTCCCACGTAGAATTCCTTTCTTCTTGATTTTAAACAAAGGAATAAAAGCATAATACACATTTCACTTGAAAACAGGATTCCTCAGAGGAAAGAATTTCAGTCCATCTTCCACACAGACACTTTTTTTTTAATTCATATGCAAAATAAGGCTTGTATGCACAAAATATAAAGGACCCTAAAGAGAAATAATCCCCTCTGTTTGCTGGCTAAACTGTCACAAGTCAGTACACTATTGAGCTTATAAACTTCTATTTTCAGTAATCTGGCACAAACGTTGCTTGTAAGCAGTTACCTTCCTAAACTGATGAATCATTAGGTCAGCTGAATATCTTTCAATTTAAAAAGTAATTTGTCCAAAATCTCAAAT
This sequence comes from Ploceus nigricollis, assembly GCA_013399945.1. Classification (NCBI taxonomy): domain Eukaryota; kingdom Metazoa; phylum Chordata; class Aves; order Passeriformes; family Ploceidae; genus Ploceus; species Ploceus nigricollis. The sequence continues at coordinate 20,855 of VXBC01007726.1, read as the reverse complement.
TTAAGTGATATACAATTGTTTTGTACTGAATAATACACTTTCAGATGTAACACACTCCAGTAAGTTATAAAGAAATAAAGACAGAGGGATGCAAAAATTATGGTGGATCAAGACAACCCAAGTGTAACTTCCCAAGATTTTGATATAAGTATAGGCACTGTGGGTGAAGATTTGTATGGTTTCAGAATGCAGATACATTTTTTTTGTTTGTTGTTTGAGATTTTGTTTGTTTGACTATACTGATACTCAGTTCTCAACCAGATGAGACAAATCAAGCATTAGAGCCTCAATTAAACAGCAAAAAACATAAGATACCAGCACCCACACCCACCCATAGGCAAAAGTCTCCAGCAGAAAGTTCACCAGAGGGAATTCTGAGAGGAGAACAAGCAGCAAACAAACCTGGGTGGGGAATAGGAAGGATGGTTAAACATTGTCTAGGGCATTTGCCACCTGAACAAGCACACAAACCTCCTAAAACAACATAATTTAGGTGTTCACTTGATCTGCTTTTTTGTTGCCCAAATCAGTAGGAAAGTCCTGTCTCATCCCTCCAGTGACTAGCAGGTGGTTGCACAAATCTGAGCAAGCTGGTTGTGTTTTCCTAAGCTTCTGCAGAGAAGTGGGTATGTCCAGAGGGAAATTCATCACTTCATTCATCCATCTCTCAAGCAAGGGGTATAAAACACATGGCAGCATCTGAAAGGGGCTCTTGTCTCCTCATGTTATAGAGAAGCAAAATTCCCATTAGTGAAGTGCAGCTAAAAGCACTTCAGCAACTCAAAGGAGTTTTCAGCAAAAGCACAGCAGAGAGCTGCAGAGCAGCCAGGTACCAAGCAGAGCAGAGCCCAGGTGTGCCCAGGGAACTGAGGGCACAGAGCTTGGCACTGTTCAATTTGCTGCCTCTCCAGGAGCTGCAAGCACTGCATGGGCACTCTTCAGACTGCTCTAAGCCTGCCAGCCAAGAGAATCAGAAAGAATTGAAAAATTATGCAAAATCCTAAAATACAGGTCTTGGGGTGTAGGAATGCACCTTCTGCTAACGGAGTAAACAAGTTACCCTTTGTCTCCTTAAAAAGGAAAGAAGCCCAGAAGTTTCTCTCCTTAATTTGCTTAAAAGACACCTCATAGGACCTTGGGGACTTCACCTCAAATTTAAGGATGGCCAATTGGACAGAAGCCAAAAGGTCCCACCTGAGCAATTCCCTAGAAAAAGAAGAGAACAAAGGAAGTGATTGCTTTTGTGAGGTGTTTCTAGCAGGGGAAGAACTTCCTACCCTGGCTCGGCTTTTTCTCTGCTAAGAGATTTGTTATTTTGCTTTTTATTAAAACTTTTATGTTTCTAACACTATCTCAGAAGCCATTCTGCTGTTTTTTAGGCCATCTAAAGTAGCTGAGCTATTTTGGGTGTGATATTTATCTCTTAAAGCTTATTCCACCTGTCTCAAAGAGATACATGCAGCATTGGGGTGAATGCTCTGGTCCCCAAGTGCAACTGAGAGACAACAATGCATCTAAAGGGAGAGGAAATCCATCAAACCAGGCACTGGGTTGTCTGCTGATTCCCATCTTGGCTGATTGCCACTGTCACTTTGCTGGTCACACCAAGGCTTCTGCATGTACCAATAGGTCAGAAACTGTCTTTTTCCTCAGGAGGCTGGAGTGTGGCACGTGGGAAGTATTATGCATGGGAAGATCTTATTAAATCAAATGCAAACTGCTCTTTGCTTTGTATTAACAGGCTTGTTAACATTATAGAAATAACTGAAAAATAAATAAAGCATTTCTCTGCAGGAGCTCACACCATTTAACCCAGACAACTTCTGTTGCTTTAATGCAAATAGTGGGTTTAAATCCAGCCACTATCATCTAGTCCATATTGCCAAAACCCAAATCCCATCTTAAAATCTGCACAAAAGTAAAATTGCTGTATAGCAGAACTGAATATTTTAGTAGATTTTGAAAGAAAGAATTGGCTTTAACAAAACCAAAATTTTATCTGAATTCTAAGATGATGTGTGTGCAGGAGAGAAGAAATTCTCAGGAAATCATTTTGAGTATTCATGTTCCATTACATAAAACTTGCAAGACTGCTGCAAAATGCATTTAAATAAAAGCAAAGTCATCATACAGTTGCAACAGAGCATTTTGCCCTCCTTCAATGAGGATGTTTCAACACCCCTCTTTTTTCCTACTTGTTTTGGTCACATTTTTTATTATCCCCTGAGGCAGGATTTCTTTAAGAACAAATTTTCTGTGGGTATTTTCTCAAGATGACACATTTAGATCTATTGATTATTCTCCTTGGTAAATGTTTATACTCTGGTTCCCATCACATTTTAATTCAGGTATTTTTGTCAAGTGCTAAATCTATTTCTAAGAAACCAAATTCCTATTTGTATATTGCATTTCATCATACTGGTTTTATCCATTACAAATTAAAAGAAAAATTTTAAAAACCTGAAGGCATAATTCTCTCTCTGAGAAATAAATACTGTTATCTTCATCTTTTTAAATAATTCAACTCCCCAAACTGGTCCCTTCACACAAGTTTCTCCAAATTTTAATTAAATTGGCGTATTTTGAGAAGACTGAGTAGGGGGTACACTGCTTTTCCCTGGACACAGGGGACCCCAACACAGCCCAAACCACAGCCAGAACAGGTTTCCTTCCTTCCACCCGCCCAGAGCCACGGGGTAAAAGAGACCCCTCATCCTAAGGGGTTGGGTGCTTCCCACACCTTCCCCAAAGACAATTACAAACCAAATGAAAATGCTCCTGGCTGGATTCTGGGATTCTGGGATTCTGCAGCTAGCTGTTCCAGATGGGCTCAGCTTTACTGACAAGCATTTGTGCAAAGTTGTTATTTGAATTTCCTTGCTCACTGCCTTTCTCAGACATCATGTCCTAGGCCAGCACTGAGGAGGTTCTTATCCAGGCAGGGCACACACCTCAGTGACAGACAGAGCTCACTGCATCACCTGCCTGTGACACATCTCAGTCACAGCCTAAAAACAGCAGGCAGTTTTAACCAGGATGTAAAATTTAAAAAAAAAAAAAAAGAAAAAGAAAAAAAAGTGTTCTTGACTAAGAAAATCAGTAGAAGTAGGAAGAAATTTTATTCAATCAACATTCTCTACTTTCAGCCTATAACTGTGTAAATGTCACTAAAGCCAAACCAAACTCTGCAGCAAACCTGATGCTGAAAGGGCTGCATAGGACACCTTATGCTTTTGAGCTCTGACTGGTATGAAATGTGCTACATTAAAAATTATCCTCGCTCTGATGAGCAATAATCATCCATTTACCTTAGGTATAATCCTCCTTTTCTCTGGTAGTGAACCCACCAAACATTTTAACTGCCTCACCTCACCTGACTTAGCTGTTTCATTAAAACACTCCATTTTAAACACTGATATACTCTCCAGACTCAGGGAATCAATGTGCCAGGGTAATTCCTGGACAGCTGTATCCTGTTTCTCCAGCAATCTTTGTAAAAGGCAAAGTCAGCTAAAATAGAACAGTTTCTACAGATAAATAATACCTTTATTTCAGTGGAAATATTTTTAAATATTTTAATGCAATGATAACGAAAGAAAGTGGTGCCAAAGCAAAACCACAATGTTAATATTTGATATTTGACTTTTATAAGAATTCAGAATTTCGTCATTAGTTAATATGGGGTTTTTTTTGCAGGCAGATAATTTTACTTTGTATACATTGTTGCACAAAACTATCATTAACAAGATATATTACCTAATTATGCTGGTCTGTTCTACTTCTGAGCAGGATTGCAGCTATAAATCTCACACAGGCTGTGTACTGTGTGCAAAGGCTTCTGACAGAATCCCATGGCCACAAAGAACAGAATCTGGAGAGACAGTGTCATTCCATTTGACAAACTGACTGCTATCACTGTCAGCATAATAGTCCCAGGTCTGCAGCAGAAGAGAACAACATTGATTGGCAACATCAAAAGGGTCAAGATAAATTAAATATTTATGGCTCTGGGCTGTGCTGACAGCTCCTGATGTGTTCTCAAAGCTGATACATTTCTTCTGAAAGTTGTCCCACTAAACCTGCAGTTCCCAGGGTTCCAAGTTTATTTCCCAGGGTGTTGACAGCCCTGCCAGCCTCTACGAGGGCATTGCTGAACACTCTGCCCTTCCCCATTTCCCTAAGCCAGAACATGCAGTCCTTTCCATAGGGAAAGTGGAATTATTTGCTTCACTAAAAGCATAATAACCCAGCAATGGTTACACAGAAAAAAAAA
>VXBC01007726.1:0-16571 GCA_013399945.1 Ploceus nigricollis | reverse complement strand
AAAAAAAAAAAAGGTGGCTTTTTATATATAAAACCAGTTTTGTGCATTTGCTTTCTGTTTTTTTCATCTGGATGAAAATTTGTGAAAAACCTCACTGTCCCAAAATTTAGGGTCATTGAGTTTTTTTAATTTCAAGTGAGACTGACTCCTGGCTCCAAGCTAAATTTGCACATTCCCAAAGACTGCAAATTGTATCACTACACCCATATTTCACAGATGCAGGTAAATGAAATTATTAGCATAACATGCAAGCCACACAGAACAAAGCCAGGAATATAATAACTGTCAGGAAAGAATATTTGCTGTACATTAGCTCTTGTTTAACAAGCCTGATTTTTTGTTCCAGTTGATTCTAAGTTAGGGCAATAGAGTAAATTTCTTAGTTTAAGACCTCTAAACTAGCACTTGAGAATACAGCATGACTAAAGTACACATCAAATGGATTAAAAATACCTACCTAGCTTGAAAACATAGACATTGATGGGCACATGACATCTGAGGCACCATTACTAACAAGTTCCTGAAAGGATTGGGATGAAACCCCTTACAAATGCATCCATCAATGAGAACTAACTAAAGCAAACTGAGCAGAGGGAGCTGATATTACAAATACCTACAGACTGATAAATGAGGAAGAGATGAGACTACTGACAAAGAAATTAGAGCCACTTGAGAAACAAGACCCATTTGAACAAAATATGTTTTCAATCAAAACTCACAAAAATGTTCATCTGGGGAAAATTCTAGAAATTCCAAATAGGAAGGTTTATGAATCATCTAAGCCCATCTTCCTACTGAGATCTAAGACATTCAGACAGCTATTTGTCTAACTTCTTGAAAAACTCTAATGACTGAGATTTCACAGGCCTGGCAAGTAAATCTAGTCTTGAAAAAGTCCCATCTAGACTAAAACATCCTCAGCTGCAGTTTCAGATCACGTATTTTGTTTCAGATCTCAGCCAGCCCCTGGTGGCTGGAAGCACGAGGCACATTTGTCCTTCCAACAGCCACCTGCAACAACCTGCCAGCTCGTCCTTCCTCAGTTTGCTCTTCATCACAAACCATTTGTTCCATTTTTCTTCCCTGGTCCTGCTTTCAACACTAAGGAAAAGCATTCAGAAAAATAGTACTGGAAACGGACTAGGGCTGGTGGTAAAGTGACAAAATTCTGTGGCAAAGGCTTGATCCATTTGTTCAAAACCTTCAAAAGGAGAGTGGATAAGTCTGCCTCTACCTATAGCTTTAGTTTCCACATTTAAAAAGAGGACACAGACATAAAGACATTTCAAAAGAGAAAATTCACCTCTTTCCTGGTCATCTGCTTCACTGTAAAGGATACTTGCCTTATTCCTAATTTGAATTTACCTGATTTCACTTTGTAGCAACTGCTTCTCATTCTTTTTGAGCCAGATTAAACCACCCTGTAGCACACTGTGTCTTCTCCACATGAAAACACTTTATTCCTCTTAGGAACCCTTGTACCACTCAGAGGGAGCTGATGAGGGTGTAGTCCATCCCTGTGGCTCCCCTTCCACACCCACAGCCCTCAGACCAACTCCTCACCACTCGTGCAAAGAGGTCCAAGGTTCCTCAGCTTCTTCACACACTAAAAGCCTCAAACTTCACTGTCAAAATCATGGTACTTCCAAGGCCAAGAGTTCCACTGAAAGCTGGCCCAGTTCTCCTCATCTCCTCAGTGATATTTTAATTCATGCACATAGAAAGACTGACTTCAAGTTATCTGCATTCTTCCCACCAGTTCTTCCAGTCAGGGAATTAATAAAAATGCTGTGCTTCATTCCCTGAGCTGCATACAGAAGAAAACATTTTCTTTAGAAAGCACAATGCAAGATTACTAGGTAACAGTTAATGTCCTAATTAACTGCACAATATCTTCAATATTTTCCATTACATTACTGAAAATAAAGTTAGGATGGAGAAATTATTTTCTGCATTGATGACATCTGGTACCAGCAATTTGCAGTTATTTTGACTAGTACAGTATTTAAATTACTAACAACACATAAAACTCTGAGCTAACAGCAGTCTGTGGCAGTAAGAAACACACTTTGTCAAAATTATATTTCCACAGGACCAGATTAATTTAATTACAATTAATATTTTTTTTAGTAAATGGCTCCAACAGACATGTATAGCAAATAATTTGCGTATAAATTACTCCCACTCCTGCTCTAGATGTTATCAGCTCCAAAAAGCCACTTACAAATATGTGAATTCACTGTCATTCTCAATCATAATATGTGAAAATGTGGGCAAAATTTTGTTAAAATAAGATACATCTTTTGCAAATACCATGTGTCTGCTTTTCCCTCCAAGGCAGCATGCAGACTGGGCAGGAAGCAAGCAGTGTTTGCTGTAACAAATGTTGATGTTCATTCTTGGCAAGGATCCCTTCCTTAAGACAAGCAGTTTTAAGAAACTATCATGGATCTACATCATCAGACACAGCATGCACATAAAAATATTTTGAAAAGGGTTCTTTGGAAAAAAAAACTTCACTGCCCAGCTCTGCTCATCCAGCCCAGGTGCTGTGGCATTCTGCCCTGCCACTGTGGTGGCCTTTGCCCACCCTGTGCTGTCACCACCCCAGACTCCCTGCTTGTCATGGGAACGCTTTCCCACAGTTCAGACACACAAAGGAACAATTTCCCCTGCAAGAAGTCAGCTCACACCCCAGGCTTTTGCTCACAGACTGTTTTGAACAATTATTCTCCTGCAGGAACACAGTATGTTTGAGTGCCTTTCTCCAAATCTGGTTAAATTTGGTTAAGAGATGTTACAGGCTGAGAGGGGCAAAAAGGGCAAACACACACGCTCATGCAATGTGACAGTATGAGCATCAAAGAAGGAATTTCATGTTGTTTGTGTGTTCTTTTCCTGTTATCTTCTTCCATTTTGTTTTAAACAAGAGAAACTCCTTTTCCTGAAGTAGCTTAGTTCAGATTTGCAAAATATCTCTGGCCTAAGCTTGATGTGTATATCTAAATTAGCACTTTAAAGGCTTTGGCAGGTGAACTGACAATACCTCATGACAGCTTTTTCCTGCTATCATGCCAAATTTCTGTATTATTAATGCTGCAGACACCTCCACTTCAGAGAATTGTGTAATGCTTCAATGAGCAGTCTCTCATGTATACACCTGAAATATTTTCAGGATGATTTCTACATGGCTCAGCAATATTCACTGGAAGGTGCTTCCTCATGCTTTGGGTCACAATCATCTGGCATTCAGACTTAAACAGAAAAAAAATTCATTCCACGTATAAAATTTCTAGCTAGACTCCATCATCAGGCTGTTCTTTGAGATAGCACACAAGCAGAATGAGGAAAGAACTCAAGAGAGAAAAACTTAAACAAATTAACATTGAACCAGGCAACAAGCACAGCATTCCCCACACTATTGCACATGCACAGAAACAGCCTGGGCTCCCAGTGAAGAGCATCCCAGCCAACAAAACTGGAAATTGTCTGTGTTACCACCAGGCAGCAGAAGTGAAAATTCAACCTGAGGACAGCCATGCAACCTATCTAGAAGGAAAAAAAAAGGGGCAAGTGGGGAAACACAACACATTAGAGATTATTCAGTATTTCCTGGGAACTCAAATGCACAACCTAATAGGGATTTTCAAGGTTTGAATATGGGATTTCAATGTGAAAAATCAGAGGTATATGCTATAAAGTGGACAAACTCCCTTATTCAAACTGAGATTTATAATCACAACTTGTATCCTGTGTTTTACTCATATATAAAAAACTTCAAGATTAACAACTGGAGAGCATAATCTGTTTTTGTAGAAGTGGCTTAGGGATCCACAGGAAGCCAAGTTGTAGTTAGCATCTAATGAAGACAATATCTCCAGCACTGCTGTAGTCTAAGATCATTCTTTTCACACTCATTTGTGCAACTGTTGTGATATCACATTATTAAGAATATTTTGCCAACAGAAAATAATGAGAGGAAACCTTTAAACTTAGGCATTGAATTTAATGATGCCTCCTTCAAAGCTGTAGAGAGCAATGGTTTCCCTCCCTAGGAAACACAAATTGCCATAAACCACAAGGATTCCTAACCCTTAGCACTGTTTTTATCATCAGTAGAGCCCCACTCCTTGCTTTCCCCCAGTGAACTGGCAGCACAGGCAGCAGGAAAGTCTCTTCTGAGAGGAAACATTTGGTTCTCTGCTCTAAGCCCCTGCATTACACAGCTTGTTCCCCCTCCTTGGTTAGATGAAAATCATGGGAAAAAAAAAAATCATAGGAACTATTTTGTAGCATTCGCCCCTCTCTGCTTACATCAGAGATTTTCATTAATATTTTGAATTTCTCTTCAGTCTTCAACTCCACCTCTGCCTGATCACTTACCCCACTTTTAGATTTCTGTACACATTATATCAGTAAAGAACAGTATTTTTTGGAGCTTATTCTAAAATTTATGAGTACTTGTATTATAAATTCAGATTAAATTTTAACATCAACAAATTCAGCCTAACAAACTGAGCCCATTATACATCTGTGTCCTTCAGCTACTCATTCTAGTGCCACTGAAAACTGGGAAATAAATTTTCCAGCCTTTGTTAGGTTAGAAAGTCAACATTACTTTTTTCAGCACTGAGGTAAATGGGGCATTGCTCCACCAAACATGTACCCCAATTATCAAAACTTTTAACTATTTATACATTTTAGCAAAAAAAGGAATTAGTGTTCATTGACTACAAATTACAATTACTTATCAATTACTGTTTCATTTTCTATTGCTTAATGATTCTCTCACTTCTCATGTTAGTTAGTCCACATGCTCAGTTTCTCTCTGCTTTTGGGCAGGTGGTCTGTGAGTCAGTGGTCACAATCCCTGCTAGGATTACCTCTTCCTCACTTGGAGCTGATTTCAGCACAATTACTGAGCTGGTTTTATGAGTTCCTTCCTTATCTTGGGAGTCCTGCCAGATGTTCTTGTCATCCATAAATTCTGCATTCTTTGTGTCTGTTATCAGTGGTACATCCTTCTTCCCAAGCTTATGTTAGCTTCCTCCCCCAGGTCTGATCACTGAGGCATGTTAAGGTCTAAACTTTATTTTTCTAACATATTGATATCACTTAGTGCTTGCTTGTTTGCCACTATCTGCTTCAGAGATTAAATCTTCCTTGTTGATTAGGTCCCAACATTTTCTGCCTCTCTTTTTTAAAGAAATATAACCTGTTTGGAAACTCTAGGAAGGCACAATGCATTTCCCAAAGCATGGATTTACTCAACTCTAACATTTTCTGCAGGTGAGTCTCCTACTATCTCCACTTGCCCTCTCCTTTGCACTCTGTGTTCTCTGTCATGACCAGAGTAATTCAACAAGCCCCAGTTGCACACAAAACACACCTTTATCACCAGGTCTTCAGTTAAATCGAGCCAAAAGCACCACTGATGTCACAGAAATACAGGAATCCTGTCTGAAACATTACCCCTGACAAGGCAAATTCTTTCCAGGCCAAAGCCAGCATGGAATTAACTTGCTCTTGCCCACACACAGTATTGGGGCATAGCATTGCAACAGTTCTTGCTGAAGAGTTTAAAACTAAAAAAACAAAAAAATCCACATTCAATGTAGATTGGACTAGAAATAGGTTTTCACATGAGATTTAAAACAAACATTACCATTTCTGTGGGCTAAGAAGCTGCTTAATCACAATAAGAAGCTGCTATTATCACAATAGCAGTGAAACACTGAAAGAATCCATGTTCCACTATGATGACATGCACCTTTAATGCTCCATACATTCTCCAGGAAAACTACTTCGTGGACAATGCCCCTTTTTTGTGTGTATTTTGCATTACCAGCAAGAAGACAAAGCAGAGCTCAACTCTAGCTACAGCAGACTCAGGCTGAACATTAACAAGATGCTGCACTGGCCTAAACCCATGCTGCTGCTGCTTCCTGCCATTCCTGGCTCCCTCTGTCCCCTGCAGCCACACCCCCACGGTGGTGCTGGCTCTGCCATCCACCAAGCATCTCAATGAGCTGGTCCAGCTCTCCAACCCTGCAGAAAACCAACTTCTTTCTGCTGAGCTTTCCCCCATTTTAACCAGGCTGACAGGCACAACCACCCAGGGAGAATGAGCAGAACCACCACTCCCAGTGGTGAGTTCATCCAGCCCACCCTGGGAAACCTCCATAACAAACCAAAGCCAAGCAGGTACTGACAGATTATCACTGTAGTTGTAACCTTTCAGCAGAACTAACAAAACTTAAAAAGAAAAGGCTTGCTAAAAAAATAGCAAACACCTCCACAATTTATTTACAATAGTTCTTATCCCTAATAATTATATTACCTCCAGCACCTGAAAAACAGGTTTTATAACATTTTTTTAGAAGGGGAAACACAATAAACCCACAAAATTTTCTACAGAAGTTACAAAACTACGTATTGAAAAAGTCCAACCACATCAGATATTGTATCAGCAACATGTTCCTGTACAAAGGTTTTTGCATCTAAACAATTCAGTCATATTGTAAAAGCATTGTTTTTCTTTTATAAATATGCCCACAAATTATTTGTATTCTTACATAACAGCCAGCTCAACACATGCCCATCACAGCCTGCCAAGATGGCTCACTTTTATAAAGATACAGAACAAAGGACAACAATAGTACATAATTGCTTTACAAATGGCTTTAGAGAGTAATTATATCATTAGTCCTGAGTGGTTCCAGCTTCCAAGTGTACTGCCACTAATCTCTTGAATACATTTTTGTTAGAAGCTAAGTGGATATCACTAGAGAAAAAACTTGCCAAGTGAAGAGCACTCCACTGGAGAACTCCATTTCCATGCAGTTCATTGAAAAGGAAGAATTTCCTACACCCATTGCCCTGGAGACAGCCAAAGGAGGAGCACTGACAGCTGCTTTCACGTACCAGCTCCACAGTGACTCTGTTCCCAAAGCTTTACACCTTGAGTTGCATCTGCCTTGATGCAATTATCTGTGGGCAGCAGAGCTCCTAACAGCCTGCCTACCAAGCAAGACAGATCAGTCAAAAAAGGCCAGCAGGACACAGGGATCAGAACTTCTTCATGGCTCTGGATGTCCTCTAGGGCTCACAGGCTCTGCAGCCATCCGTACAAGAGCTGTGCCCACACCTCCCTGAGTGCCCAGCTCCCCCTTTCACCCCAGGCTCCGAGGAAGGTCATCTGCAGCTGGGCTAGCACACACCAAGGTTCTGGCAGCCACCTGCAGCTGCAGTGGCCATCTGTTACCTGCTGCTCAACTCCAGCATTCACACATCTGACTGGCCAGGAAGAGCAGAGATTAAATCAGTTCAGTACCTGCTCCTTCTTTAAATAGTTACTTCTACAAGACCATTTTTTCTCTGATGCTACTAACTATAAAGCAACACTTTGACATGTAAAAAGTCAATTTCTCAGTGCCCTTGTCCATCTTCTAAATACTATCTTTTGAGTTTGACTCTAAGAATGGAAGTCCCTTTCAGTTTATTGAAAACACCTGGAGCTGCCAATTCTGCTTTTGACTTTAAATACACTCTAGTTTGCCTTGCTTTGCTTTCCTCCTGCTAATGGAATGCCTCAGATAACATCCCCATAAAGATTGCCTGTTTTACAGCACACAGGCAGGACAGGAATAAACACCTTTTTATTGAAGTACTGTAGGTGCTGTTATTGTGTACAGTAGAAAGTCCAGTCATGCAAGCACTGAAAGCAAAAAATTCAAGTTCCCTTGAAATTATTCAGTGCACAGGTGAGAATGGCTTCAGATTTCAGTTCCATCTCCCAAAGCTGTCTTTGGCAGAGATTGCAGTTACCATCTTATTTCAAAATAAGAATCATATTAACCATGTGCAGCTCAGTAATCATGTCACCATGTCATGACAGCCAAATTTAGTAATAAACTGCATTTTATAATCCCCTACTAAAATTTATAAATTATACATTGCTCAGGAATGACTTGCTTTAAAAAAGAGCAAGCATCATTTGCATACAAATAATACCTGAAGATAATACAGATATCATGGAGCCACAGAATAGCCAAGGCTAGAAGGGACTCCTATGTAGGAATGCACCCTCTGCTAATGGAGTAAACAAGTTACCCTTTGTCTCCTTAAAAAGGAAAGAAGCCGAGAAGTTNAGGTAGCTGAGCTATCTTGGGTGTGATACTTTTCTCTGAGAGCTTATTCCACCTGGCTCAAAGAGATACATGTATCACCCCTAGAGATTATTCAGTTCCAGTTTGCTTAAGAAGGGTCATCAGGACCCTGTCCAGCCAGGCTTTGACTATCTCCAAGGTCACATTGTCTCTCTGAAACCAGGGAGCAGAGAGGACCAACCATTTACTCTCTTCCATTGGCCTTTGCTGGCTCATGCTCAACTTCTGGTCCATGAGAACCTAAAGATTTTCTGCCAAGCTATTTTCATGCTCACATAGCATGCATTGGGGTGTTTCTTCCCAGTTGCAGGACTTTTCACTGAACTTCATGAGGTTCCCATTGGCCCCATGCCTCTGAACAGCAATGCAACCATGAGGTGAATCAACCATTCCTCCTAGCTTTGTATGTTCTCCAAATGTGCTGAGGGTGCACTCTGTCCCACCATCCTTGTCACTAATGACAATGTGAAACCAGCATTGCCCCAGGATCACCTGACTCTGCTCCCACATCCTGTATGCTTTTAATGTTTGTGTTTGGTCAGGAGCTCCACATTCATCCATGCAGACCTTCTGTCACTTGTGCTCAATTTCCTGCTCATCGAGCTGGCCCACTCCTGAGCTTGGAGAATAAAATCCTTAAATATTAACCAAGTAGGTCCAGAGGTGCAAGTCTGCTCTCCTGGAGCCCACAGTTGCAATCCTACAATTTGCCCTGTTTCTTTCCACTGGGATTCTGAACTCCACCATCTCAACCTTGCTGTCTCTGAGATCACCTCCCCAGACCCACATACCCAAAGAGTTCTTTCTCCTTTGAAAGTATGAGGAGCAGAGCAGCTCCCCTTGTCAGCTCCTTGATAACTTTGCTGAGGAATTTTTCAACAATGCACTTAAGAAACCACTTGATTGCTTGTGTCTTGCTGGGATGAGCAGATGTTGGGGTGGGCAAAGTTTCCCATGAGGAGAGAGGCCTGCAAATACAGGGCTTCTTCCAGCTGGCTGAAGACCACCTGATCTACTTCTTCTTCCTAAGCAGGGAGTCCATGGCAGGCACTCACCACAGTACTGGTAATACAGGTCCTCCTGGTAATCTTGACCTGAAACTCTCCCCTGGCTCATCATCCACCTCAAGGCAGAGCTCCAGACATTCCTGCTGCTCTCCCACAAAGGGCAAACTCCACTGCCACCCCCCAGTTTGACCTTCCTGAAGGGTTTGTATCATCCATTGGAATATCTTAGCTCATCTCTGTGATGCAATGAGGCAACAGACATAATATCCACAAGTGAGAGCACCTGCCCCACCATGCTGTCCTCTCAATTCTTCATTTGCCTGTTAAAATCCTTTAAACAGCAATTAAATAAGGTCCCTGGGGTATATCTGCCCCAGTCCCTTTGATCACTGGCTAAAAATGCCTCACATGCACTGTTTAATGCAGCTCATACCTGGCAGGTATGAACGGAGCCATTATATTGTCACATTCCATCCTCTGAAGCCATTAATGCAGCACAACATGAGCCGTAGTGTCAGGGGTTCAGTCATGCACAGGGGGTGAAGCACAGGAAAATGAAGGTGAAAAATCATTTTGGGGATAGCTGAGCTGAAACAGTCTCTGCACAGGTCCAGACAGCAATTTGCAGAAATGCAGGTGAGGTGATCACTCAGGTTAGAGACCCAGCTGAGATATTATTTCAGCAATCTGGACTGTTTTGCAGACAAGGTATTTTTACCTCACCATAATTAAAAGACACCTGAGCAATCCCTGGAAAACTTCTAGCACTGTAGTTGGTTCCCCCTCCTGCTGACAAAACAAGAACAAACTGTATTATCTCAGCTGTGCAATAAGAACAGGAGTTATGGAGCTATCCTGAAGGGAAACATCCCTCAGTGTTTAACCAGAGGGAACAGAACCATGTGAAAGCTAAGAAATAATCTACTTGGTAATTACAATTAATAGCATTTACCTCTTACTGGGAGCTTTAAACTTCTTAAATATTTTCCAAACATTAATTAATTACTAAGGCAGGGGAGGAAATGTCATTGCATTATGTAGAAAAATAGGTATGTTGTGATATACTAATTATTGTGTAAGTATCACTGTTCCTTGAGCCCTTCCAGATATATAACAAAGGGGTACATATGGCTTTAGCTTATTCTCTGCTGTAGGGGCAGACAGCCCTTTTGGATTTTTTTTTTTTTTTTGGTCTACTTACTTCCAGCCTAAGTTGCCAAATATGGATTGTTCTGCAATAAGAAGTGAGCTAAAAGTCAAACTTGTTTTTAATGTAGACTTGGACACGTACAGAGTTCCAGAAAGCTACATTCTAAATTTCCCAGAGTTTAAAATGCCATAATAGCAAAAAAATTTCCCCAGGTTTCCAAAACAATGAGACAACACATAGTTATCTCTTGCCACCTCAACAGGCCGTTCCAAAAACCAAGGACACAATTTGCACTGCATAATCACTGCTTCCAAAAGCAGAAACCTATACTTTTTTTTTTTTAGCCATCAAAACAAATGCTTTGAAATTAATAAAAGCTGAGAATCCTAGAAATAATCAGAAATACTAAAAGCCATACTAGTACTTTTCATCAAACTACCACTACTGACAGTACTGACAGTGTAACAGAAAGAGGAAATTTACTTGCCTGATCAGAGGACTTCCAAGTGAAAACTTCATGAAACACTGATTGTTTCAGGCAAAAAAGTTATCCATTCTCAGGGAAACAGCCTAAAGAGAATAACTTTTATTTTTCTCCATTATTAAACATACTTCTAATACTTGGGCACTCCTAACTCCTCCAAACACTTCTCTCCTCTTTTCAAAGTATTCTTTTTCATCTTTGCATGGATTAGCTCAATCCACTTCTTGTAAGGAGTTTGATTTCCTTGGGAAAATGCTATTAAATCTCAGAATCATCTTCTTTGATAAGTCTGTTACAGCTGTTATAACCCCAATAAGGCACGTGATGTAACTGAGATAAAAAATTTGAAGCCTATTGCAGAACTCAATCTTTCAGGTTCCCACAGAGCTCATCTAAATCCAGGCAGCACTTCAATAGTTTCTATAATGGAATTAAACTGTGATACTGAAAACAGCAAAAGGAATTTCCACCCAGAGCTCCTCACCACAGACTTCTCAACAAGGTGGAAGCTCTAAAACCAAAATGCAATTAGTGTTTTGCTTGTTATCAGTGTCTAAACCCCATGGTGATGGATACTTTATAAATACACAGAACCAGCAACACTCAGTATCCCTCTTCCACCTAGTCTTCATCTTTGCACTCAAGAATTCTTGGGAAAAAATTGTTTCCAAGCTTAACATGAGGGAGAGTATGGTTTACTTTTGTAACTGTCATTTTACTATAAATGCTGAGCTTGAAAATCCAATTAAAAATCCAATACTTTCTGCTTGATCTCATGTGTTTTCATCCTGCCTGGCAATCTGAAGCAAATTAAACCTAAACTTTAATTTAAAGACAGAAAGAGAATTGGTGTAATTTAAGGAAGGCACTTTAGAGGAGGACAGTGGTGTCTGACTCATACTTTTAAGGCTTTTATGTGTTAAGCATTCCAATGCCCTATTTTGTATAGGGTTGTTCAGGTCTGAATTCTAATTTTACCCTTTTGTTCATTTTGTAAGAAAAAAGTTTGAAAAACGTGACAAGCAACAGCTACATCTGCTCCATTTAAACCAAGGAGGCAAATTAGGGTGTGAGGAACTCCTTCTTTATCTCCCTGACTCACCAGGCCCTTCAGAAAGTTAAAGAAAACACATGGACCAGTTTTTCTTAGGCTCTCAAACACAAAGATTAATACTTTGTGCCTAATACTTCTATTCTACCTCATACAAAATTTCTTTACACATGATCCAACAATAGAAAATGGCACTTTGAGTTGTATCACAAAGGAAAATCTTGCAAAATCCCTTTCAATATCTTGTCAAAATCAGCATGCTCTGTGACTAGACGACTGTCAGGGTGATCTATAGTCCCCAGACAGCACTGTAATAGAAACTAAATTGCCTGAGTCACAAGCAATGATAGAGTCATTCTACAGGAAATTGGAAATCAATTCCTGTCATCGCTGTACATAACTCCTTTATCAGAGTTCCAGTTGGCCAGTGTAATGCAAGGGAAAGAAGCTGGGAACTGACAATCATGGCAGGTCGAACACTCTACACACATGCTGAAGCACAGAAACTCTGTTTCTGGAATAGCACTTTGCATAGGGGACATGACAGGTCTGAGCAGCCTGACCTGGTAAAATATCAAAGGCTAATCAAAGGTGTGCTGCATCCTGTTCCACAAGGAGGATCTATTTGGGCCTGAAAATTGAGGCCAGTAGTCTTTGTGCAATGACTCCTGGCTAAAATATTTTGCTAAATCTCACCCTGGAAGTCTTTCAGACTGGTACTGGGAGATTCCTTTATAATCACCATCCAGGTGTTGCAGAAACCACAGCACCAATATCAGCATTGGCAAGCTTATTCATAAGTTTGGCTCTCTGCAACACTTGTGTCAGGACTCAGCTGTTGGAAGCAAGTGATTAAATCAGTTTTTGTTACCAAGTAGATTTTTAAGCTATGGGAAGAACCAATAGCTTGATTCTAAAAATTAAAAAGAAATGAAGAGTCTAACACAATGTTATTCATACAGCATGCAATCACCCTTTGAACAATGTTTTTCTGTGTAGATGCTCTACTATGCCTCATTTTACCTGGACTCACCAGCTAAATTCATTAAAATGAAGTACAAAATCTCTTTCAAAAATAAGGCAATTAAGAAAATTCTCTTGAATTATTCTTTGTGAAACAAAGAACATTTTCTATTTCCATTTCTTGTACAAAAGCCAACTCATTGAGCCCCCACACACATAGAAGGAAGCCATAGCCATTTCTACACAAGCTCACTTTCAACTACTTAATACAGATGGATGCAGGAATGTGATCAACTCATGCAGTGTCCAGCACAGCATGTTTCTTATTTTAATGCAGAAGTCCAAACCTAAAATAAGGACTCCTTCCAAAATACAAAATTCCAGAATTATCTGGGATATTAGAGATTAAATAGTTCCAAGTCCCTGCCATGGGCAGTGACACCTTCCACTAGATCAGGTTGGTCAAGCCCCATCCAGCCTGGCCTTGGACACTCACAGAGATGGGGCAGCCACAGCTGCTCTGGGCACCCTGTGCCAGGGCCCCACTGCCCTCACAGGGCAGAATTCCTTCCTGATGTCTCAATCTAAACCTTCAGGTAACTGGAAGGCTGCAATTAGGTCATCCTGAAGCCTTGGCTGAACAATCTCTGCCTTTCCTTATAGGAGAACTTCTCCAGCCTTCTAGTCAACTTGGTGGCCTCCTCTGGACTTGCTGCAACAGGTCCATGTCCTTCCTGTGCTGGGGACCCCAGAGCTGGATGTGTCAAATAGAGTTTAGTACAAAGCATTCTGCTTAAGTGTCACAAAGTTTGCTTCTTTATTCTCTGGCCTGTTTGGGAGAAGGTGTGGTTTCCTCACATAACAAAAATTTATTATAAGACTAACGTTGAGTATTCCTCTTCATGAGACCTAAAAAGCAGGGACCATGAAGCTAACAACCCAACACCACCAGAAAATGACCCCCATGCACCACACTAACCTGCCAAGCCTGGCACACACAGCAAAGGGGCTGTGCATGCCCTGACAGCTCTGCTTTAACACTGGGTGCAACAATGTCTGGCACTAGTCAGGCAAATGGAGAGCCAACAAGATATCAGAGCACAGCTGAGAAGTTAAATGCTATCATCTTGGGTTAATTAGCTGAATTTAGTTTACATCAGCCACTGATCTTTTTATCCTAAGTATGACACCGTTTATATTCTTGAAAGCAGGCCTGGACAAAGAACTCATTCATAATCAACTTCTGAAGCACATGAATATTTTTCAGCTCTGCCTCACTATTCAGAAATATGGTCATTCCACATTTGTTTTTTGTTTTTCAAGTAGTTGAGAAATGAATGCACATTTTGTGGTGGGACAATTGCAAGATTTAAATCATTTGTGATGAAAAATGCACCTTCTTTTCTTTTTCTTGAAAAGCAAGCTGAAATCCACAATATCCCAGAAAGATGGCCACTTCCATTGACAAAGTCTTACTTGCTTTTAATTACACTAGCCACCCCTAATGATATGCCATTATTCGTTAAACTATTACAAAATTAATCTGGTAGATAGAAATTTAGTCAGATGTTTGTTTGTTTAACGTCATTACCCAGTTTTGAGTTCATGAATCAAAGGAAATGGGGTTTTAATTAAGGCCTGCAGAATAAGAAGGGCATGAAAGTAGAACATTCAATTTGCAGAGCATAGTTGCACAATGTGTATTCCTTTGTGGCAAAGCCAGCATGAGAAGTTCCTGCTCCACTCCACCTCTCCCTTCTTGCCCTCATTAAAATGCTGCAGTTTTCTGCTCTTTCCCTCAGTTGTACCAATATAACTGCATGCTGTGATAAATGTTCATCACTGAAATCACCTGGACTGTAATTCACTATCTCTGCAATAGTATTGGTATTCTTTTATTCCAGTACAGCTCCATAAACACCACACTGTGAAAGCAGCAAATGCTGACCTGGGAAGTGATTTGATCTGCACAAAACCCAACTCAAGGATCAGTGTCCATAATGTAACATTGCAATAATAATGTCCTGGTTTGTTCTGGGCTGGCACATGGGCCCAACAAATCAATCCAACATGATCAGCTTGTTCTTTAACAGCACTGTACAAGCCACCACCTTCCAAAAGTTCATACTCGAGTACACTGGCTTTGAAAGGGCCAAGACTGAAGCCCACTCAAGTCCATTACCAGGGTGACACTCATGGGTTAGGACATGTGGGTTGTCTGGTGGCTCACAATTTTTTTTATGACAGTCTGAGTTTGAAAATCCCAACAAAGGTTTCAGCCATCACAGAAAGATGTGCAGTGTTAATGTCACTGAGGAAAAGTGGCCAGCTCAAATCAGAGATTTTGCGGTAGCAGATTTGTCATTCTTGACCTGGGCTCTTACACACAAAGCACCAAGATCAAAGAATTGGTAAGTGGTGACAAACACAAATGGATTCTAGAAAATCTACAGAAGTCCATAGAGAATGAAAAGTTCTCTGCCAACAGCATCTGTCAGGCAGCAGTTGCAGAGCTTTAACCATCTTGCAACAAGTGAAAGGCAGAACCACATTGCTTCATAGGTTGCACTATGCACAGACAGAAGGTAAGAAGTGATCCAAAAAGCATCAGAGTGTTAGAAACTGCTCAAGCAAAAGAAGGTTATTGCTTATGAAAAACTAACTGAAAAAGAATCTCATGCTTCTAATTATCTTCATTACTGGATTCGATCCACACCCCTCCTTTCCCTCTCCAAACCGAGGTTTAACTTATAGCATCAATTAAAGAATCCAGGAGTGAACTATACCCAACAAAATTTTGCAAGTCATGAATCTTCTCTACAACTGTCTTCATAACCATGGGAAAATACTTTATTACTGCAATAATCCCCTTTAAAGGAGATTTCTAAAGTGAACAGGCATGATTGAACAGTAACCAGTCTCCGTTTTGTTTCTGTCCTTAATTTAGACACTTTGTTAACTGCTACTTATTGCTGAAGCACAGCAAATTTTGCTTGGAAAGTCATTTTAAAGACTGTTTCTCCATATCTTAAAAGGTCTGAAACAGAGGTTAGAAAAACCAATAAACTTAAAAGTATGGAAAGTACAGTCACAGAGAAACCTTTTATCAATGCACAGCATTGCAGTGAGACACATCCCAACATGAAAAAGTAATTTGCATGTTTACTGATGCATTGTGGATATTTGTTCAAAGCCTTTAACATAAGCTGTTAGTTACACAGCCCTGATTCATTTAAGTTCTCAAAGTTTTAATTAGTTCTGAGAAAATGTTTTATGTAGAAGTCACAAGTTGCCATGAAGCAGCAACTTCCCCTCTTTCTTCCTGTGGTTCAAACCCTTATGGGAAAAGTCCTGCCTATAAGACTTGGGCCAAGAACACACCAAACAGAAAGCTGCAGCACCAGCTGTTGTTCAGCACCCTGCAGTTTTTGCACCCAAACTACTTTACAAAGACAACATTTTGTGGATTAACCCACTCTGCAGAGAAATAAAGTCATTTCTCATGGACCAATAGCCATGGTAACAACCAGGAAAGAAAATGCAGGAAAAAAAAAAACCCAGCAGCAAATGTTTTCCAACTGTTGGAAGAGCACGGCTCTGGCAGTGTGGAGGCCAGCAAGGTGAGCAGGTGAGCCTGCAAGGGCCCTCTTCAAACCTGTGCCTGCATTTCCAAGAGCACAGATGGCTGCCAGGTGGGAGCAGAGCAGCTCACATTGACACACACATCAGCACTGACACTGGGGACAGG
>VXBC01007721.1:134654-151787 GCA_013399945.1 Ploceus nigricollis | reverse complement strand
CAACAGGGGAGGAGAATAGTTTAAACATACCAGTGGGGTCTCAAGGAATACAGCATAGACATGGAAGGTTGTAGGAATAAGGGTGGGGCTACTGTGACAGACAAGGGAGGAGGGCAGGGTTTCACTGACTGGCAGGGAAGGATCCAGAATAAAGGGTTGGTCTTTGGGGAGATGGGCAGGGAATTGGGAGGACACAACTCTGGGGTAAATGAACATATATGGGGGCAACGGGAACAAACCATTTTGAACTTATAACAGAAAAACACACCACCACATCTCCCTATTTTTTGTTTAGTTTTGAAGAAAGAAGGGAGAGGGATGGGAAAAATAAACTTTCTATTACCTTTAATTGTTGAGTGGATATAATATGGTATGGAACATTTCTTTGGTCAGTTTGGGTCAGCTGGCCTGGCTGTGGCCTCTACTAAGATCTATCTCAAACACTGATGTGTTATCAACACCTTTCTAACTACTCATTTGAATCCCAGCACCATGAGGGTTGCTGTGGGGAAAATTAACTCCATCTTAGCCAGACCAAATATGTTAGTGTTGTGTTTAAATCTGCTATTTTCAATTTTTCATATGCACGTTTTGATTAGATCTTGCAATTTTTTATATGTATTTTCTGAGGTTTTGTGTTTGTTTTGCATTCTCAAATGAAAGCTCTTCCTTCTCTCTCATCATTTCACATCCCTGTTTTTTCAGCAGTTTGCAGCTTTTTATCTTGCTCTACCTGCACTTACTTGCAAGGCTAGAAAGATGATCCTGTGTTTTGTACATGAAATAGACTAAAGAGTGCTAGAAACTTCTAACCTAATTTTGTTAAAGTAATTCTAGTGACTGTGTGTTTCTGGTCTTCATTGTTGTTTATTTTGTTTGGTTATTTGATGTTCCTTTAGTTACCTGAAGGCTAGCAAATGATGACTTCTCTTGCTCTTCCATCTAGTAGGGAAGGAACAGTTGTTTGAGCAGACCGCTGTAAGACTTGTTTAGAAGGGATCATCTCCTTACTTTTTACATGGTCAACATTTTTACAGAGCCAGCTTTGATTCAATTAGGCATGCCACATAGATGTTTTTCTTCTAGTTTCTTTTTCAAAGTTCTGGCAATATTAGTTACATGTGGTTTTTCAAGTCAAGTTTTTCTTTACCATAATGATGTGAATTAGTTGTGTTATGGAAAAATAGGCTGTTAGGGACATTCAGAATGGAAGGTCAAAATTAGTTTTCCTGAGATGTGAAATTTCGTTCAGGCCAGTTTTGAGTGGGGAGGAATGAGAAGCATCCAGATGACCCTGTTGGGATTAGCTGCCCTTTGGCCATTGCAATGCTAAGCCAGAATCTGTGACGTTTATCTGGCCTGCTGCCTTTTCTGGTGATTTGACACTATTCTTGCAAGTGTCCCTGGCCTTCCGAAAGGCTGTCAAGTTGTGTGGAGCCTGCGCTGGTTTCAACAGTCACTGCAGTGTGGTAGAATCTTTATCTGAACAAATGCTAAAGGTTGTTCTCCCTTCTTGAAATACACAGGCCTTTCCACAGGAAAAAAAAAAAAATTGTTTCCCAGGGCTCATTGCCTCAGGTGTTGCTCAGTAGGTTAAAAAAATGACGTAGCTGCTTCTATTCCTTGATCATAATTGATCTAAAAACAGTTCAGCCACAATGACAAGTTTTGCCTGAGCTGACAAACTGTGTTGAAATTGAAGTAACGTGCCTGAACTGATTGATAAAAGTTCAGATTCTCTGTAGATAATCAGGAATGCACTTGAATGCTTTAAAAGAAAATGTTGAGTTATTCAGAACTTGTGAGTCTCCTGGCAAGACAAGTCTTGCACTGCATCAAACCTAGCACTGAAATAATCTCTTGTGAATGAGCTGATTCATAGATAAAGCCATTATTTTGAGATAAGGCAGGGCAACTTTGAACAGTTATCTTATGCAAACAAATGTATAAGTGCAGGTCGTAGATGGCCGCCTGATGATTCCTCTATCAGACAGTTGTTTCTGTTGGCAGGAAATAATGGGTTTAGATGCCTTTGACATCAATAGTTGTTTATTGATATAAATAATAGAGGTTGCAAAAGATGTCATGACTAGTTCAGTGAAGGACATTTATTTCACTGCATGGGGGAGAGTGAGGACAGTAGAAAGAATTGTATTTTTAGGTGTAGTTTCTTACCATTGCCCCAGAATGTTCATTCAACAAGCAACATTCAAGAGCTAAAAATGATGGTTTGTCTTACTCAATCACCTCAATTACCTTTTTCTTAGGGTATAAATACTTTTTAAAAAATATTGATTAGTATTAAGGAATGCAGTGTAATAGAGGAAGAAATAAAAGAAGTTATTTGTTACCATAACCAATCAAATGTGCTAAAGGGATACCCAAATATTGGTCTTGCTGACATAGTGAAAGTTTTATTTTCAGTCTATATAATCAGTCAAAACCCCAGTGGCATTAACAAAAACAGTTCTTGAGCTTACCCAAGACTGGGGAGAATGCCTTTGGGAAGTCCAGGAGAGTTTGCAACAAACACAAAGATACAAGAAGCAGTCAGTAAGCTCTCTCCTCCCCCAATCAATTCGAAATTTTGAACCAAAATCGGTTTTTAGAACAATAGTGTATAATATGCAGCTATAGTCCATTTTTAAGGGATTCTGTGTCGCTCATTCAGTTTTGAATCTCATTTTTTTTTGTATGTAAGGAAGCTATGAATTTCAGTGATTTTTTTGTTAGTTAAATTTATACTTTTTACTAGCTCCCTGCTTTTCAATCTGTTTATCTTATACCTCTTCTTTGCAATCTCCTCTACGTTTGTTTTTTTCTGAAAATTTAATGTTTCAAGGTTATCATTGATGGTGAAATGAGATAGTTGACCATTTTTTAAACTAAATGAAAGACCAGTGTCTGTAGTTCATCTTTGTCCCCTGCAGTCTTCCCCCTCCGTCCTGGTAGCTTCTTGGAAGAAAGTTTGAAGCAGCCTGCACAGGGCTTTTTCCTAATTAATGTGTTCTTAGAAATAGTGTGGTATAAATTAAAGACAGTTGTGCCCAAAGTCTGGTGGTAGAGCTGTGATTGTGCTGTAGTTCCTTCTGGCATTCCTCCTAAACAATCTCTTCAACACATTCCCAAGTTGTGCAGCTCAATATTAGGTTAGATCTATGAAGTCTTTTGGGTTTTTTGTATAGTAGCAGTGCTTCTATATAGAAGCTGCATAATTTTCAGTTGCAGCTGCATCCATCAAAACATTTCACTTACCTTGAAGTAAGTTTTGATTGTCCTTTGGGATGTGGGCATGTTTGAAGGGGAAGGTGACCAAACCGTTAGTTATGAAGGTCTAGAAATACATGTTGTGAGTATAACTACTAAAAGAGAAGTGGTGTATTCCCTTTTCT
Organism: Ploceus nigricollis; assembly: GCA_013399945.1. Lineage (NCBI taxonomy): Eukaryota > Metazoa > Chordata > Aves > Passeriformes > Ploceidae > Ploceus > Ploceus nigricollis. The sequence continues at coordinate 148,395 of VXBC01007721.1, read as the reverse complement.
CTTGATACTATCAGGATTATGGCAGAGCTTTCGAAGTCAAATTAAATACATTAGCTAGGCTGCAATAAAGCTCACTGGGAGGAAAGAAATGCATGATATCCTGCTGAGGTGGTTTGATACACGTGCCAGAAGAGCTGGTTATTTCTGAGAGATACCTGGAAATCATCATCATGATTTGCACATATGGCTTAGCCATTCTCAGCAGAAACATGATTGAGCTGCATCTGCTAGATGTCCTGGTCTTTTTTGTGTTTATACTCTTCCTCACACTGTGTGGCACTCTTTTTTTCCCCACAATTTCAGGTGACTGAAACTGTGCCTTACATATACAAATGTTTTCCCAAGTGTCATTTTACAGGCAGTGATAAACAGAGCAGGGCCTGTACCATTTTGGTTTAGAATGAAACAATGGCATAAATGCATCTTCATCGCATCTGGCTTGAGTCTGTTGATGTAGTCTGAATAGTTTCAGGGTGAAGCTTTCTAAAAGTCGTACCTGTGTATGCTGCACCCCTTCTACACTCCGTGCTATACCTTCTATACTCCATGGATGCTTTGCCATTGGAAAAAGGTACAAATACACCCTGTAAATAAACCTTTTCCCTAATTCAGGGTAAAGAGGGAGAAGTGTATTCTAGGTGGGTGTTTAGAAAGCTCCTTAGGGTCCCTTGTTTGATTATCCATGTGTATCATCATGCAGCCTACACCCGCATATAGCTGTCAGTGCCTTCTTGGATGTGGTCCAGGTACATTGTGCTGTCTGTACAACTGTGTCTGGCCATTTAGACTTGGTAGTGTCTCTGGCTCAGGTTTACCAGTTCTTGCAGACTTAAGGTATCTAGAATTTACCAGTCTTTGGGAATCTTTCATTCTTCACTCTCAGTGTCACCTGTAAGGTGCTAGCTGCAGAGGCTAGGGACAACTCAAGCTCTCTGTTACTGTAAATATTTGTGACCTGTTTGTGGCCTGTTAACTTGGCAAACCCTTCTTTTTTCTTTTTGCTTTCCCTTGGGTTTTTGTTTTGCATTTTTTTGGTGATTGTTTGGGATTTTCTTGGTGATTGTTTCTTTTGTGTGTGTGCGTATGCATATGTGTGTGATTTTACTATTTTGAAAAACAAGAAATTGTGCAGTGGAATAAGAATTAACTTAAAGCAGTGAGCTCACATTAAGTACAGGGCATGAGTGCCTTCTATCTGTGGGTTCATATACAGCTTCCTGTCACTTTTTTTGACAATGATTTTTTAAATTACTTTTAAATAACCAATTTTAAATAACCAGTTTTTGGGGGTTTTTTCTGCTTTGTGCATGAGTCCTATTCCTCTATGTAAATGTGGCAGCCATTGTCATTTTGTATCACTTGAGTTAATAATGCTAGAAATTTGCATACAGTTCATTACCATAAAATGTTCCTTAATTTTTTCCATCACTCATTAATAGGCTGACAGGGCTCATCAGAACTGTCTAACACTGCCTTAATGCAAAGGGAGGGAAATAAAAGAAGGTGGAACATATACCAATATCTGTGAAAGCAATCTACATTAAAATAACTGTGTTTAATCAGCATACATTCAAAAAACCATCTTCATAGATCTTAAAATTGGTGGTTTTGCATGTAACTCACCTGCTGTTTTCTGATTTCAAAACTTTAAAAATTATATTCCCTTTTTCTTTCCTCATATTTTTAGGGACTGTGATGAAGGAACATGCAAAGATAAATCTAACATTTTGTATGCTTGGGCAAGAAATGCTCCACCCACCAGGCTGCCCAAAGGTATTGGCCCTTTCATATGGAGTTCTTGTGTTCAGGGGCAGGGGAAAAAGGAGGGCACGAAAGTAAGAACCTGGCATATCTGAGAACATCCTATAATATTTTTATTATGTTTAATTGATAGAAACTGTATAAACATCAACCTAATTAACTATGAAATGTATTATGCTAGCTAATATACTTGTGGGTTTTTTGTCATTCTGTTTGCTATACCATTATGGGTTTCTATAGGGGCAAAAAGGGCAGAGATAAGTATCATAATATACTGTTTATTTTTATGTAGCATTAATCTTGCATTTTCTACTATATGTTACTAGAAGGTTACTATTTATGTATCTTTCAGTAGCACATAAACTACATTAAAATATTTTTGTTTGTTTGGGAAAGCACAAACAAATTCAATTGAAACATTGAATATTTCCTGTTTAAAGTATATGTTGACAACTTAATGTGTTTTTCATTTTTAATGCTTTGATGCAGTTGAGCAACATGCTTATATACTCATTTTCTTGTATAATAGACAACCCTGCTGAATTAAATCACAACATTTTAAGCTACTTGGAGTGGTATGTCTGGAAAACAGGGTGAAGTGCTTCTTTGTAATTACCACTAAGGATCTTAGAAATATCTACCATCTGTATAGCCTTGATCTGAAAATATCTTGAATTCTAAATATTTTTTTCTTTCATCTTTTACTGCTCATTTTCATAGCCAGGGGCAGTATCATGAAAATGCTTTTTAAAATAATCCATTTACACACTTACGAACATGAATGTTATTTGATTTGGTTATCAGAATGTCAAGTTAAAAAAAAATTGTTACATAGAGGATTCTGTAGACATTTTCTACTTAGAGGATTATGTAGAAGTTTTGCTGTTAAACCTCAGGTATTAATACTTTTCTTGTTGGTAAGCTGTGCAAAAACACAAGGTTTGTAGGGAGTATTTATAAAGATGCCTCATTTGTGTATCTTTATAATGCAGGGAGGCTGCAGTCCCATCTATAAGATGGCTTTGCCTTTTGCTGTGGGATTCTCTGACCAAATACGAAGAAATTGTTTTTTCTGCTTCTTTTGAAAATGTTCATTGTAGAATTGGTTTAGAGAAATCCCTTTTGGTGATGGTGATAATTTGCAATTTCATTATTTCAAATTATTACAAGCTTCTCTGTTGTGTTTTGTGCCTGTGCTTGCTTCTCTCATCAAGTAACATAGGTGCCTAATTTCCTCAAGATTTTTTCTGCATATAATATTNGTTTGTATCATGCAGGGGTTATATGAGAAATGAAAGGTCCACCAAATCCTACATAGATAGTAAGAATTCATTTTTATTTTGGATTTTTTAAAAAATCTGTATTAATGTTCTTCAATTGAGAGAGTTCTCTGCATAAAGCAGATACTTATTCATAATTAAGTTATGGTCCCAGCTTCTTAGTCTCTTTGGGATCATGTGCTGGTGGTTTCCCTGGGTTTCAGGACAAAGTTTTCTTCAGTGGTGTCTGAAATTTTCTACCCCTTCACTCTTAGCAAGTAAAGTGATTTGTATTTTTTTATATTGTCAGTGATGGTGAATCATCTTACATTTTCTTTTTTCTGAAAATAATACATTTTCCTTCTCTTAGGTGTTGGATTCAGAGTTGGAGGAGAAACGGGTAGCAGATACTTTGTTCTCCAGGTACACTATGGAGATGTTAGTGCATTTAGAGGTATGCATTTTGGAAATTTGGTCTGTAAGTTATATCAGCTACATCATCAAAAATATTTACCTGTAGAAAATAATTTTTGCAAAGATCAGTGGGCATATCTGCAAAGATCACTGGGCATATTTGGAATACAGTTTCTGTATTAACTTGACTTCATAAACTCTATAAATATTTGAAGGATGAACACCGTTTTTTTCTTCAAAAACTGTGGAGCAAATAAAGTAATCAAGAAGCAGATTAATAATTTTACATTTAGGGAAGAATTTGGGGCTTCCATATATAATTCAGTGTTTTATTTAAAGAAGTTGAAACAAATAGGTGTGAACACACTTAACCTGTCATTTACTTGAGTAGATTGTGACCAGATAATATTCACTGGCCAATTAGTACAGTATTTGTGTTTGGAAAAAATGTAACTCGTGGAGACAGTGTCTTTTTTGTTTGTTTGTTTGGCTTGGTTGTTTTTGGGTTTTTTTTTAATGATGAAATGCTCATTTCAAGCATAGCAATATGGTTATTCTTGTAATTGAGTGTTTCACAGAATCACATAATGGTTGAGATCGAAACAAACCTTTGGAAGTCATCTGGCCTACGCCCTCCCTGCTCAAGCAGGGCCACCTACAGCCTGTTGTCCAGGCCCATGTCCAGGTATATTCAGGGGTAGAAGCACCCCAGGGCAACCTCTGCCAGTGCTTAGTCACCCACACAGTGAAAAAGTTTCCTTAAGTTCAGCAGAAGCCTCCTGTGTTTCGGTGTGTGCCCATCACCTCTGGTCCTGTCACTGAGCACCACAAAGAGCCTGGCTCCCTCTTCTTTGCACCCTCCCTGCAGATCCACCTCACTCTGAAAAGGCTCTCTCAGCCTTTCCTCACAGGAGAGATGCTCCAATTCCTTCATAATCTACATGGCCCTTTGCTGGACGGAATTAATTTAATACCTGGTTAATGAAATGAAAAATATTCTTTTTAGAAGAGTTGAACATGAGAGTAGATGATTTTACCTACAGCATTTTTTCCCTCCAAAACTGATAGGAAGTAAAATAGGGTGCTATTGCATAAATAACTACTACATAAAGTCAAATATTTTATATTTGTAATTACTTGTAACTCAGAATAGTAAACTCTGAACAATGCTTTGGAATCCTTGATATACTACTGAAAGCATAACAAGTTAACTGAGCACTTTTCATCATTTATCCTCTGTTCTGAATTGCAACAACTGCATGGGCTTACATACAATCTTCAGTGACTGTATTCTTATGCTTTGACTCTATTCTTATGCCTGTGGTTATCAACAGACATGTAATTGCAAGAAAAATCTCTTTAGGTTATTCCTGAAATTTAAAAACACTTGTGAAACTAGTTGAAAATTCTGCATTGAATATCTTTGAGTACTACTATGAAGGTTTAGGACATTTTATTAGATTAGAATAATTCTGCTTTCCATCCCTTCTTACCTATAATCCTGAGCTAAGAATTCGTATTTAGATATGCACTGTTCTCTCAGATAACAAAATAAAACTTATTGTACCTTGTCGAAAGTAAACAGATTAAAATTTAGTCTGGAGAGCCAAAAATACATTCTACAAAAAAATGTGTGAAGAGCTATCTTAGAAAAATATTGATTTCTCGATTTCATTTTCTTTACTTTTTATATTGTAAAAGCAAAAATTATTGTGGAGTTATGCCTGATAGTGGATACAAGTAAACAAGTAAAAAATTGTCAGAAATTTGTCTGCCTTTTTGTATAGTCATAAGTGTTTCGAGTTCAGATTCAAATTAAAGTAAATCTAGCCATCTTTAGGTCTGTAAAGGAACCCAGTCAGCTTTGAACTTGGGCTGTAGGGATATGCAGTGCAGTTGTAACCCTGGTCTTATTTTATTATTGTATGTAAGCACCTTTGAATCTGAATTTTAAAAAATATCATATTTTTCTAATGCCTAGAATGTTTTTTTTCTTTTTCCTTCCCTTTGTATAGCAAAGACTAATGTTATTTCTAATCTGCCATATTATTATCTTAGTCCTTTCCAGCACATGTAAGAATATAATTGTTATCCCCAAGAATGAAAGTGTTTAGAAGTTATCAATGATAAGGTCTTTTAGCTATTCTGAAATGGAAGGTTTTCACATTCTGTCATTTTGTATGTGTCGAGCATTTTTTATGTGTTTTCTATCTGTTGCATTGTTTGAAGAAATTTATAATTTTTTGTCAACATATTTGGAGCAAATTTATGAGGAAGTCTTTCATCTTAGTTCAGCTTTGGCTTTTTTTTTCATTCCCTTTCTTGTTCTCTCTTTTCTTGCACAATGAACAATGCATTCGTGCATTCTCAGATTCTTCTTTTAACCCTGAGCTTTTCACTGAGAGTAGATTTATTTCTCCCTGCTATCACGCTCTGCAAGAATTGTGTTACCACATTGCATATAATAACATATAATTTCTCAGTGGGGTGTAGGGTTCTTAGTATTGCCTTAGGGTTTGGTTTTTCTGGTTGGGGAGAGTGATTAGTTTTGGCCACCAAGCTAGTAGATGTCTTAAAAAGATCTATTTCCTCATAAGAATGTTGCATATTGCTATTTGAACATAACTCTGAATATTATTCTGAACATTAGATTTGGTGTGCTTCTCTTTGACATTCTCTTGAATATGCCAGCGTCTCTTGAATAAAATTAGCTTTTCATATTCACAGAGATTCATGGCTATGATATACTTTTATATCCTTTTAGCAAATCAGTCATCTGTGACCTTTATGAGGTCTTCATCTGTTAAAAAATTTATATTGAACCAGGATCAACAATTGTTTCCTTTCTGTCTGGAAAGTAAGTTGTGAAAATGTCACTGGGGAGTCTGTGTTTGCATTTTGTTTTTCACAAATTGAGTAAAGGTACAGTTTCATTCCAGATTTCATACTAAACTTCTAAAATTAAATTTTACTGAATTGATACTGGATGAATGAATAGATCAGCAAGTACAAGCACCTTGACATACATTAAAAAAACAAATTAAGGTAGTTTTATGTATCAAATATTAGATACCAATATTAAATGCAGTATTATTTGTCTCATTCTTTACTAGGACCTCAAGTTCATTTCTTGTGCTGCATGTGTTTGCTCAATAAGTATAACTTGTACAAAGTTACTTCCCTGTTGGCATTAGCTTTGGAATTGCCTTGCTCGGGCGTTGTGCTCACCTTTGAGGCTACTTCTTACCTTTAATGAAGCAAAGCCAATTCTGAGACACTATGTGGAGATTCTGGTACTAATCAAGGGCTGACTTGGAAATAACAAGGGGTTTGGAGCTTCATAGAAAGTGCCACTCTATTGGAGTGGAAGCTTTTACGTATTCTAGTCACCATGAATGAGTGCTGTACTGTTCCTATGAAATACTAGAAACAGAGCAGTGAAGAAGCTGAATAAATAGTTTGAGCAGAGTGCTCAATAATTTATAATCCCCATACTCAGAGTGCAAAGAAAGTAGCTTTTGAAGAGTGTTTGTTTTTATGAGTAAAAAGCCCATAAAATTTTAAATATCTAGGAAGTCCTAGAAATCTCAGTGTCTGTGGCAGATTATCATGCATGTAATTGAAGAGTTCAGGACTGTAGATCTGGATAGACAGATTAGCAGAAAGCCTGTCAGGCTTGCTTCAGAAGTCTTAGCAAAATCAGCTTACAGAAGGAGAGTGTTTCTCTTTAGGATAATTTGCCTTCACATCGGGTTTGAGTGTTTAATTTGAAAAACTGTTGAGTATTTCTAGTATTTGAGATATTTCTCCTAGAAAACATTTGAATATTTATTGGCAGTTAAACTTGGAATGATCATTGCAATGTTGTCATGCACAATTTTTTAAAATCTGAAGCCAGTGTAACATGCACCATTGGCTTTGTTTGATATGAGTAAATAAAGGCAGGGAATATTTAATATGATTGTGTTATACTTGCACAGAGCACAAAAGGCAGAGCACAACTTGTCAGCGTTCTTTGGTGAAGTGTTCAGAGCTTTGAGTGCTTCAAAGAGGTGAACTGAAGGAGGAAGAAGCAGGGAAACATCAGTTCCAGCATCCCTCTGTAGTTGTTAGAAAAACCTTTAGTTCAGTTATGGCTAAATATAACTACAAACAGAATTACAAAGCACTGTAGGAATTCCTGAAAGGTTTAGGCTAATGTATCCATCCATTATTTTATTCTTAACACAGCACTGCAGATCAGATACTTGTGCCAGAAGTTCGTTTGTGCTTCTCCTGATACTGATTTAGATGATTGCCTTATATAGTAGCAATTGTAATAATTAGTAGCAACTTTACAACTATCTTCAGTTAATTTTGAAATTGCTCTCTTTAGATGAAAATGCAATCAGCATTTTTTCCATGCTCTGAAAATTCAAATTGTGTCAAAATACTTTAATATTACCAAACAGAAATAATATTAGAGGTTTTTTTCCCCTCCTCCTATGGTGCTACTTTTATGACTATGACCTAGTAAGGGCTAAATTTTTCAAATATTAAATTAGTTTGATGGCTTGGGGATAATTTTGCAGCTGTTTTCAAAAAATAGAATGGTGATGTTTTGAACTAAAATTCCAAAACTGAGAGACACAAAATGACTGATTGCATTTTAAAATTTTTAATTTTATTACTTTAAGTAATAATGTTCTGAAAGGAAGCAAGCATTTTCCAATTTCCATTGAAATTCATGTAGTGCAGGGTTCTAATAATATTAAACTTATAAAAACTGTGTTCTGGAGCATCACCTGTGTTATATAAATAAGAAAAAAATAGTTTAAAATGAGGAGAGTGGGGCAGAAGAGACTTTACAAAGACCTTTGTGGCAAACAATGAGGTATTGGGATTATAAGTGAAGCTGCCTGGAGGGCAGAGGATGAACAGTATATACATATATTGAACTTTTTCTAAAACCATTGAAAAGGAGTTTAGTTTTTCTTTCTCTTGAATGTTTTCTTACCATTCCCCTTCTTTTGTTCTAATAGCTTAGTCTTTTTGGCACTTTTGGATTCTTGATTTAGTAGTCTTGATTCTTGTAAGTAATCTTGATGAAAGAGCTTCTGTTCTTATTTTTCTTTTCTGTGTACAATGAAGACTTGGCTTTTTTGTTGCTATTTGTAAAGGTGCAACTGTGGTATAGTGATTCAGATTTTTAAATCCAAAAGTATTTATTGGGATGCACAGAGCTGGAGTAACTAAGAATTTGTAGATGCCATGATAATGAGCATTATGAGAACGCAGTGAAATTGTATTAGGAGCTATTTCAATTGAATAACACATACATTAATTTACAGATCTACTTTGTGAACATAGTGAAAACAAAATATTGTAAATTCTACTATTAGTGATGGTGAAAAGCAAATGGAATATTATCCCTTAATAGTGACATGTGGGGTGACTGAAACAGCTAATATGTGAAAAACTGAACTGACAATTTTTAATCTGTCAGGTTTCCATGTGTTGTCCCACTTTGGCCATTATCCTTTTTTCTGTTCAAATGCACTACTTTTTCAGTTTGGAATCTGGCTATTTATGGGAGGAAAAACTCTCAGAAATTACCACTTGTTAGCATAGATACTCTGATCTCTTTCTTACCTGAAACATACTGTTGGATAATATTTTTTCAGAATGTTCTATTTACTTACTTTGGAGTTAGATCCATCTTCTAACTACAGCTATTATTGTATAAACATAAGAAAAAGAAACTTGCTTAAAAAGGAGCAAAGATTGAACTCCCAGATGACCAACTATAATTTAGTAACTTATTTAGTTACTTATTTAGTAACTTCAGATCTTTAAATTAAAATGTCAAACATATCAGCTAATGACAATAAAGTACACTGACAAATGAATTAGCTATTTTTACTCACCTTCTAGGATATCAAATTTTAAGTAGAATTGCTGTCTGTATTGGTATATCAAGTTCACCTGTTGACTTCCATTACAAGGATTTCTGGGATTCTGGTCTAAAATTATTGCTTTTCACAAGCCTTTCATTTTTCTAACTTTGATCAAAACATAAATTTGTTTGAAAGAAAACTACTTTTTCTACTAATGTAAACATGATACTGTTTCATTTCCCAGATGCTAGTTCATAAAGATCTAAATTTTCTAATACTGTAGTTTTCATCCACCGAAGTTTTTCTTTGTATTATTGTATTATTTCTTTGTATCATTTCTACAAATGCAGTACTGAGATGATCAGGTATGTGCGAATTCCAATAGTATTTCCACAGTATAACAATTTTACTGCACACGGTAAGATTAAAACTTGTTCTGTTTTCTTTTATTTTTTACACAGCAGAAAAATCATGTTAATATGAAGTAATTTGCAGGGATTCAGTTGCTAATGATGAAACTTTCACAATTTGTACAGATAAACACAAGGACTGCTCTGGTGTAACTTTGCATCTGACACATCAAAAGTGAGTATTTTTAAAAATGCTTACCTATTTTTTTATTGGAATAGAAATTGTGGATTCCATTGAAAACATTTGAAATAAAAATAATACATACTTCACAATATTAAGAATTACGAAGTCGTGTCATCTGTTGGCAAAAAATTTCATTTCTGCTAAGAAACTTGACACAGCTGTGCTGTGAGTACTGGGTTAATACAGTTTGAGAGCTTCATGTTTAGAAATCTGGGATGAGAACAGCAATTATGCAGATGATAGCTTTGTCCTCTTTCATATATTTTGCAGAAAGTGCTTTAGAAATGGTAGCAAAAAAGAGAAGGAGAGGAGAGCTACTGTGAAACAGCTTCATTTTTAGGAGACCTGTTTCAGATGTAATCCCATGTTTAGAAATTAGTGGTATCGAATGGTATTGCATATCAAGTCACTTGCAGTTGTGTTTTACAGAAGATTTGTTTACCAGAGCTTGGATTTTCCATTGCAGGCAGCCCTTGATTGCGGGAATGTATCTAATGATGTCTGTGAACACAGTCATACCACCAGGCAAGAAAGGTGAGTTGTCATTTTACAAAGTGATTATATGATTTCAGCATCTGATCTATTATTCTTGCTTATTGTGGAAGAAAATTTGACAGAGGCTTGCTGATACGTAGATGGACAGGTTTATTTGACTGATTGAACAATTGAGGAAAAAAATATTGTGTTTAAGATTGTATCCTGTTTCCCTATGATGACATCAGTAAAGGCAATCAATGCTGTATGAACACAATGTGTACAAATAATAACAAGTATTTCTTTAATTTATTTTCATCTTGTGTTTTATAAAAAATGCCCTACCTCTTTTCTAATTCCTCCTCTTCCCTCTAAAAAGCCGTAAACTGCTTTGGACTCTTCTTCATATGTCATTCATGACTTTTGTGATTCTACTAAGAATTCAGTTTTAAAAAATGAATTTCTACCAGTAAGGAGCTGCTATTTAAGAATTTTATTCCCATCTTGGGAGTAAAGGTCCTAGTTGGTTAAATGGTCAAAATGCTGAAAAAAAAAAAAGGTAATAAAAGGTTTCCAAATTGTTTCTGTTCAGAATCCTGAATTTTATCTAAAACTCAGCTTGGAAACTCCCCAGATCCTTTCTTCAGCTAGCATGGGATGTACTGTTTTAAGGAAGTTGGACACTGACTGTACTCTGCTATACCAAATTTTTAAGGACATAACTAAGAGCACCATTTGTTCCATTCACAGTTAGCTGCCTAAATACGATGAGGTGGTCAAATGCTCAGCTGACTCCAACTGCTTAGTGAATTCAGCAACTTGAAACATTTTTAAATTTGAAGTGAAATTAAAAATATTTTGCTCTCCAATATGAAAACACACCAAATTAATCCCCCACTATCCCCAAGAATATTTGATCAGTGTAGGAATTCAATTTTTCAACTGGAAGGGTGAGGGAAAAGGGCAAAAGCAGTTCTGTAGTTGCTGATAACTTCCTTCTCGTGTTCAGTCAAATTTACAGCTCTTAAGTGGAGCATGAAATTTGTTAAAACAGGAAGTGTGGTGATATCTCTCAGAAGGGCATCAGGAGTTTTCTGTAGGCTCTTCCTTAGGTACTGTTACTGCACCTAACACAAGTACTACCCTGTAAACATTGTACAGCACTTCTGTGACAAAGTCTCTTATCTAAATCTAAATTAGGTCTGGGCCTTTATAATCAAGACTTCATTGTAAATTGTATCAGTTTAGAATTATATCCGTTTATTTTAATTTTCCCTGAGTAGATCATTTACCATAGCTATGTTTATTTTAAGCAACCCTCCACACAGTCTGTAAGTAAATGTATTACTTTATTTTATTAAATAATAGTAGCGTACACTGGAAGAAGTTTTTCTGGCTTTCAGACAGAAAGATTTTATCTATATGTCAGCAGATTAAGTAATTTTCAAGTAGCCTGGACTATATTTTATTAGTTTTTCTTTGCAGATGTCTTGAGATGGACACTGCAGAAATATAAGATATTATCTATTATCTTTTGAAATCATCTGTTGTCCATTGTATGTATACTTTTTGTAAACTATGCTGAATGAAGTACAGCAATTCAACTTTTCTCTGTTTGATAAATGATCTGTCATTGTTTATTGCTGTCATATTTTCACAGTGGTTGATGCAGACATTGCCTGCCATTACAAAAGGTCTCCAATGCACCTTTTTGCCTACAGAGTTCACACACACAGACTAGGTAAGAGTAACATAGGAATATCAAATACCTAACAGAAAAATGTTGACCCTCTAACATATTTTTTAAAGTATATCTCACTTTTTAAAGTATATCTCACAATATCATGTATATTGATATCTTATAGGTAAAGTAGTGAGTGGATACAGAGTGAGAAATGGTCAATGGACATTGATTGGTAGGCAGAGTCCGCAACTACCACAGGTTGGTTGGTTTCTTTTTAATACTGAATGTAAATTTTAATTATCTTTGTTTCAAACTGAGAAGCTGAATTGGAAATCATGTGTCCACAGATTTGCATCATGGTGTTTCCACTGGTTATGTGCTGTTGTGCTTCTGGAAGTGACTATTGCCAAGTATTATCACAATTAGATTATGATGCAAAAGTAGTTTCAGATATGTAGCACCATCCTTCTCATCAGTGTCTATTAACAGAGAGAATATGAAGCACTTTCACTGATTGTGGTGAATCATCCTTTCTTTCAGGCATTCTACCCTGTGAAATATCCGGTAGAGATTAGCTATGATGATATCCTGGCAGCCAGATGTGTGTTCAGTGGGGAAGGCAGAACTACAGAGACACATATAGGGTAAATTTTATCTATTCTCTCCATTTCAGAACCTGTTTTACCAGGGTGTTGGTTGTATGTAGAAATGTTTTTGTTTCATGTCTTCTTCCAAGGTAATTCTAGGAAACAGTTTCTGCCAGAATCTTTTGTTATGCTGTCTGGTCTACTTAAGATTTAACTCTGCACAATGTTCATTGACGTTACTTATGTGAATATTCACTTTGCTGAAGTGTTCAGAAGACTTCTGAAGTGAAGCTGTACTGCCAGACAACTTAGTCAGATGTTGGGCTAGTCTGTTCTTAGAGGAGGATTCAGTATATCAATTCTAGAAAATACATTTTTTAATCAAGTGACAATATTAACTGTTTATAGTGAAATAATAAAGCTTCACAATTCTCTACACTATTTCAAAAGGAAAATGTGTAGAAGCTTATAAAATTATGATATTTTGACCTGTTGCAAAATCTAGCCTTAAAAAATCTGGACCAATACTGAAATTACCTCTTTTCAGTATAAAAATGTACAGGCTTTTATGAAAAACAATCAAATCAGAAATTACTAATAATAAGAAATAGGAAAATCTGAACTGTGTTAGTCACTGATGCTACTCAGCTGCAAGTGACAGACACAGCACTGTATGATCAAGTGGACAAATACAGCTATGAAAATACATATAATATTAATATTCTCTTAGCTGGCTNAACCACTACAAATGCTTAGACACAGTAGCATGTCAGCTGAACCACAGTTTCTGTAATTTCCACATCCTGTTTTCTACTGGAGTTTTTGAAGAGGAAGCAATCACAGTGATGGATATTGGAGGTCCAACAGTGAAGTTAATGCTTTCTAAAAGCTTAAGCAGAGCTTGCCCAATTTTGTAGTCTCCAAGGGATGCCAAACTTCAACGCATGGAAAAATAGAACCAATTCCCCTTTTGAAACAGTCTCTTCTCCCATGTTTCCCTTTCTCCCCTCTGGCTTGTATTATTATTGTTGCTATGGTGAATAAATGAATGCTGCAGAATGCTGCTGGAAAAGTCAGCACTGATGTCTTTTG
>VXBC01007721.1:106374-119730 GCA_013399945.1 Ploceus nigricollis | reverse complement strand
CCTAGTTTAGAGATCTCATTCACAAGAAAACTGGTGATCTTGTTTTTTCTAAGTAATTGTAAATTACTTCAATGGGGAAAGTAATTTTCATTAGTCTCATATGAAACTGTTCCATGGACCACTTATTCCTGTAGGAGATAGTAATAAGTCTTAGATAAAGGAAGTCTAAATTTAGTAAGTTTTTGTAAAAAGCTAGCTGCCTTGAGATAAACCTGTATAAAGGACTTTCAGAATGGACTGGCAAAGGAAAAAGAAAATACAAGACTAATTAACAAATTTTGGAAAAATGTGATAAAATCCAAAGATTGTATTGAGGCTGGAGCTGTTGTGATTAGATTGTATTTCACTGTACATTCATTTTATTGTTTTGATCAATCAGAAATCTTTTATTTCTTTAAGTATAAGCATTTTCTATTTTATAGTATGTGTCTTCTGAGAGACTAAATAGAGGCCAAAATAGAGGTCCTATGTTTAGCCTTTTATTTTTTCTAGCTTTTAAAAAAAAGGCTCAGAGGTCTCTGTAACATGAAACATAGACAAGCTTTCTGGAGTTTAACATAAAGTGATACTGGATAAGCAAGTGAGGAAGCAGACACTCAATTTCCGTTCTCTTATTCCTTCCAAAATCCAAACTTGTGTGAATATACCTGGCACTGCACCTGCTGTGATCAACTCAGTTCTACAGAAGTATAAATATGTATAATTTTTAAACAGCTTTTCCTTTAGCTTGCAGCTTTTATTCAGCTAAAATTTCTACAGGGCAGGATTTCTTGTTTTAGAAGTTTCTGATTACTGTCCTGGATACACTGCAGTTGCTGATAGCTTTTAGGTTTCTTTTAGGTCACTTGCTCTAGCTTATGATATCAGAGTCCAAACAGGTAAAACGTCTCCTAGTCTGCAGTAGGTTTTCAGCACTGGTTTCATATTTTCTTGGATAGGTTGTAGAGAATGATTTTCCCTCCACTGCATACCTGTTGTTCCTCCTCAGACTACATCTCTTCCAGTTGAAATGCAAGGGGAAGGTATTCTCAGGACAGATGGGTTGCACAGGTAGCTTTCTACGTAGTTTCCCATTAATTTTGCCTTTCATTGGAAAATCACTTCCAGGTGAAGGTGAACCCTCTGAGACTCCTCGGGTGCTGTTTTCTAACATCTGTGATCTGCCTTTTTTCAAAGCAGGATGCCCTGCCATTTTGTGAATTCGGAAATCTTTTTCACCTGCCTAGATGGTACCCCAGTGATTGGTGTTTAGGATCAGAGCAGAACTCACAAACTTTGGGTGAACTGAAAGTCGCAAAGTAAAGCATGGTTGCTTTCAAACACACTGACTATTAGTGAAGTGGCTCCAGTTTCACATAACTTCAAAGAAATTGCTTCTTATTTGGCGTCAGTTTGGCTGTATGTGCCTACTTGCTAATTATGCATTGTAGAAATACCTGAATTATGCTCAACAGATCAGTTTCTGAAGGGAAGCAGTGGTGGGTTTCCTAACATGTAGAACAAATTTTAGAATTTTTCTTTTTCATTTCTTTCTATTTTATCAGAATTAGTGAGATCTCTTTTGGCATTACATTTTTTATTTTTGATAATCTAGTTCATTTGTCTCTTAATACACTGCCAGAGCTACACAGGAGCAATCTCTTCCTAATAGTATTTAAGTAAGTGATCTGTGAGAAATTAATCCTTGCAGTCAACTCTCCGCAACTTTTCAAATATTGAACAGTTTGTGCCTTTAATCCTTGTCAGTCTGCTTTTACATAAGAGAGATTGAAGAGACCATACTTTTATCTTTTTAATGTTAATCTCTGAAACTAAATTTCTCTCCCTTAGTTAAGTTTTACAGTTTAAGACAAGTACGAGAAGTCTTCTTTTCTTAGTGTTAAAAGCTTTAATAGGGAAAAAAACCATGATTCACCTTCCACATATTTCATTTAGTGATTCATGGTATTTATTATGCATTTTTTAATCAAACACTGATAGTTAATATTTAAATTTTCCTGCTGATTTCAGTTGTATATTTTTGTAATCTTTCAGTGTAGAAAGTATTTATAGAGCCTCTAAAACTTCTAGACTGTGTATACATGTATCCTTATAAGTTGGAGAAAAGAATGGAGTCAAAAGCAGTTTTGACATTTCTGTCATCTATACCTAGCAGGTTGCCAGTGCTTGTGCATGCTTTACTGTGTTAAAACTATGCTTGGAATTGAATTGCAATGCATTGAATGGAAATACTGCATGTAAGAAAATGTCCATGTAATTCCCAATAGTCTGTACCAAATGCCAGTTATCCATATTTGGATTTCTTTAATAAATATGCTACATGATTATCTTTTTGGTTTTTTATCTTTTTTTTTTTAATTTCTTTCTTTGGTCAGATTTCCACATAGAAGAGGCTGTGGAGTGGCCTGGGTTAGACCTCAAACTAGGCCAAGTTTCTGGGTTGGCTCTGGACCCTGAAAATAACCTAGTTGTCTTCCACAGAGGTGATCGTGTTTGGGATGAAAAGTAAGTAGAGACCCTTGCCAAATGGTGGGTTAGAAAGTTGAATTCCTGTGTGCTGTTATATACCTTCTCAAGGAAAGACAGATTGAAGTTCTTTTTCCATTTAAAAATTCAGTTCTTTGTCTGAAAGTGCCTTTCAGAGACTCAGAATAGAAATGGTGACTGACAATTCAAGATGATGAGTTATTAGGTCTTTAGACAGTAAAAATGTTTCTCCAGAGGAAAAGAACATAGTACATTAGGTCCTTAAACTGTATGACCATGTTAGTATGATATTCACTGAGATTAATTATCCCTACCTCTCCATGTGTCTTAGCAGGAAAAATTAGCCTGGGTGAATAATATTTTAGTATGGTATACTACAATTAGTGCTTGGGTTTAAGACATGCAAAGCTATGTCCATTCTTCTTTGTGTTTATGTACACTGAAAAAAAAGGAATTGTTACAAGGTACTCTCTCAAAACAAACTTTGTTCTACTCATTTGATAAAATTTGCTACATTTAGCATCACTCAAACCAAAAAATGTCTGAACTCTAGAATGGTGGTTCTTCTGGTGTTTGTAA
Organism: Ploceus nigricollis; assembly: GCA_013399945.1. Lineage (NCBI taxonomy): Eukaryota > Metazoa > Chordata > Aves > Passeriformes > Ploceidae > Ploceus > Ploceus nigricollis. Next base: position 116,664 of record VXBC01007721.1, on the reverse strand, counting down.
AATTATATAGTCAGAGTATATTATTTTAAGAACAGAACATTCCAATTAAGAGTACTACCTTTATTTTTAAAATTGTATATGTGTTTGTATGGATACTTTTGAAATTGCAAGAGAATACTGGTAGAAAGTAGTACAAGCCTACAACATGTTATATGGTACCCTTTTTAAATACACTCTTTAAAAAACATTTCTTCTTTTTAAGCATCTGTTCTCCATATATATAGCTATAAGACTAAAGGGTAGGGCTGTTTTCAAATCCTGATGAATTAATTTAAAGATAACATCCTGTCTGAAAAATAGGACAGTATTCTGAACATTATGATAACAAATTATGCTTAGAATAGTGTTTCATGAAAGAAAGTAAGTTACTTAGGTTTTAAGATAAATAACATAATGCAGCAGATAAGACAATCATTTGTTTCTCATACAGTATGCTCATGCGTTAGTGATGTCTCCAGCTCAAGTGTATATAAATACAGACTAAAGGATGCATTATACAACCTGTATTACTCAGACTTCAACTATTGTGTAAAGGCTCTTTTTTCATACTCCTACTCAGGAACATAAGTGCTGTTCTTTGTGTTGTTGAATAACAAATTTTAAAAATACTCGAAAATAGGCTGGTCCTTCTAAAATACATATTTTTGAGTGTCTGGCAGTTGAAATATACCAACAATCCAGAGCACAAAACTTTGAGTTTGAGATCCAGCACTATTGGGAAAGCCTACAGTTTTTAAACAAAACAAAAGAAATTAACATTCCCTAAAACAGCAGGTGTGCATGATGAATCAACCATGTTGAGAGACAGATAGAGCTTCAGCTTCATTATGCTGTGGCTGCAGAAGAAGATTGGAGTTGTGATATGTAGTCTGGAAATCCATGTATGTACCACCAGTGCTCAGTAACACTACACATGGCCTTCCATAAAGATAACTAATCATTAAATCCCAGTTCTTGAGGGGTTTTGTTCGTAAGTCTTACTTTTTTTTCTTCTTCTTTTTGTGGAGCATGGTTAATCAGTGTATAGGAAATCTAGTGTTGATAGGGGCCCTTAAGTCAGCTGAACTAGAACTCTGTAGGCCTTTTATTTAGAGTATGATGATTTTAAAATATATTTTGAAAACATGCCTGTTGTTAAGCTCTTTTTCCACATCTTGTGGCATGGAAAAGAGGCCCACAGAAATGTGCTCACCCAGTCAACCTTCCCTTTTTACCTTTGGATAATTAAGTTTGAGGTCCCTTTCATGCATTGTGATGAAAAAGGAAGGAGTAATGGGTGTTCTTATTTTTCGAGAAAAAAAATGGTGTTTAGAAGGGGTTTATCATGACAGTTGTATGGGGGAGGCATAAGAAGTTATCAGACTTTTAAGTTAACTTTTATCATTAGCTGCAAATACACAGTTAATAGAATCTTCCTTACCAAATTGTAAACATGATAAATCAATAGCCTGAAAGCCCAGAATTTATTTTCTGTTTCAATGCTTCACCAGCTTAGTATAGAAGCAAATAAAAGAAAAACAATCTGTGCTGTTAGGCTATGCACAAATATTTCCAATGTATTATTAACAGATGTCGCTGTTGAGTCAGGGGCAGGAACAAAAGACTCCAGTCTTCAGAAGGTGAAAGGAAGGTGTTTAATGGAGAATAGCCATCTTTTATAACCCAACTTGCTAAGCTGAGACTTGACTGGTCTTAGAGTAAATACCTCTCACACTATTGGTGAACTAAGAATAGGACACTCTGGAAAATCATATCTATAAACAACCTGTGCAGAAAGAGAGATAACAATTGTTTTAATTCTTTCTCTGAGCTTTCTCACAGCTTCCCAGGAAAATCCTGGGGGAGCTATGACTCTCTCTGTTCTGAGGATATGTGATTACCACAAACATATGCCACAAAAGCTGGATCCTCATTCAGCTCAATATAGCTGGTTGAATGATCTATGCTGTTGCAAAAGGTAACTTCAGTCTACTTTAGAGCACAAAAGTTATGCAGTGACAAGCCCTGTAATACAGTAGCAGCTTTGCAGTGGCTGTAGCATTCCTTCAGCATATGATTTTAAAAAAATAATCCTCTTAAATAATTAAGATTCTTCTGCAGCATGGTCTCTTCAGTTTCAGAAGAGTCTTTGCTATAAGCAGGATGTATTGTGTAGAATGAAAAAAATTAAAACTATTCAGCTGGCTAAGCAGTGAATCAGCTGGAAGTTATTTTGCATTTTGTGATGAAAAATGTATTCTATTTATCCAATTTATAAAGAACTTATTAGAGATTATCAGTCACATTCTTGTTACTGCATTTTTATCAAGGTAGGCAGACTGAGCACAGTACCACAATGGTGATGGATATTGATCAAGAATAGACCTCAGGGTTGTGCTTTCAGAAGTTATGAGATCAGGTGGTCTGTCTAAATTTACTATGTAACCCACAAGAAGGATACTAGATTTAGGAAGAAATTGTTTGCATTAGTGTGAAGTGGCCAGATGAGAAGTAGAAACGTAACTCTGGAATTACATTGGAGTTTGAAATTAGAAGTAGTAGATATGCAGTGGATTTTACTTGTCCTTCAGTATCAAAGTGCAGAACCTATCAGGAAACCATGTTTTAGAGCAATATGACTACTGTATTTAGTTGTTCTATTTGTGTGGTTTTGGTCTTGCTGCTTTTAAGCTGGAAGTAAGTCAGCATTGTTTGGGTTCTTATTTATCAATTAAAACAAAGGAACATTGCCTGGAAATTAATCTCAAGCACTGGGAAGAAAAGAGTGACTGTGATTTTGTAGCATTCCAGTCATCCTCCTAGAAAAGAAGTTTGACAGGGAGAAGATGAATGGAAGATCACTCCCATAAACTCAAGTTCACTAGAATTTCTCTGCATACCATACAATCTCTTGTTTACACAGAAACCACTTAGTTCCCAGAAGAGCTGGGAATAGCAGGAAATACTTAGGTGTCCAGACAGCAGCGTTACTAAGAACCAAAATCATAACAAGGAAAACCAGTCATTATTTTTATTCTAGATAGTCAGTTCTGCAGATACAATCATGTTTTCAATGGGGCTTGTTTTGGACAATATCTACCATCACTAAGATTATTTTCTTTGATTATTTGTGTAGATTTTCTGCAGTTATCTATGTAGATTAAAAATAAGTTTAGTTCAGTCTGTCCATTGTTGATGCTACAGTTTGGTAATCCACAGCTATAGCAAGCCCTTATGAGTATTAGACCCCTTTTAAAATAAAACTTCAAAATTAAGAGAACTTGTCGTGGCAGATTACTGTCGTGAATGGTAAAGAATATAACAGCACCTGCTGAATCATGTTCAAACAAGAAGGTACAACACCAGTATAGGCCTTTGTGTGTCATTACCATTTATCCATTGTCTTCCTCTTCATGATGGCAGAACTCTGGGAGGGGAGAGTTTTAGTAGCTTTCACCTTTGGTTTAACCATTCTTAGTCAAAAGGATTATTTTGACATCAGACATTATTTCTACCAAAAATTCAATAGTTACAGATAGTTACTATATGCAATGGCAGTATCTAAATATTATTTTTTAATCATAGCCTATGCAGAAACTTAAACACATTCTGTATTGATTTTTCTGGTTATATATAAAAGCCAATATTGCTCTTCCACCTTAAAAATTCTAGACATATAAATATTTAATGTTATGGAGATGTGAGACTGTTAGAACTGTACAATATATAGTTTTAATAGCTTTATTCATAGCCTTCTCTGTGACTACAAAGTATATTCTTGTTTACCAAGTAGCATCAATCAGAGCTGGATTTCTCTTGGGATTAACAAATGGATTTAAAAATACAAAGTGGGTGCAGGGAATGGGCCTTGTATTCATGCATTTTTCATTCACATCAAACACCATGCTCTTAACATTTAGCCTGAAATGTTGTTCAAAATATTTTACACTCTGTTTACCTTCACTAAAAGCTGAACATATATTGTAACAGGTTAGAGTAAGAGCCAATGTCTCTGTAAGGATACAGACAACTGTATTTTTATTTTTCAGAAGCATATGATAATTTCATGCCTAGTAAATGTCCCCTGGAAAGTTTATCCTGATTCTTAATGTATGAAATAGTGACATGTTCAAATGTTTTTTATTAATATATTCCATGTACCCTGAAAATTGAGTGCAATTTTGTGGGATTAGGAGGAATGCACATAATATCCTATAGTCTTGTGTAAGCACACTGTGAAAAGGATAAAAACCATTAAGAACTGAATCTTGTAGTAGAAAGCTCTAGCGAAATACTGAACTGCATATGAAAAAAGAAAAAGCAGAAGACGCACAAACATGCACAGACTGCCTTAGATGGTACAAAGTATACCTGGTCTTACTGGCAGGTATGTCCTGGTGATTCCCTATATTGTTTTCTTAGGCTATATTGTTGAATTTCTCATTCCTGAGTTGCCATGACAATGAAATTATTTAAAAAAATAATTTTAAAAGGGGTTTTTATTTACTTGCTTTAGGACTATCGTTAATTGTTGCTGTGTTGATTTGGTGCTCCTTTAGTTTGGAAGTCATAACCTCAGTAGAAAGTGCAGACATACAACACTATTAACTCTTACAATCATACAGTGATGTAATAAGGTTTATATTTAAAGAAAAAAAAGAAGCCAATAACCCCACGCTGGAACTGAACTACAAAACTTGGCTTTAAGTTGTGTGTATGTTGTTCATCAGTAGAGCCTTTTAATGCTGGCTTTCTATTCAACTCTTTTTGTACAGTTCTTTTGACAGCAAATTTGTCTATCAGCAAAGAGGACTTGGACCAATTGAACAGAACACAATTATTGTTTTGAATCCAAGTAATGCAAAACTGCTTCATTCCACAGGCAAAAGTCTGTAAGTTGGGGTTTTTTTCTCTTACTAATTGAACTAATATTTCCATATATTTTATGCCAAAGAGTCCCTAAACTCATTTTTGTGTGTTTTGTATTATGTTTGTGCATTTATATACAATTGTGTAATTGTAGCCTGAGTGTCCTCAAGTAAATAAATAAACTAAGTCAACAAATATTAATTTGCCATTTCCATCACCTCTAACATTTCATATAATTGCATCTACCAGCCAGATTAACAGAAGTGAATATTGTACATTGTCCTTATAGATGCTAAGGTAGCCTGAGTGAGATATCTGAGATCAACTGAATTTCATAACTGAGACACTCTTGTCAAGAAAATTCTAAGCTGTAAAGCTGAATTTTTCATAAATGTTACATGTAGTTAGTATGTACAGCGTTTGTTTTTGATCTGTAGATAAAAAATGAAATCTTCACATCTATATCATTCTTCAAGAAAAATGATTTTAACTTCATTCTTCTACATTTGTGCTTGCAGATTTTATTTACCACATGGCTTGAGTGTAGATAAAAATGGTAACTACTGGGTCACTGATGTAGCTCTTCATCAGGTATGTTTCTGAAGCTTTAGTATCAGGACCATAATATTTTGCTAAAAAATATTTTTATTTTCCTAGAGATTTGACATACGTTGCTTATCTAGGCCTGTTTAGAATAACATTAAGAATGTGCCTGCAGAAATTCACCCCTGTGCACTTCATGGAATATAGTTGTGTTAAATAATTTGCTACAAGGACATAGCATGTAGAAATAATAGAATCATAGACTCAGACCATAGAATCATGGTCTGAGTTGGAAGGGACCTTAAAGATTATCTCATTCCAGCTGCCCTCCCATGGGCAGGGACACCTTCCACTAGGCCGGGTTGCTCAGAGCTCCATCCAATGTGGCCTGGAACACTTTCAGAGGTGGGACAGCCACAGCTTCTCTGGGCAGCCTCACCAGTGGCATCACCAACCTCGTGTTAAAGAACTTCCTTCTAATATCTGATCTAAACCTACTCCCTGTTTGAAGTCATTCACACTTGAATGGGGAATTCTATCACTACATGCATCTGTAAAAAGTTCATTTCCATCTTTCTTGTGGGCTCCCTTCAGGAACTGGAAGGCCACAATTAGATCACCCAGAAGCATTTTTTTCTCCAGGCTGAACAGTCCCAGTTTTCTCAGCCTTTCCCATAGCAGAGGTGCTCCATCCCTCTGATCACCTTGGTGCCTCCTCTGGACTCTCTCCAGCAGCTCCATGTCCTTCCTGTGCTGGGACCCCAGAGCTGGAGGCAGCTCTGCAGGTGGGGTCTCACCAGAGCGGGGCAGAGGGGCAGAATCCCCTCCCTCCCCTGCTGCCCCACGGGATTTTGGATGCAGCCCAGGACATGGTTGACCTCTGGCTGTGGGCACACATTACCAGCTCAGTTGAGCTTCTCATCAACCAACACCTTCTCCTCAGGGCTGCTCTCAATCCCTTCTCCTCCCAGGCTGTATTTGTGCTTGGGATTGCCCCAAGCCCGGTGCAAGACCTTGCACTTGACCTTGTTGAATTTCACAAGGTTCTCATGGAACCCCTCTCTCCAGCCTTTCAAGATCCCTCTGCAATTTTCTGCTATGTCTTTTGCTTATTGATGCACTTAAATCTAGAAAGTGAAACTAAATTGTTTGCTTTGTAATGACAGGAAATTTGTATTTTAAGCAGAAGTTTCCTAGAATCAGGACTATTGAAAAACTAATAATAAATATTATGGTCAATATATTAAGATTATGTTTGGTATGTAAATTTATTTTATACACAGTGATAGGAGTTTTTCCCTAGGCCATCTAGGTCTTAGGTTTCACCTTCTATAACTGAAACCTCTTTTCTTTTCCTTCTGACTGAAAAAAAGGTTTTCAAACTAGGAGCCAATGACAAAGAGCCATTACTGATCTTAGGAGTACCTTTGCAACCAGGCAGTGACAAAAATCATTTCTGTCAACCAACTGATGTGGCCGTGGACCCAATCACTGGCAGCATTTACGTCTCTGATGGCTACTGCAACAGTCGGATTATTCAGTTCTCTCCAAATGGACTGTATGTGATGCAGTGGGGAGAAGGTACAGTCAGGGCTCTTGGTTCTTTACCCATACTGCTGTTACCATGAACTTATCATGAACCACAAAGTTGCTGATGTTACTATTAATTTTTTTAAATTAATTTCTATAACTGAAATACCTTCCAGGCCCTACATGAATTTCAGCCTTGTCCTTGCATCCAAATTTTCTCTTGGCTTTTTCTACAGCTACTTGGAGTGGTTATATATTTCCTAAAAATAAAAAGTGGGGATTTGTTATCTTGCTTTCAGAATAAATATTGTCGTGTCCTATTTTGTCAACAAAATATTCTGACTTCCATAAAGCCAAACTTTTTTCTTAAACATATAAGAAAGGAATAATTTTTGTCAGATTTATGCGATGATTTCATCTATTTTAAGTGTTATGAATAATTATATTTCTGTCTGACTCAGATTTATGTGTCACTGTAACTATGCTGAATATTCTCAGGAAATTGCAAATTCTAAATTTGGGATTTATAAAGAAAACACAATAGGCTACTGTGAGTTATTGACCTAAATGCTACTGACCTTAGTCTTTTCCCAGGGTTACATTGTATTATGTGGCATACTGCTGTTTCTAAGTAAAACTGATAGTTTCAGTGTGTACTTTGACACAAACTTGGGGTTTCTTTTTATTGCAGAGACTTCTCTGGGCAGATCCAGGCCTGGGCAGTTTTGTATCCCTCACAGCTTAGCCCTGATCCCTGACTTAAGTCAGCTGTGTGTTGCAGACAGAGAAAATGGTCGAATTCAGTGCTTTAGGCTGGAGACTGGGGAGTTCACAAGAGAGATCAAACACAAAGCATTTGGAAGAGAGTTGTTTGCAGTTTCATATGTTCCAGGTAATCTTTTTTCTTGTTCTTCATATTTCAAGTAGTTGCTTTGTGCCAGGATGTCAGTGTTATTTCCTGAAGTGCCATTGTGTTATCTTAGGATGAATATTAATTATCTTCTAGAGTAGTCTTGATGCAATGGAAAATTTGAGAACTACTTGTTTTCCTGCTTGCAGTTGAGGGAAGCTTGCATCTAATCTCTGCTTCTGAAACAACGACTGATTACTCCCTAAAAGTAGACGATCTTGCTGCTTCCTGGTGACTGCACAGTTAATCAGTAAATAATGAATTATTATTAATAATAACATTTCTAAATATTTATTTTGAACACCATTGAAGAGACCAAAATTAAGACTAAATGAACAAGTAGGGTTTTCGGTTTCATGAAATCAGAGAACTGAAAGCAAACAGAAAACATTGTGGTTTTTAATATCACAGTCTGGTTTACAATTACTCTATTAAGTTTTGGGATTAGATTTTAAATACCGGTACTAAAGATAAGGTAAATATTAAGAATTGGATGAGGAATTTTGACATGTTGGGCTCCTGACTCCTTAATACCAAATTTAATGTCATGTTTCTCTCTTTTGCATCTGCAAGAATGTAAAAAAATGCTGTGCTGGGTGAAAGGTTTGATATCTATGTGTCTCTGACAGTGGAAAGAGGCATTCTGAGAGTGTGTGTTAGCTTGGATGGATTTTTGTAGTCATTCCTCTCCAATTCACCATGCATCCACAAACCCTTTATTTAGCAGTTTTAGGAGGTAACCTCTGATCTGTTCATCATAGTATCCTTCTACAGACATATTGCCCATAAATTCTAATCCCATTTCAAACTGACTTGTATTGTCTGGCTCATTGTCCTTCCACCATTGCAGGCTCCAGAAGTTCATTATCAACTTTATTTATATTTTTTTAATACAAAAAGTGACCTAGTTTCATTGAGTGCTGCTCAATCTCAGAATTTTGGGAGCTGAATAACAGTTCCACACTCCCCCAGTCTGGTGCCCCTTCATCTTGCCTTATCCTCTTCAAACCAAAGAACCCCAGCCACCTCACTCTCTCCCCATAAGCTATTTAATAGCTTCAGCCCCTTGAGTATTGTATTTGCCTTTCTCTTCCAACATCTTTAGCTTCACTGGAACCTTTTAGAGATGCAGAGAGTAAAAGAGCACTCAGTATTCAATATGTGTGCATGCTAAGTTTTTGCATAGTGTAGAACTGTCTGCTCAATTCCTAATTCTCCTCCACATGATGCCAGACATTCTACTGAAATTTTGTCTGACACTGAACGTGGAGGTGGAAATTTCAGGAATCTTTTAGGGATGGCTTGGAGATGTCTCTCCTGAGCTGTAGCTGCCAGTTCCAAGTTCAAATGTCACATAGGCATGATCTTTTTTTTTTTTTGAAGAAATATCACTTTACATTTGTCTTTGCAGAAGCTGTTCTGTCATCTGTTTAACAACTTATTTGTATAAAAAGTCTTTCTGGACTTCCTTAGTATCATGAAGCTTTTGACTTCTCCACAGAACTCCGTTATCTTCCTCAGACTGCTAGATGTCACTGTTTGCCCCATTTTTCAGTCATTGATGAAAACTATTGAATAAAATTTCTGTTTCTGATCACTTCAACATCACACTATTCAGACTTCTCTGTCCTGAAGAATTATAAGCTCTGCCCATAAGCTTAGCTCTTTGCTTCCTATTCATTAGTGGATCTTTTGTTCAGCCCTTTGATAACTCACATTCAGGAACCTCTGATGCACTACCTTGTCAAGGGTTTTCTGAAAGTACAAGTATGCCTGTAGAATCTGCTTACCTATGTGCTTCTTCTCCCTGTTCAGAGCTGAGGCACAACCCTTAGAGAAGCCACACCAACTTGTTCTGACAGGCCACACTTACCCATGTCTCAGTCTTCATTATGGATTCTACCATCTTACTGGAGATGGTTCCCAGAATTGGTAATGTGTGTTTGCAGGCTCCCTTTTGTAGGTGGGCACTACTTCAGCATCCTGCTAGTCTTCTGGACAAGTGGCTGTTTGCACTACTGGGTTACTTAATTTGGCCTGAAGTCTGATTTCACGTTTGGTTTCCTTCTGAATTTGAGTGAATGCCATCTAAACCTCATAAATTAATAACCTCCAACTTGTCTTATACCTTGTGCTTCCCATTGAGTTGTCTCTTCTGATCTCTTTACTAAGGAAAAAAAATGAGTGTTAGAAACTTCCCAACATATTAAACAGAAAAAATCTGGCAAAACCCATTTCTTTGCCATAGGCCTCTAATCCCAGAGTCCCCCTTCACATCTTTTGCTTTTGTGGTCCCACTTACACCCCAGCTGACTTTCTGCTTTTGATGCATTGAAAGAACTTTCTGCTATCAGGTCAACCATCCATAGCACAGCATTCCTGAGATTTTTTTTTTTAACACCTTCACATTCCTTTTACATTTAAACTATATGTAAAATATTGCCTTGCTGGTTCTTCTT
>VXBC01007721.1:88419-106365 GCA_013399945.1 Ploceus nigricollis | reverse complement strand
TGGTTCTTCTTATTTGAAGTAAGTGTGCATCTCTTAAATGACAAAGTTTCAGTGAGCTATACCTCACTTAACTTTCCTCTTGTAGTTTAGTTTCTTGTTGAGTTATCTTTCTGTCTCTCTGTCTCTCAGACAGCCTTTTTTCATCTAAACTATTACAGTTCCATGTTCACTGCAGTTTGCTATGTGTGGGTTCTTAAAGCAAATCTAATGTTGTTGCAGGTGGTCTCCTCTTTGCAGTTAATGGAATGCCCTATCCTGGAGAGGCAGAATCAGTGCAAGGATTTGTGATGAACTTCTCTACTGGAGAAATAATTGATACTTTCATTCCACTTAGAAAGGTAGAGTACTGCACAGAGTGCCTGTTACATACAATTATATATATGAGAACATTGGTAACCTTCTACTTTTCCAACTTCCATAAGAAGTCGGAATATTGCTTATTGCTGGAAATAAAACGTTTTATAATGTAAGATATTCAAAAGGAATTCTTTATCGTACTAAATAAAAATACTAGAATTTTGGGTATTAGCTTCTACATGTAGTACACATTTGAAAATTATACTAACTTCTAGATGATTCCTACAGATAATATCTTCAGGCAGGATAAGCCTACTTTATTACTGCCATTACAGTTCTTAAAAGTTAATTTAAGAGAATAATGAAGGAACTGAAAGATTCATATATTTAGATGCTAGTAATTTGTCAAAAAATAGAGCTTATTCCTAAGCAGAAATAATATGCAACTGTATGGTTATATCCCTCTTTACAGAATACTAGTGAGTAAATTAAGGCTAAATGTTCTTTATGCGGTATTGTACATAAAAATTGTGGGGTTTTTTTAACAGTTTCTATATATTGTCTTAGATTAAAGAATGAATGTTAATATTCCCACTTATTGGTACCACATACACTCTTTATTTGCAGTCCAACTTTAAATTATATTGACAGTTATTTTTTCTGAGTATAGCAAATAGCTGTTTTGCATATGAACTTTAACAAAAATTAAATGTGTGGGTTTCAAACCAAGATTATTTTTGAAAATATATATTTCAGCAGATAAAGTGGAATGTAATAATATGAATAGAAATAATATAATTTTTTTAGCATTAATATATGGAATAATCTCTAAGTTGTTATCCCTGGAGAAGGCAAACATTCAACGGAAATGGAATTCCTTTCCTTTCACACATTTGGGTTTCACACACCAGCACCTGCTGCATTTTCCAGTCTAAAGCAGGACTGAATGTGACCAGGCTCAAGTTAGGTGTTAAGGAGGCCTCGTGAAAGCATAGACACTTAGGGATAATCTGTGACTGCTTATCTTCACAGAGCTTTGAGATGCCACATGATATTGTTGCTTCAGAAGATAGAACAGTATTTGTTGGAGATGTTCATGCCAAAGCAGTGTGGAAGTTTGCATCTGTGGAAAGTATGTTCTTTTTGTTCTTAATGTCCTAACTTCACATTTTGTACCTTCAGGTCAGTATCACTTATCTGGTACCCCTGGCCAAGAGCCTAGTTGCATAATGAGTGATTTAAGTGCACTACAAGCTTCACCTGCAGCAGCTGTGTGCTGCTGCTCAGTTTTCATTAAAAGACTGCTCTTCAGCATTGTTGTGTGCTCTGTCAAGGAAGAGTCCTGGGCACATGAGTTTGTCACAGAAGGAATCAACATGCATTTGCCTTACACATCCATTGTCAGTAAGAAAAAAGTAACTTAAAAAAAAGTATTACTCTAGTATTTTAGTAATTTCAGTGTATCATTTGCTGAGAACTCAACTGCTTCCTTTGAGGTTATCATGCAGAAAACTCCCAAGGTATGAAATAAAAACACAGGTCAACTTAAAAATTATATTCATTTCACTGGGATCATTTATCACTAGAAAATTAATCTAGTATAATTTGAAGCCCTATTTCCATATAGAGGAAACACTTGCTAGTTTTAATCTAGTAACCCCCAAGGCAAGCAGCCTCAGTTCAGGGAGAGGAACCTGATTAGTCAGACATCAATTTAGTGGGATTCAGAGAGAGGTTACATGTTTTACAGGAAAAAAATATAATCCACTGCTCCATTATATGGGATAAAAAAATGTATGACAGACATAAAGTCTTAGGCTCCAGGATGTTAGTCATCCAGTAAGAGTCTGCTGCTATAAAGGACTAAGCTAGCTAGTTATTCCTTATTTGTCTTGTTTATAATTAATAGATTTTCCTTTGGGGCATTTCGTATCAACTGCTCTTAATAACAGGAGAATGGACCAGACAAATTGTAATTCTGATTGGATATGTTTTATCTGCATCTAGTAAACTGAACATGAACAATTCTCAGCTTTTGTTCAAGGAAACATGAGAATAAAAAAATAATGGAATATTTTCAGGTTAAATGAGGAGGTCCTTGTATAAAATGTTCTTTTTAGTTTTTATTTAAGTATAAAAGAGGAGTAGCTAAGAAACCCTGATTCAATCAGCCTTTAATTCACTATGAGGTTTTTTTTTTTTGTGGGAATCTATGAACCTTTAGGCATACACATGAAATCTTTCTGTTTCATAAAAGCTGATTATTGCAAGCAACTTTCATGACCTGAGCTCTTCCTTTTTTTCCTCTGGCCTTATGAGCTACTGAATAGTTTATATTGACTCTCTGTGGTGAAATTCAGGTGTTGATGGGAATGTTTACTATAGGATTGTACTGTACATTTGAGAAAGCTAGCAGGAAGATGTCACTGAGTGCCTTTCTGAAATATCAGTTTTCCTGAAGAATGATTTTGTTTTACAGAAATGGAACATCGGTCAGTTAAAAAGGCTGGTATTGAGGTACAGGAGACAAAAGGTTAGTCTGATTCATAATGAAAATGAAGGGATCAGTATGTTCACGTAGACTAGGGCTGCTTCTGCCAAGCTGAAGGGACAAAATGCTGACTAGTTTGACTGTTTTGGTTTTTGTGAGTTCTTATAGGAAGCCCTAGAAGGAAGCTTGTAACGCTGTTACCTGGTAGATGCTATTTCACAGCCAACCTAAACATTTCATTTCCAGTGACGACAAGTGCTTCACTGTCACAGAATCAAAATTTTACTAGTAGGTTAATTCCATTCTACCATCTGGTATGGTCCAGATTGGTATCTGTGGCAGCTCCCTTAGATGCAGAAATAGCTCTAAAATACAACTGCGGTAGTTACTCCCAAGCACCCTCCCCCGCTCTACAACCCTCCACCACCAAAAAAAGGGTTATTTGAAACAACAATTGGTTTATATTCCTGTGTAGTCTTTTAGTACACAGCCTTGTCAGTCGCACCATATGGCAAGAAATACTATTTTTTTCTATTTACATTTCTTCCCATAGATTTACTAGACTTTTTATTTATTTAATCTGCATGAAAATGAAATAAAAAAGGAAAAAGAAAATGAAAGCATATAGGAACAATATAAGGAGATAGTACACACGGAGGAGATTCAAAGGAGTAAAATACTAATTAAGGTAGATGAAAAGTAATTTTAACCATTTGTATTCTATTATGCAGCTCATTTCCCTTTCAGAAAAACAGTACCACATTATGGTACTATTTATAAAGGCATTTAAAATGTTCAAATGTTCTTAACTTGTTTTTGCTTAAATTCAGAGCTTATGTAGTTTGCTTCAGCCATGTATACGCAGACAGACAGAGACAGTCAAAAAAATCCCAACTGCCAATTGAAAGCATATAGAATAAAGTAGAATAAGGAAGGCTAATGAAACAATGAAATGCTTACTGCCATCACTGTTATCCTTTTATTTTATCTCCATTGGTACACCAGCCTGCCTGAAGCACTCAAAAGGAAGTGTTGACATTACAGCGTGCTGTATATGTAGGGATATGTAAAATGCCTTTTGGCTTTCTTTAGCTGGCACTTCTAATGTCATAGAGAAAAAATGCAATAGCAACACCAGGGTAAGAAAAAGGTTTTAAGTAATAATGTCTAAAACTGTTTAGAGTAGGTAGGCTGAAATTTACATCTTTAAGCTCCACTGGGAGAAAAGAGCCAATGGACTTTGTGTCATCTGCTTAATAAATGGAGAGGAGTGGCTTGCACTCTCACAGCCTCCTGGTGACAGACTGCTACTAATGCTTGGACTGCTGTGACAAAAATGGGGAAGAATATATGGAGAACTGTAATTTTGCCCAGAGGTGGGAAAGATGGTGGAGGAAAAGCTTCCTTAGCAGTAACTACTTGAACAGACAGCATGTTTTCATTGTGTCATTGTTATCCTTGTACTTGTGATAACAATGATATTGTTTATCATTCTATTAGTGTTGAGTGTAAACTGAACCATTTGCTACTCCTTCAGAGTAGAACATCATTTTAATTTTGATACAGAATCAAAACAGTGTTTATTGAAAGTGTTTGTGATACAGCTACTTGTTAAGACATGCTGTTCAGTCTGAATTCAAAATACATAGCTAGGCAGTTTTACTTACTAAAAGTTATCACAAAGCATTTGCAACATCATAAATGTTTTTCTGAAATAGTTTTTCTCCTTGTGGGTATAGAGTTAACAAATTAGTCAGCAATGACTGAATGCAGTTTTCAAAAACTCTCCAGATTTGTAGAACCAAAATTCCTTCCTGGAATGTAACAGTTTTGAAAATTTAACCCTTTGTCACAGTTTTATTAGAAAGATCTTTAAACTTTTTCTTTGTGTTTATGATAATATGATGTATACCGGTTTTTGTATTTCTTGTGGAAATGTTTTTGTCAAAAGGAGATGTTTAAATATATGTTACACCGCACGGTTATTTGCAAAAATGGATCATTGGGGTAATTTCCTATATTTTAAATAGTAGATACTTTTTAGGACAAAACTGTTTGATACATCTCCTTTCCTCATTTGAGAAAAGGGAAAGGAATCTTTGCTAGTGAGTGGTATCAATCAGACTTGCTCTTCCTTTTTTTTGGGATAACATCAGTAAAAGCCAAAAATGTCGCCATAAGAGTTTGTCTTTTGTTCCCTTGTTACAAAGCACTTAAGGTATCCTAGCTTGTTGTTTCCTGTAACACTTTGTTCTGCAACAGCTGTTCAAGCAACAGCTTGATGCATATGGATTACATATGGAAATTCTTTTCTTTTTAAAGAATCAGAAACAATTGTTGAAGCCAGATTGAAAAACAAGCCAGAATCGAGAGACCCTCTAAAGAATATGGATAAACAACACTTGGTCCAACAGGCCAGCAGCACTGGAGTTTCCTTTGTTCTTATTACAACTCTTCTTATTATCCCTGTTGTTGTCCTGCTGGTAATTTTAGTATTTATTCGGTGGAGGAAGACAACTGTCTATGGAGGTAACTGTGAGTAACTGTTCTAGAGAACAGCTTTTATTATTCCAGTTCCAAATATCACTGAACACTGGGGGGTGAGGGTATGAAGAGAGCAGCTCCTGTGCCTTTGTCCTCCTGAACAGTTGCAGTGGTGCTGCATGCAAACTTACAGCTTGGCACGGACACAGCACCTGCAGCCCCCTAAGCCTTTAATAGTGCATCTCCAGCTAGCACCTCTTCAGAACATGTATCAAAAACTTTAATTGGTGTCAAAAGCTGGTATCTCAGAAATGACTAGAATAAATTCATGTTGTATTGTCTAGAATTCAGAAATTTTAATACTGCAAGCATATTTTGATTTTTTAGTATGGGATCTTTAAACTGCTGAGAACAAAAGACTCCATATGGGTATTACAGAGATACAAGCAAAACAAAAGCAGATAAGAGATTATGTATTATTGCTCTCTGCTACCTAGTCAGTTCTGTGAGTCAGATATGCTTCCATAGTGCACCTTAATCCATAGCTCCAAAAGCTTTAATTGGTGCTTAGAAGTTATGTGAATGGTTCTAAATTTGTATTGTATAATAACATTATTTTTCATAAATTGGCAGACTGCGATAGGCATTTGATCACTAGACTTGTTATTTTGTATCTCAAAATTGTTTTATCAAGATACTTCTTCCAGAGAAGAAAATGTACATGGAGTACACAACACAGTTCTGCCACGGGTCAGGTCCTACTGTGACAGAGTAGGCCATTCAGCAATCTAATATGGCTAAGCAACTGAATTGGACATATTTTATTTGAAGATTTCAGCATACAGCTTCCTGACTTTTGTATTCAAACGTGTTAGCATACCAAATGTGCTAGATAGCATATCAAATACGCTAACACTAGTCTATTGCAGTAGTGCCATAAATGGCTTCTTAGGGCTGCTGATTGGTTTGTTGAATGTCTGTGATTTTTATCAGAAAATACAGGTACTTATTTGATCACAGAACACTGGGGGTTTAGCTTATTTTTGAAATTTACTTTGTTTTTCAGCTGATGGGGAACGCAAACTAGATTCTAGTTCAGGCAGAATTTTAGGCAGACTTAGAGGTAAGTAGTCACTGAAGATGTTTTCAAATGCAGTAACTGAAGGCTTTTTTCTGTATTCATGTTGACTAACAGATTTGATGGAACTTTCTCAAAGGAAGGATTGGGGGCAAAGATCAGGGGGTTTTGAAAATTTATTTTACAGCAACTCTTATCTGTCATTATCTGCCCACTAAAGAGGATGAATCACTACCAGTGGGAGAGCAGGAGCTATAATGAGTTATTGTGGATCTGGTGAATGAAATGAAGCACTTTGAAACTAAGGGCAAATGGGTAGGAACGCCAGTAACCTGTGTAGAATTAATGAAATAATGGCTGCTAAAAAAGGATAGTCTGAAACTTCTACTTTTAATCTTAATTTCCTTCTTCTTTCCTATTATATACGCCTAGCTTTTGTGGCTCATGTGCTAAACCTTTAAAAACAGTTTCTGGAAGGACACTTAAAAGAATCACCACTATGCAGTTTAATTAGTAGATAGATTTTTATTCCCCCCTCACAGTTAAAGCAAACCTTATGAAAATCCTTTCCTTTCCATAGGGAAAGGCAGTGGTGGAATTAACCTTGGGAACTTCTTTGCAAGTCACAAAGGCTACAGCCGAAAAGGGTTTGACCGGCTGAGCACTGAAGGAAGTGATCAAGAAAAAGACGAAGATGATGACTCTGATTCTGAGAAAGAGTGTTCAGCATCTCCACTGCCACCAGCACCTTCATCATCCTGAAACTAACCTTTGAGTTCTCCATTATATGGTTCAACCCCGAATGTCAGATTTCTTTTCCCTTAAGCACGTTTAAGATCTTGTATATTTAATTGTACACTGTCTGTGTGGGGCTGTACACTGGTTCCTTTAATTTTTGTTTCGTTTTAGTTATGTTTTTTAAGTGAAGGAGTATATGGAAATTCCATATCAGTGCCGTTGGTTTTTATGTGAGCATCTTAATAAAGCAAAGTCTTCTAATTGCAGGACTGATTTAAAGCAGTAGTATTTTATCATCAAATATGGGGATCTTGTAAATAAGTCTTACTATCTGCTTCATCAAAGTATTTTTTCCATAATTATTGAGTTGCCAATTTCTGTTTTGTGCCTTTCCTCTTCAATGTCCTTAACCTGTTGCATTACAGAGAATATACAGTGCCACAAGAAAATGAAGCTGCTAAGTCTTCTTCTATTTTTTTAAATCACTAACATGATACTGCATTGAAGGAAAGAAAAAAGTCTCTATTTAATTTTTTTCTTCTTCCTAACTTGATGTGTTTCTGGAATGTCTTATTTTTAGATGGTATCACTGTTAGAACACTATTTTCAGAAGCTGAATGTAATTTGTGTAATAAAGTATTCGCAGAGCATTGGCTGTCAGAGTGTACTTTGGAATTTTTGTTTGCATTTTTTTATATATGACTTCTGTAAAAGTTACAGGGGGCACTTAACACAGTAAAAATTTTAATGTGTTCTACCAACAGAGAAAAAAAAATGCTATTTTGTATGGCAGCTGGAAAAATATTTTGCTATGTCACAAGGTTCTTTGCTTTTTTTTTTTTTTTTAAGACTAATAATCTGCATACATGTACAAAGTCCACCTTAAACATCTAAAGAGGGATTTTACTTGTATAATAAAACTGCAAGGTAGGTATTTCCTTAATAAAACTCATGGTCACAGCTAAGAGGAAACCTGTGTCTCAAATTAACTATGCAAATTAGTCACAGTAGTCATCTAATACTACCTGATTGGAAGTACTGATTTTCTTTTTTTCTCCATACTTTCTTTTTCATTCATTCAACAGGAGCCCTCAGTCCTGTAATGAGCTCTCTCATTTAACAGCCGACTTACGGAAGTCCTGCTGGATAATTACCCTCTCTGTATGAGTCATCTAGAGTGTGAATCATTGTGTAACATCATTATGACTAATCAGTCCAGTTTGAGGATCAGAGCATAATTAATGTCTTTTAAAACTGCTATTATGAGCAGAGTGTACACAGCTGTAATTGCCAGAGGGTTTTATGAAACAGTTTTCATTATCATCATTGCAGGTGTTGCAATAGGCTACTGCTGGCACTGAGATTGGAAAATAGGCTTTAAGCTCCTTGTGGTGGTTTTGCAAGGTCTATGGGGGAATAAGGGTAATGATAGTGGAGAAAAAGGTAAGGTTTCTTCCCCCAGCAAGATTTTATAAATCCCCTTTTTCTGGAAGAAAACCCAAAAAACCAAAACCCCAAACTTAAAATGCATTACAAGCTGGTTTCTTTTCTCACATACAGCAAAATCTCCAAGATAGCCATCTGAAATGCTGGAGTACAGGCACAGTTTCATGTGAAATGTATTTAGTGCATACTCTTAAGTTACTTCCTCTCCTGCAAATTTTTGTTTTCCTAATGTTACAAGGAAAACAGTGTGTCTCTTTCTCACCTTTGAAAGCAAGGCAGTATTATTTTTGGCAGTGGCCTTGATCCTCATATATATGAATAAAAAGAAATTCATTGGGAAGAATCCTCTGAAGCTGTCTGCAAAAATGCTCAGTCACAAGTTTACAGGAAGTTTCCAGTGACAGCAGTTAAGAAAGCTGTGGTAACACTGCTGTCATACGTGGCGTATATGCCATCAGTTCTAAAAGTGTTGGGTGTTCTCTGCTTCCATTAGCAGAGCTCAGTGGAAGTCATGTGCAGCTTCCCTCTTTGTCCTTTCCTTTATTTGAGCTGTATCTCCAGTTCTAGATAATGCTTTGTTAAGGGGGAATCAGCCAAACAGTTTAATTGCAAGTACAGGCTAGAATAGATTAAATGAGCTTTAATCATAATCTCAGCTCTCTGGAATTCAGACATTGGTCTCTACAATGGGCTGCCTAAAGAGAAGCAGGATTGTGGCATGCACATTTTCTCCCTCAAGATTTTTCATGGAGAAGCAGAGAGAGAAGAAAGAGAAAACAATTCCTATCTCTGCTCTTTGTTTTCCCCCGTGTGGAATGTGTTTGGAGGTTGTTTACCTGGGGTGATTGTTTCACTGGATTCTGGTGAACATTGTTTGGGTCTGGTGGCCAATCGGATCCAGCTGTGTCTCAGGCTCTCAGAGAGAGTCATGAGCTTGTTAGTTAGATATGGCAAGTTAGAAAGTAAGTAGGTAGTTTAGTATCTCTTTAAATCGTGTATTAATGTAATATAGTATAGTTTTAATAAAGCAATCATTCAGCCTTCTGATCTGGAGTCAGACATCAGTCATTTCTTCCCATCCGGGGTTCACCTGCTTTTACAATATAAGATGAGGGAGGAGATTCCACTCTGATCTGGTGAGACCCCACCTGCAGTGCTGCATCCAGCCTTGGGATCCCCAAAATAATAAGGATGTGGACCTGTTGGAGTGGGTCCATAGAGGGTCACAAGGATAGTCAGAGGGCTGAAGTACCTCTCTTGGAGTTTTTTGGTCTGGACAAGAGAAGGCTCCCCAGAGATCTCATTTTGGCCTTTGAGTCTTTAAATTGGGTTTATAAGAAAGACAGATCCTTTTTACCAAGGACTGTAGTGATAGGACAAGGGGGCAATGGTTTTAAACTGAAAGAGGGTGATTTAGATTGGATATTAGAGAGAAATTCTTTATTCTGAGCATGGTAAGGCACTGGCACAGGTTGCCCAGAGAAGATGTAAATGGCTCATCCCTGGAGGCGTTCAAGGCCAGGTTGGATGGGGCTCTGAGCAACCTGGTTCAGCAGGTAGTGTCCATGCCCATGGCAGAGGGGTTGGATTAAGGTCGCTTTCAACCCAAGCCATTCTGTCATTTTTAATAACTGCACGGACAGGCCACCAGCTACTTTCTGGCAGCAACCAAATTTCAGCACCTCAGGTTTCATGCTCTTAATTTTTGTACAGTTGCAATGGCAAAATTGGAACATCTGAACCTACTTGAAGGCACTGAATGTTCTTAGTCTCTTATTAAAGCTGCATCTTATGACAACAATGTACCAGAGACTCCATACTGCAATAGAAAAATTAAGGTAAAAAGGAATATACAAGCTTTCTGAATCACAGTTCTCATTTTAATAAGCCAGCAGACCATCCTCCATTCTAACAGGTTCTGTGTGCTAATATTATTTATTGTATTAAATGTTGAATTCTGGTTCGTTAGTCTAAACTTTAGAGAGCATATTTAAATTTGTTTTCAGCAGTTGCTCCAGATAAGACTATGCTTTAGTGAATAACATGTAATTGCATATTTTAAGATTTAAAAGATGTGGTACTACCTTCCATGTGTTGTTGATTAATCTTTTCTTAAGCCTTTTTAAGAAGGAAGAATCTTGGCTATTGTAGGGGCTGAGTATTTTCATTAAAATTAGGCTGACCAAGTAGCTAAGCACCTTACTGTACTGTATTAAGCATCTCCCTGTTTTAAATAGTCCGACCCATGGGAAGTCTTACAGGGTTATGGGAAGGTGGTTGTGATCCACTGGCAAGTGGCATCAGGTAATCTTTGGTACCTTTTTGTGAACCTGCAGTAAGTGAGGGCAGACTGTGGCAACTGCAAGGTGCCATGAGAAGGATGCACTGACCTGTAACACACAGGATGCCACACACGTCACCTGAAGGTGTCCCAATTAACTGAAATTACAATCCTAATTAAGCAGCTGTCCTTGCCACCAAGTATCATTAGGTGTAAATTGATTCCTTGGGAAGCATCTTGATTAAGTAGATTTCTAATCAAGCAGTGCACTGTAGAGTTAATGAGGATTTATAGATCATTGTGGTGAATTGCAAAAGCTTCTTCCTTGCCAAAACTAGATCTATTTAAGTTTTATCAGAGTCTTTAGGTCAGTAATGGCTGTCATGCTACAATGGATTAGGATTAAGCATGTGTCATGCTACAGAGAAGGGGCTTGGTGATTTTTAGGTTGCCATTCAAATACACATGTGAAAACTTGTTTGAAAGACTTCGTATGTATTAGCAATAAAAGTTGTGGGGACCATCACTGCTGAGCAATGCAAGAGCACCTTTATTATTTAATTACTTATTTGGACATTAGGACATACTTGAAAATTTTAACAACTATGTCATTATATAGTTCACAGTTTGTGTGGATTCCTGTATTGTCCAGTAAAAAAAACGCAAAAACAGAACCAAATATTCAAGTAAATTTAAAGCAAGAGCTGAAATTAAGCTACTGTATTTTCTATGTAAAACAGATGCTAGTGGACCCCACAGTTTTAGCACCCTGATTTGCCTTTACCTGTTGGGTTTTTTTAATTCTTAAATGTGAAAATATTTTTATTTTTTATGTGAATTGTCAAAATTTGTTAGTAAAATTTACACTGTAACTGCTCTTTAGGCTCTTTTCCAGTAATGGGGAAAAATTAGATTTGTCTGTATAGCTAAGCTTTACTGGCAGAAGAAAAGAGGGGAGCAGACAGTGTAGAGAAGAATTTAAAATCTACAATGATAGCTACTTATCAAAGCAAAACCTGCAAACTTCTTGCTGTTTCTGGACATGGTGGCTAAGAAACCTAAAAGAACATTCAGCTGGCATTGTTTGACACGTATTTTGGAGAGATACTGTGTGGTAGTCAATCTGGAAGCTGTACTAGATTTTTTCTAAATACTATAGGTCATGAAGGCATTTTATTTTACTGTTTCATTATCTCCATTCCATACATATTTCTTATTAATGAGTTGCATGTGAAGCATGACATCCTGTGAGTGAAGATCTGTCTGATTTCACTGTATAGCTTTTAGAAAATATACAGATGATGTATGGGCAGTTTTCTTGTAGGCACTCTGCCAAAGTACTGGTTTAAGATGCAGTAATTTTATTCCTGGAAAATAGTCAGTGGTAACAGTTCAGCAAACTAGGGAAATTATTAATTACAGACTATACTTATTCTTCTGAGACATATGAGAAACCTAAATTTTCTACTCTTTTTAATTAGAATTGAAGAATTTTTTCAGAATGGGGATTAAGCAACTGCCAAAGAGGCTAAAGGTGGTGCTACGTGTTACTTGGGGTTTCAGGGCAGAACCCTGCCCTGGCCACTGCAATCCTCAGTGCTCTGAGTACCCTCTCCCCTCTGTTATTGCTTCCTGCAACCATGACTCGTCCTGAAACGGCTGCTCAAGAGAAAATTACTTTCAGGAAAAAGGACTGAATTCCACAATTCTGCCATGTTTCCTCGGGTCAGCTCTCGGGTCACACACACTGTGCCACACATAAAGAAGTGGAGGCATGGCGTTATTCCAGGCACTTGCCTGGGAGATCCTGCTCACAGCTACCAAGGTGTAACGAGTACTGAAAGGTGCTTGGAAGGTGTAAAGCTGTACTGAAAGTTTACCACAGTTGGTAGCTGTGGTACAAAACCACCTAAAGCACAAGTAGAGTATTTTTGTACTCTATTTTTGTACTCTTTGGCTCACATGACAGGTCAGTCACGCAGCCTTCACACAATGCGGGTCATGTTGCTCTCAGAAATGTATTCGTGCTCCCGTGATTATCGACAATTCGATGTGAAAATTACCGAAAATTCTGCTGCGAACATCGTTTCGGAAAGAAGTCCTCGGAAGGGCAGGGCGGCAGCAGCTCCCCGCGGATCCAGGCTGCCACCGTGCGGCCGACGGTCCAACACAAATCCGGAACGTCTCCCTCTGGAGACGAACACACGAAAGCTAAGACTCTAAAAAAATTGTTTGCCGGTATGACACCGTAACTATGTGCTCTGCTTTCCTTCTTCTTGGTCTTTATTCTATGGGAGTGGTGGATGATGTTTCTGACTAGGTAAAGACTCAGAATCAATCCGGTAGGGAAGCACAGGTATTATTTACCGCATATCGCTGGAACACTGCACCAAACAGAACTCATTTCCTTAAGGGCTTTTTCTACTGGGGCTTTTATCACTATGTCTGCCAGCTTTGTGAAGAGTAATGAGTGTTTTTTGCGGTTTGTCAGGAATCTGATATGGTGTTACTCTGTACAGAAGGGGGAAGTGAGGCATAAGGAAATTAAAGGCATCAATTGCCAAGAATAATCAACTAATTTCACGAATTCACTGAATTCATGAAATCTGATTTATTCCATTTTAACCCACTTATTCAGATATCACTTTACATATTCAAGGCACCAATTCTTGCCACCAGCTGCAGCTCTGAATGCTCCAGTTCTGCTGATGAGTTTTGAGATGCTTCTCAAGCACCCAAAAAAGGGCTCACCCATGTGAGTAATGAGTAGTACGTGGTAATACAGAATTATAGAAAGTTGTATCCAAGTTTTATGCTCATCACTTCACTAGTAGCCTGTAACAGGGCAGCACTGCCTGGCACTGGGGACATGCTGTATTTCCTACAACAGTTATTGTTTACTGGCACACCAGTGCAGCAAGATTGCTGCAGATCCCTTCATCTACATAAAAGCTGAAAGGAGAACTGATCAGGGAATGCATCTCTAAGGATTAACTGCTCCAGAATCAAATGCTTTAAAATTCAGTTTACTGTCTGGTTACTTCTGTCTGGAAGAGACTTCCTCTTCAAATTAAAGCTTTTGGTGTGCTGCTTTTCATTCAAAATTTCTACATAGTTTTGTTACCAAGATAAACAGCAAGGATGCAGAAGAGTATAGTACCCATTTCTTGAAGACACTGCTAAATCTTGTTTCCTTGTGTCAGTTTTGGCCAAACAGTGTTTCTTTTCCATCTTCCAGTGATGTTCTTCATGTCAATAGTTTGAAAACCCTGTATTTTATTTCAATGAACCTCCCCCATGCACAGAAGGCCACATTTCAGTGCACTGGTAATGCCTGCTTGTTAATACAGTAGATCAAAATTACCAGGAAGCCTGAGTGATCAGCAATATGTTAAATGTACACAGTATGTTAAATGTTTCTGTGTTTTCCCCATTACTCTCTCACTGCAGCATTTTCTTTCTTTTCAGTGTAGCTCTAACAACTCTACAGCACTTGCATTACCCCAGAGCTACCACAGAAAACAGCTCTGCTGAATTGTGCACAATTCAGGAACTGACCACTTGGAGTAAGAAAAAAACAAGAGAGACTGGTTCTCTTTTGCAGCTACTAAAGCAGAAATGAGTCTTGCAGACAATGCCTTACTCTCCAGTTTTATGTCTGACAGTAATATTTTCTTCAAAAGGATGATATATAAATATAAATATTTATTCCATGTGCGCATTCATACAATGTACTCAGAAAGACTCTTTCTGAAGTCTTGGTGGAGAAAAACTGTATTTGTAGGACTGCATTTTCAGAAGACACTAAATAGTTTGAGTATTAATTATTTTTCATTTGAAGTTTAAGATAGGATTCTGTCGTGGTGCTGAGCTCTTTTCTCACACAGATGCATCCCATGATATTAAAGACATACTGTACTGGACATGCAAATTTCTGTAGGAGGTAAGTACCTGATCAGCCCTGTTGACCACATCTAATTGCCTAAAATTAACTGAAAACTCCTAATAAATAGTACTTTCCTCCACCTGTGTTATAAGTCACATGACATTCAGGAGCAGAAATTAGAGGGAATACACAAATTCGGAGGCAAGATAAGCAAATCTTCCACAGCATCATCCATAAGTTCCTGAATTCCTCAATTCAGTTTTCTGCTAGTTTTCTTCATGTTANAAACCAACAAAACCAAAACAACAACAAAAATTGACTTCCACTCATCTGTTTTCCAGGTGAAAAAAATTCCTGTGCTGCTGACTTTGAGAAACAGTCTTCTCAGCAGGAAGTCCAGACCTGTAACAACTTACTCAAGGAAATCAGATAATAAGTTAATACCACTGCTTCACCTTTGATAGCCCACTGTCCATGGAAAATCTCCCAGCATGCACAGGCTCAGTGAAGAGGTAACTGTAATGGAGAAACCAGATGTTTGTGGAAAAAGCACATATTAATATTAAATGCTTTTAAGATTTTTCACATGCCTGAGATATTAAAAGTGCCTACACTAGTAGACTTTTGATGAGCAGGGAACAGCTGAAGCCCTCATTGTTTCATGCATAGAACACTACATGTATTTGATTTTGGCAGTTTTATTGTTTTGTGAGATCTTAAATGGAGTAGATTAGAAATTAAAAGTTGTACAAGTCAGATGCTGCAGCTTCCCAGAATGAATAGAAAACTGTTATATAACAGGAAAAGGAAGACGTGAGCTTTTTTTGTAGTGGAGGGAAAATTTACACCGACTTGCTTAGGTTTAATTCATCTCACAGTGCACATTAGGAATGAGTCATCCAAGGGTTAAATGGAAAAGGTCCTTACAGTGAAATGATGCATTGTGTCCTGAGAGGATAACAGTAAGGCATGGCCACATTGCCATTCTACCAACAAAATCTAGAATTTAAATGCATGATCAGAATATGTGCTTTTACCAGTGCTTTTTCTTAACACCCAAATTAGATACCTGAAGCACTCTTAGATTCATAAGGGAGTAAAGTGGATTGAGCTGAGGAAGTTGGAGCTATTAATTTTTTTTTTCAGCTTGCCACAGTAGTTCCAAACTGCTTGGCAATGAAATGTGATAGAAAACTATGCTTAAGTATCCTCTGTCTTTGTCTGAAGGGTCCAACAAGGTGAAGGCCATTGCTCTGGCTTTGCAGTGTTTGGTTCAATGCAATGATCTTCTCTCAGCTCAGACTCATGTTTGCCATCTGCTGATTCTTGGTCTTTGCAGGCTGCAGGTGGAATCTGTACAGCAGACATGATATCTCTTTGGTAGGCATTTATTTCTTTTTCAGCAACAGAGTCTGCTTGACTTGAATTATTAGATCTTTCAGATAAGCCAATATAGTCATGGTCAAAAACTACTGCACCTTGTAGAATGTAATGGTTGCCTGTAAAAGGAAAGTAGCCATTAGTTCAGATCTCTGAAGCCATACTTGAAACGTTAGTGAGGTGCTAACTTACTTTTCAAAACAATTTCCAAAAGAGGACAAGAATGTTTGAGTGACAGCAAACTGATTATGTGAATTTCCCAGTTTCACTGAGGATCAAATGTTTGGCATCTTGTTACATCTACAAAATAACCCTTATGATGATCCACATTTAGAGCTTTTCTTAGCAAAGTCAATGATTAGCTTGATGTCTATCTTAGTCACCTACTGAATTAATGCTTGAATACAACTACTAGCTTGAATAAATGGATATGTAGATTCTTTCATTTTGTGTATGCACATGGATAAATTTGGTTTCTTCATGCTCTCGCTGGGAAATCTTAGTTCAACACAACAACAGGCTTTCCTCAAACCATAAAAATTTAAAAAGTAAGTAAAGTAGGTAAGTAAAAAAAAAACCCCAATAAAAAACACAACCAAAATCTATCCCAGCCAAGACCAAGATAGTCACTTCCTGAAAAAGGGAATTCTACGTGTACGCACTGCTTCTGCAGTATTCAGCAGTAAACATATTAGGCTCTAATACTACAAAGATCACTATTTTCAGCTTTTTATACAGTGACAGAATTTACCAAAAGTTATTGTAATAGCTGTTCATTATCTGCATGCTTGATACACACGTGACTTCCTCCTCATACATCAGCAATTTAATGAGGAATCAGAAGGGAAGGTACAGAGTGATCGTCGAAAAAAAGTAGAGGCCTCCTGACATGACATGAAATCAGTATCTTAGTTACAAAATCCATAACTGATGACTGACATAAATACTTCAGCTTGTTAATTGAAATTCCAGAATTAGTTTCAGCTTTGCAAATCTCTCAGCTTTAAGAGGTGATGGACAAAATTACCATCTCAATGTAGTTTATCTATTTACAAGAACCAAAGTTTGACCACATGCGCCAATAGTGTGGCAATTGTTCTGCTCTTCAAGAACTCTGAAGTAAAAAGCAGCTTGTTTTGTGACAGAAGTCTTCTGTATACTAAGTATTCAATTTTTTTGAAAATGCCTCTGGTGACTCAAAGACAGCATGAGCAGAAAAGAAACAGCTGCCACTGTTTGATTTGCAAAAGGGCATGCTAAATATGTAAGACAAAGAGCAGAAGTTGGTTATCCAAATCTTTGGAAATTTCTAGCCATCCTACCACAGAGCATGACAATTCTATTTACTCTGGTAAGAGAAATGCTGACTTCTTTAATAGGACAATTTAAAATAAACTATTCCAAAATCAGTTCCCTGATGTAGTCTTTCTATTTTAAGGCTTTAGAAGACGCTTCAGTGTTGTAAAAAAAAAAAAAGTTTCCATTGCGCAAGCAAAATTAATGTGAATACTGCCTACACCAAAACAGAAATAGAGTCAGAAAATGCTCCTTGAATACAGGTCAGCCTGCTTATACTTCTAGCATGTTCTTATACTGCTATCAGCCAGCATGAATAGATCCAAGCCAGTGACTAGAAGCAACTTTAATCGAGGCTATTTCTAAAAAGTTTTTGAACATCATTCATGAGCTCTGTTCCACGCTCTGCATGGTTTGATGTCACTCACACTCACTATTCTCCTTACTTAGCTATTACATTATTGTGTGTGCCAATATAACTCCCACTGGTTTTCATTCTAATAACCTAACACCACAACAGAGAAGTTAAAAAAACAAAACAAAAAAACCAACTCCTTTTACATATATAA
>VXBC01007721.1:31007-73280 GCA_013399945.1 Ploceus nigricollis | reverse complement strand
CAAAAAGGAGCAGTATGGAGATAGAGCACAGGGAAGGGGTCTGTTTTGTTACTATTATGTATATATATATATATATATGTGCAGAATCATGTAACAGATAAGCACTACTTGTGATTCTTTGTTATTTCTTTGTAAATTCCACAATGTAAACTGTTTTGATATAATAGCATTTTAAAAAGTTGTTTTCCTGAGTGGTTAGTAATTTAAAAATATTTTGGAACTATTTAATGCATGATGTGTTGTCTTTTTTCCTTGACATAACAGGTAAGAAGCACTTTTACTATAGTTTTGTTCCATTAGTGTGCAGAAAGTGTATATTTTTTCTTCTGATGGCTGCAGAGACACAGAAGACAATCCGGGGAAATGCTTCTGTTTGTACAGGAGTTGTATATGTTCTTACTAGTATTCAAATATGAGTGTTAAAACTTTGAGCCTCTTTTTCATGACTGTTCAGACCACTGCTGCTGCATTGAGCTGATTTGTTGCTGAAAGTTACTGGACTAGTAATATTTATTATGGTCTAAATAAATATGAGAAACACGAGGGCTGGATTCCTGAGCTCCTGACACGTGTGGAATGGGGTCAGGAAAACTGTGGATATATCTGTTAACATAGTGAGGATTAGGTTTTGGCTTATTCTTTCAGAACATTCTGTGGAATTCCTTTGACAAGAATATTCTTATGGAAATTGAGAGATGTTCCAGAAGGTAGAAGAAAAATCTTTAGAGCACCTCTGGAGTAAACATAGAACTTGGAATGCAGGGCACAGGCTATCAAAATCTCTGATTTTATATATTTAGAATGGTTTTTTATCCTTTTTGGGATTTTTTTGGTTGTTTTTTTTTTTTTTTTTGTGCTTTTGTCCAAGACATACCATGTTGCAGACAGGCCATACATTCAGTTGAAAGTCTTTTTAAGAACAGCAGTACATTTCTCAAAAAAATGAACTTTTTTTAATCTCTAAGCTGTGAAAGAGAAGCCTTGTGTAACAGGTGAGATTTTAACAGAACTTGGTGTAGTTAATTTTTCCTGGAGATGTCACAGCACAGAGGGAGATGGTTGTCTGGATGTTACTGATGCTGTCTCTTTGGAAATAATCAGTGTATGTTCCAACACAAAGCTTTGGGTTTTGTCTCGCTTACAGTGCAGTTATTCATGGCTGAGATGAGTGCATAATTGTCTAACATTCACTGTCTAATGAGGCTAATGAAGATCTAACATAAAGTATCTCTGCCCCTTATATTGCTGCTGCTGCTGCTCACTTCTTAATACAGAAAAATGGTGCTGGGAAGACTCTGACCTGCTCAAGGGGCAGCAAGATGGAATTCTGCATAGGGCACTGTGTACTTGAAGCTTCTTCCATCAGCACTAATAGTATTTCTGAAGCAGGAAGACAGCTCCATCTTCTTGCTCTGCCATTTATTATTTCTCCTTGGCATACAGCTAGAGAACCATGTGTTAACTCAAGCGTGATCTTACTGCATTTTTGATGTCAGATAACTGTAGATGGTGTTTGGGAGACTTGTGTAAGTTGTTCACTGAAGTTGCAGTCACTTAGTAGTCCTCTTTGCTTGTCCCTTTTCTTGATTTATTTTTGTTTCAAATACCACAAGAAAGAAGGGGATATCTCAGTTTTTATTGTAGGATATGGGGGGAAAGAATTTTAATTCCCATCTCTGAAAGCATTAATTCTAAAAAATAGATAATTTATTAAATATATCCTGACACAAATTTATGGTAATGACAGTAGCTTACAATATCTGTTCTCAGGGAGCTGAACTGGCAGCCATCAGCAGTAAGAATGTCAGTTTATATACAATTCAGTGAGTTCATGCAGTAGTTTATAAGCCTGAAAAATGTCCGTATCCTTTTCTGATCTGTAGCCTTCGGTGTTACTTTTACAAACGGTATGAAAACTCTGGAGCCTAGTGACAGTAGTATGGAGTGGCAGTCTAGTTATTCATTTGCCTTCAAATGGGTGAACAGTGTTAATTTTGGAGAAAATAATCTGTTAATTCCAAGCGAACTATGTGGCTGTTCAAAGTCTGTTTTCTGCACATGAAACCCTACTGCAATGTACTTTCCACTCATAACACCAACAGTCTCCAAATTCTTGAATGAGGAAGGTAGCAGAACAATGAGTTTTCAGATGGGACTGTTGGGGAAGTAAGCGTTTCAGGTAGTATCTTTGTAGACAAATATATTGCTCTTTCTCTTCAGTCTATTTGTGTCTGTTTTATTTATTTTGAGAAATAATCCTTTTGATCTAGAGAGACTTGGTTAGTGTCAGATATCCCCATGAAATAACCAGTCACCAATTGTACACAAACTTCATAACTTCTGCTGCTCTCACAAAGTGTACTACAGGAATAGGTAGGGGAAAGAAGGCCTAAAAATCTTAAGACCTTCAACTTATTTGTTTCAAGTCATTGTTCTTCCCTCTTTTTCTAAGTTTTAGAAAGCTGTTAAGAAATTTGTTACCATTATACAGATTTTGGGTAGTAGGATGGAAGGTGATACAAAAGCAACTTCATTTTTGGGCTTCATCAGTGGTTTTTTGGGACGTCTTTTTTGGTTTAATACCTTTATAAAATTCTGTGTTAGTTGCCAGTACATGTTGGCAATACCCTCTGCCTTTCTGAAGCTTGCTAAAAATAGGATTTGGAAAGCTCTCTTTTTTTACCATGTCATAAAGAGGACTAATTTACCTGAACACCCAATTTCTAACTCTTGTGACAGTCAGATGAGAATTAAGTGTTTGAAATTCATCTTGTTCTTATTGCTTGAAAGGCAAGTAGCTACGGTTCGACATTCTAAGGGAAAGTAATTTTTTGTTAGCAGAATTGAAGCACAACTGATATGTAGGAAATGCATTTAAGAAATAAATCTTTTTAATCCTCTTCTGTGGCCCCAGGTTCCTTATGCTCAGAGCTCAGTTTCAACTTCTGGGTCTGAAGTTTCTGTATTTGTCTTGGGGTGATTTTATGATGGTACTTTATTCCCTGATCATCTGCTTTATGCCCAGAAATGTCTGTAGTATCTTTAAGATGTACCAGGAGGCAGGGCCAGAGCCTGGGAAGACTGGGGATGGGTTCTGTTCAATCTCTCTCTCTTCAGTGTGTTCTGGATAGTGTGGACCAGGAATGTTGCATTGTTCTTTTGTTTGGTTAGGATTTTTTGCTAGCTTGAAGCAAGANGAACTTCCCTTCCCGGAACTTTCCTTCCCGGAACTTCCCAGAACTTCCCTTCCCGGAACTTTCCTTCCCGGAACTTCCCTTCCCATAGCCTGGAGGCTTACTGGGAATTCTCTCAGTGGCTTTTTGGTTTTTTGCTCCATTGAACTGTTTTCGGCTTGGATTGTGTTTCCTTTTGACTTGTCTGTGGAGCCAGCAGGACCATCCTGAACCCGACAGCTCAGAGGAGCTGAACCAAAATGAGGAAGGACATTAAAATCCACTGACTTCAGCTGCTGGAAGGGAGACACCCATGCCAGAAATTCAGCAACTTTCCCATCTGCTCAGCTCCGGGCTGCTATGTGATCTTCTCTTCCCCTTCCCAGAGACAAAAGGGATCAACTGCTGTTTTGTTCCAGGGCATGCCGTCAGTCTCTGTATTTTTTTCCCCTGGACATTTTTCTGATCTTTTTTTGTTTTGCTGTTGGTGGGTGTCTGGGTGTGTGGAGGGTAGGTTTCTGGGAATTCATATCTAGCATTTATTCCATCATTTTCTGTGCCTTTTGTTTGTTTGTTTGTTTTTATTTTGGTTATTTTTTGTTGTTATTGTTAATAAGCAGGTCTTTTGAAGTTTTTTCACTTTCACCTGCTGGTATCAATTTCTCTCATTGGCAGAAGAAAAGGGAGTTATTGAAGGGCTTTCTCTCTTTAGAGGAAATGCTTGTTCCAGGGCATTTTCTCCTGAAAGTTGTCTCCAAAACTGAGACAGTATTGTTCACCTGCACCTAGCCTCTGAATTAGGTCAGATTCTTCCTGGGCAACTTTTCCTTTGCTTGCCATCCCCCTTCATGGTTGACCACTAGTGGGAATTTACTATTGCTTCACTTAGTTCTAGGACAGCCAAAGTAATTTTCACTGATCTTTAAAAACAAATTCAGTTCTGCTGAGACATCACTGTTGAATGGCACTTGCGTAATGCCATACAAATGAACAACCTAACCCGTTGGGTCAGGTGAGCTTCTAAACTGCTTATAAAGTAACTGCTTGTTAATTTTGTAAGTACTAGTGATGCATTATAAATAATCTTATAAAACCATATACATCTCACAGCATCAGTTACCTTGTTAAAATAACAGATGCCTAATCTGTGGGTCTGTTTCTGTATACAAGTTATTTTGCCAATATTTTATTTTCACATGACAGGTTAAAAGGGTATAATATGTGTTCACTTCACTGCTACATTAGTGGTTAGAAGTCCTTTTGTCAGAAGGCAGTGCTACTGACCATCTCTGTAATTTTTAATTTTTCACAATGAAAATAAGGCAACACTTTGTTGCAAGCTGTCACATACATACATTCTGTTTTCATAGAAAAGATTCACTTGAGTTTTAAGACTAGAGGTTTTTTTAATGGTCCTAGTGGTGGGTTTATGTTTTTCATTAGCACAGACAGTAGCAAACAGACAGTAGTCTGTTTGCCATTGTCATTTGATCACAAAATTTCTGTGGAAAAAAACAGCCAATGCCATGGATAGTGAGTTAAATATTGTAAATATTGGAGAATATTTTTGTTGCATATTTCATGTAAAATATATACTTCCAATTTAAGCCTTCTGAAGTTAGGAAAAAAATGCATTTGCCAGCTTTTACTTCTGTGAGTTATATTTTCTGTTTCTAAAATTTATGCATCATTAGTTTGATAGTAATTTTGAAACTGTTCCCCATGCTCTAAACATACATCTAAAAGTGTAGACTGTGTGTGGTGCACACTCTTTTATTTCTGATGCTTTGCTCAGGGGTACATAATTGTCCAAACATTTTTTCTAAGTAAAAAGAGTTTATTTTATCTCCCCTTATGAAGTGGTGGTTTTCTTTTTTTTCTGTCTCTTTCTTGTAGGTTAAAAAGTTATACCATCTCAGGGAAGCAGCGGCGCACTGTGGGTTTCTTGGAGCAGCAACTCTGACCAGTAATGAGCAGAAGATAACGAGTTAAACAGTGCCTGGTAAACAACGCAATCACAGTGGCAACACTGTACAAGCAACTTCAAAGAGCAGGGGACTTTGGTGTTCCCGTGTCAGTAGGAAACATGCCCAGGATCTCAGCTGCCAGAGTGCCTGCAATTTTTACATAGATTTCTATAGGTCTTGTAACCATGTCTGTTAATGCAACAGAGAATGATCCTCCCAGATTCTTTCTGGGTGGAGAAGATGGAGAAGGATTATTGGATTCAGCCAGATCTACAGATTATGAACACTTCTATGACCATGGGGAAGAAGAGGAGGAAGAGTATGACTCTGTAAGTACTGTAGGGACACTTGTTTACTATTCCTTGTTCTCAAGCATTATTTTTGATTTCCAAATTTTTTTCAAAAATGATTTATAAAAATATTTTTTCAAAATATTTTTCAGTATTTAATTATTTTTCAAAAATGGCATTAGCTCACGTAAGTCTAGTGCTGAAATGGTGTTCTAAATTGAGATATTGTTCATATTCAGATAATGATGTGTCAGTAATGTTTGGAAAAGAAGAATACCAGAAAATTAAGTATACCTTGAACTGTGAAGTAGATGTGCTTTATTTTAGAGAGTTTCAGGGCAACTGAGGTTGATGTGCATGATCTGGGGACTTGATTTGGATTCTGGGAATGAACTTGATAATGGCATAAGCCTCTGTTTTATTTATTTGGGTAGTTGGAAGCAAAAAAAATTATTGGGAATTTTTCTTTTGTGTGCTGTCTACTGCTTCAGAGTTAACTTTTTTTTTTTCCCCTTCCTTTTCTTGGTATATTGAAAGTGCATACTAAGTTCATCTTAATTATACCTTAGTTTATTATAGCTATAAAGTGTTCTGAATTGTATTCTGAGCACTGTGCTCACTGATTTTTAGCTTGCTTAAGACAAACTCTTAATGGTATTGTGCATGAGTCATTGTGTGATTTTTTTAACTCTTTGTTGCTTGTTCTTTTTGCAACATTGCATTTTATGGAATAGATGAAATTTTCACTAATTGTGAATTTGTCTAAAAAGTTTAAATGCATGACAGCATTGCTAAAAAGCACTTCCGATGATTAAAAGTAACTTGGAAATGCAGAGCAGCAGTGCAAAATTAGCGGCTCAGGTAGCTCAATTCAGTGAGCCTATTTTGGCAAGGGAAGGTAGCTGGCTAGGTTTTCAAAAAGTAGTAAGTTGAATTAAAGGATTGCTCTGTGGGTTTTTTGTTTCTTTCCTTTATTAGAGCAGAGTAGGTTGGCCTTTGCCTTTAGAAATACCACTGACAGAAAAAAATTATTGAAAGTTTAATGTGAAAGTAGAGTACGCAAAAAAAGTGAACCTGTTTATGCACTAAATAGTTCAGATATCTAGAAAAGTAGTTTCTTGTTTTCTAATTTTCCTTTTCATAATTCACTTGTAATATTAGGTGATGAGAGGACTTGTGACTGTTAATTAGACATAAAAAAATTTCATAATTGAAAAATCAATTACTAGTTCATTTCAGAGTAAGCCATAAGTATGATTTTGTTTAGATTCGACACTCCCGACTTAGCCTTTGATCATGTCTGTTTGTTCATGGTAACAATGCTCAAAAAAAGTAGTATAGAGCTGTTAAACAGTTTCACTCTTGAGGCATTTTTTGTTAGGATGCAGTGTGATATGCTGTTACATTGCATTTTGTTATCTGCTAGCAATTTACCTGATTAAAAACTAAATTAATGGTAGCATGCGAATTTTAAGAGAAAATACCTGCTAAAACCCTGTTGTGTTTTGAGAACACATAAAAATTACTTTTCCCTTCCCCCTGCCTCCTTTCCAGCCACCAGAAAGACAAATTGCAGTTGGGATTTGTTCAATGGCTAAGAAATCAAAGTCCAAACCAATGAAAGAAATTCTTGAACGCCTCTCCATGTTTAAATACATAACTGTGGTGATATTTGAAGAGGATGTTATTTTGAACGAGCCAGTAGAAAATTGGCCTTTATGTGACTGTCTCATTTCTTTTCACTCTAAAGGTAAATCTTGTAATAGTACCATAAATGCTTGTGACATCTAAATTATTTAATCTCTTTGAAAGTCCTTTTAGGATTTTTGTCTTGCAGTTTTATTGGACTTTCCTAGGAAGTGATTCTTTTGTCTTCTTTAATATAATACAACTGACTTGTAAAGTGCAGGTTTTTTAAATGATACTGTTAACATTGCTTGAGAAAGTCTTGTCTGAAACAATATAAGAATAGCTGTCCCACTGATAAATACATTTGAAGCCAGTGGAAATAGTGATGTTATGCAAAGGTTCCAAACTATTTACTGGTAATGTGTCTTGTAATTTTAATTTGTTTTTCTTAATAAACATTTTAGGGTTTCCACTGGACAAAGCAGTAGCTTATGCAAAACTCAGGAATCCATTCATAATCAATGACTTGAATATGCAGTATCACATACAAGACAGGTAAATAACACTAATCACCTTCTAAAGCAAGCCGCTTTTGTCAGAGACCATAAAAATTTGTTGTTATTGCATAGCAGCAGTTCCAGTGGATTGTCCCTGCCCATGGTGGAGGGTTTGGAATTAGATGATTTTTAACATCTCTTCTAATTCAAACAATCCTGTGATTCCATGATTGTACAGTAGCTGGAATAAAACTACAGTGAATGTTACTTTATTAAAGTATGCATCATTTTCTGAAATGTGTCTTCAGGTGTGTTTTTTCTTTTGCTGTTTTTACATTGATGTGTCTGAAAATTTACCAAGTTAGAAATTTGCTGATGCATTTTTCTAAAGCTTAGCAAATAAAAAAGTTTAAACTCTTATAATACATATAGGATAGGTATGTATAGCAGCTGTACGAGCTCAGAATTGTAGAATTCATGTGATTTACAGTATTTTTTTCTGTAAAGATGATACTTAACAGAAGTTGTTGGTACTCGAAGGTCATGTGATTATTGAAAGCAAATTTTCTTTTGGAGCTGAGGTCATGCATAGCAAACATTAATAAAACAACAGTAAGCAAAATACACGAACACTGAGACCTTCTGAACAGTGAGCAGACTTGATATTTCAGATGCCTTCAGTTACTGTTCTGTATAAAGTTGAACAGTTGAAAATCTCCTTTAACAAGACAATTGTTTTGTGCACATGTCTGTTGCACTGCCAGATGGGAAAGGACTGGCATTGCAAAGTGCATTTTTATTGATGTTGAAGAGATCACTGCAAAGGTACAGCTGTGTCAGTGACCTTTAAAGCATTTTATTAGTAAATAGAGTATTATATATGTAACCTTACCCTGTGTGATTTGAAAAAAAAAATAGTGTTTATTTTTCTCCTCCTTTACTCATAGATTGTAAAATGCAAATATTTGCAGGATTTGCTGGCTCATTTCTTCATGTTCTTTTCTTGTAGAAGAGAAGTCTATGGTATTCTTAAAGCTGAAGGAATTTTACTTCCTCGCTATGCAGTTCTGAACCGTGATCCAAACAATCCCCAAGGTAAAAAGAACAGAGAAAAAATATCAACCATTAGCATCTCAGTGGAGAACAGTATGGACATAGTGGAAAGCTAAATTTCACTGCCTAGTGAAGACAATTCATTTCTGCGGTTTGATTTCTACACCAGCATTTAAAATGTTGTTGTGGATTGACCTCTACTGGCTGTGGGGTGCAATATGTGAAAAAGAAAAGAGGTTGAGGCTGTGTAAGCACTGTTCAGCATTAACAAAAACATCAAGACTTTTTTTGTCGCAAGTTCAAAACATAGCACCATACCAGCTACTGTCAAGAAAATTAACTCCATCCCAGCCAAAGGCAGTACAAGTATGCAACTGAGAAGTATGATTCTGACACCATACATCTTACAGACATCATAGAATAACTAGTATATGAGGGCCTCCTTACTCAAACTGAGCTTCTAATATGTCACTAAACAGAGCAGCATTCAGGGTATTATTTTAACCACAATTATTAGTAATTTTCCTTAGGAAAGTAATATTGACAGAAACAAGTCAGACTATTGAATTCTTCCCCTTCTGAGTATAAGCAGCCATATATTTGAAATCTGTTCTAGATATATCTGCAGGTGCTGTACTATGAATATAAATTGGAATTAATTTTTTGTGTGCCTGCAAAAAAATTGAACTTTTTCTACTAAAATGAAGGCTTCAAGCAACAGTAAGAGATTGCAATGACAGGTCAAGGGAATTTTGCATTAAAATGTCTGAGTGATCTAGGGAAAAAAGGAGACATTTATGCTTCAAAAATTAAATTAAAGCTGCTGCTTGCAGTTCATCAGTATTGAATACCAGATTCCTGATTGCTGATACCAGAGGACCTAATTTTATGTGCAGGGTGCATCTATCACACAGTATGAGACAGTTTTAACCCTATGGAAGGTGGCTGTGGCATCTAACACCACACTGTGTGTACTGTTCACCTGGCAGATCCCCGATATTTCAAAGAAAGGCGCTGGAAAAAAAAGACAAATAGCACTTCCCTATCTTCAAAACACTTCAAATATACCATCTTATGCACCTTATGCACCTGCAGGAGACAATTTCCTATCTGACACTGAGGGAATCAACAGTAATTCCAGAACATAGTATTTAAATAACATAATATAAACATGCTACAGCAAAAATATACAGCATGTGATCATCAGTCATTGTGCAGTCACTAAAAATCAGAGAAACAAAGATGTAATAGAATATTATCATTTCAACCTACAAATTAATGTAGATCTCTTAATAATTGCATGCCATTAGTATACCATTACAGCCCTGTTCTTTGCACTGTTCTTCAGAATGCAACTTGATTGAAGGAGAAGATCATGTGGAAGTGAATGGAGAAATTTTCCAGAAGCCCTTTGTAGAAAAACCAGTTAGTGCTGAGGACCACAATGTTTACATTTATTATCCAACATCTGCTGGGGGTGGAAGCCAGAGGCTCTTTCGAAAGGTGAGGTTATGGTACTAAAGCTATTGAAAAACTTTAGGTGTCTAACAGGATTACAGAGTAATTCTGTTATGTCCTGCTTGCTTAGGAATAGTGGTAGATCAGAGAAATTTCAGGAGAACGTATAGATTGAATGAAGGCCTATGTTTCTTGCAGTAGATGGTTAGCTACTGCAGATTCTTAGCACACACCATGAATGTACTTCTAGAATGGTTTGAAAATCTTTTGGCAATGGTCAAAAGTTTGCTTCATTTGGTGCATGAAGTGTTTTCTCAGTACAAGTGTGTTATTCTAGGTAGTTTCAAAGTTTCTCAAGCAATACTCTCTGAGTTTTTTAATGGAAAAATACATCTTTCAGATTGGCAGCAGAAGCAGTGTTTATTCTCCTGAAAGCAGTGTGAGGAAAACAGGCTCCTATATTTATGAGGAATTCATGCCTACAGATGGAACTGATGTGAAGGTATGACAACTATGTGTTCTTATTTATATTTAGAACAATCAAGTGCTCAAAGAGCTTGTCAGTTTTAAATCTTGGTCAAGGATTAATTTCAATTGAGTTTTAATACAGTTCATAAGTAAAAAATGCAATTCTGATTCCAGCTAAACATAGTACTTGTAATGTAGAGCAGCTGTGCTTGCATTGTTAGAATCAAGTGCTGGAGGCTTGCTACCCAATATATTGTCTTTCTTTTTTTGTATTGTATTAGTGCCAGAACAGCATCTTCTTTCCCATGCTAACAGGTGCTGCCTAGATAGTTTATCTGAAGGTTGAAGGTTACAAAAAAATCTAATTGAAGTAGATCTTAGTATGCTAATTAATAAGCAAAAGTTACTTGCTAAAATTTTATGGAGTCAAAGAAAATGACCTTTGTGGACCTTATCTGTAATAATTTTCATTCTTTCGTTTATTTACGTTCTTAACAGAGGTATTAGGTACCATAAGAGAATGCTAAAACAGAGCAATAACAAAGTAGGTGTTAAACAAGCCTTGTGTGAAGATTACTTCATTTCCCTTTGTGTTCATTTTGGCTTTTTTAAGCCCATTTCAAAACATGTGAAACCAGTGTTTTAAAATATACATAAGAGATCACCATATTTAGACAAAAAAGTGCAGGTAGACACTCTTTACTTTTTTTAGACAAAAAAGTAGAGAGTGTGAGGTCTAATCCAAAAAGCCCTTTTATTAACTGCAGTCAGCTTCTTGGTATCACTTGGTGGTGCATGGGGGGAATACTCTTTTAATGTTCTCAAAAAAATGCCCTTGTTTACTCTTCTGAAGGTTATTCTGTGCAACACTTTCCAATAGGTTAATTTGTGTTTACAGATGTTTGTGTAAGAGCTTTACAAACTTTCTGCAAAGATTCTTGCAACAAGAAGAGATGCAAATGGCTTGAGGATTAGGGAGTGTTTTGATTAATTGCAGTGTAGTCATCAAGCAGCAGTGGGCTTTTAATACTCCAAATAAGTAGTGGATTTTTTAACGAGACTATCGGCATTATATTAGGCAGTTTCACTAAACTTACCCTCTTGCCTGAATTCACTGAATTGGCAGTATTGGCACTCATCTGCTTTAGCTGAGTACTTTTTTAATTAATGCTTGGAGTTTGTTTTTTAATTAAAGAAACTGTAGCCTATTTTTGAGAACTGCTGACAAATCTCTTCTAGCATATGCCCCAAACCCTTCAGTGAGCATCAAAACTGCAGTAGAGAGATAACACAATCGTTCTCTCAAGCTCCTGCCTTGTCATCTTAAAGCTGGGCAGATCCTTGCTTTGTTTAGTCCTGTATAAAATGTAAACATACTTTTTAAATTAAGAGACTATCTTAATCCTGCAGCCAGATTTCCATAAGTAAACTGAAATAATTCTCAAATTAACCTGTTCTCCAGGTTCTGAAGATGTTTTGGAGAAGAAAACATTTACATCTCCATACCATCATAACTGAGAAATTAATTTTTATTAATTGAGTTTTTATTATTACTGTTTTTCTTGTTTTATCCTAGGCTGTCAGTAAATGATGTGTGTTCTCTGAAGGCAGAGAACGCCACTGAGGAAGATACTTTAGTGTGACCTTTTCAATGACAGAAGCAGCCAGTATCTTTTGATGTTGTTGTCACGTTTGAGTTATATGCATACATTTTGCAAATTTATGCAACATAATTTAAATACACTGGATCAAGAGCTTCTGTTTTTCAATACAGGTGTACACAGTAGGTCCAGACTATGCTCATGCTGAGGCCCGGAAGTCTCCAGCTCTGGATGGCAAAGTAGAACGAGACAGCGAAGGAAAAGAAGTGAGATATCCAGTCATCCTGAATGCAAGAGAGAAGTTAATTGCTTGGAAAGTATGCCTTGCCTTTAAGGTAAGCTGATTGCTTTGCTATCTAATCAAACATTTAGTGTTAATTAATTGTTTGTTACATGAAACTTCCACAGGGTTTTGGTGCATGAGCCAGCAGTGGTAATTAGTGCAGAACTCGTAGGAAGGTGGAAAGTTAAACTTCCATATGACATCTTTTTGTAATCAAGAAGGATTTTTCATTTAATGTATTGAAAAGTTACTGGATAAGTTGCTTGTGTTGCATTAGTTCCCTGAATTTTCATGTTCCTATTGTGCTTTGCTAGCCCATAGTGTGTCTATTTTGTGTATAATATCTTCACACATTTTGATAATAGTTTCTAAGTTAGCAAAACACAGTTTCAATAAAGTTTTTGTAGCTTCTGTTACCTTGTATTTTCATCAGGTACAGATAATTTGGTACTTTTATGATTAAATACTTACTTGAATAAATTTATATTAATTTGATAGTTTCAACTTTTGTATAATTTTAAGACTGCGGTATAGTTACGAGGATTCTTTTGTTCAAAACGTCATTCAGTCTGTTACCCTCCTTTCACCTGTTTTATAAGAAAGCTTTCAGTCTGTCTCCTTTACCTATAGGTGACTGTGATGGCATTCCGTAGGGTGTGGACCTCTATCAGCAAAGTGGGCTTTGAGATCTTAAAAAGTACTCTGTTGAAATAGCTTCTAGTATCTTCTACTAATGATGTCAATAGTATGTTAATGTCAAAACTATCTTGTAAAATTTTAACAAAAATGGTTTTTCAATTTTTGTTGCAATTTCTAGCCTGCTATACTTAAAACCTATATATAGTGGGAAACCACTGTCAGAAGGGGGGACCTGTAGGCCCATAGTTGCTGTAAGTCTTGAAGTTTGTGCTCTTGTGAACTTGACCTTCAATACTAATACTGCTAGGGATATGCAGGAAGCATAAAATCAAGTTGGGGATAAAAAGTTAAAAACCAGAAGATGTTTGCGTGATGTGGGTGAACCTAACATGGAACTGACATAAGGTAGTAAGTGTAAAGTGTGACATGTTTTTGTCATGTTTGCAGATGAATACCTAGTTAAAATATAAAATTTGTTCAGAATAAGCAATCATAAGTCACTTGAACTTTTATTCTTTAAAACAGCAAACAGTTTGTGGCTTTGATTTGCTACGTGCTAATGGACAGTCCTATGTCTGTGATGTGAATGGCTTCAGTTTTGTGAAAAACTCCATGAAATACTATGATGATTGTGCTAAGATACTGGGGTAAGACTTTTCTGATTTATTTCAGATTTGCTTATTAACTCCCTTGCATATTTTTTAGTCTATGTGCTGCCAAATTTCTTATTACTGTTATTTACTTATTACTATTAATCCCAAATAT
Organism: Ploceus nigricollis; assembly: GCA_013399945.1. Taxonomy (NCBI): domain Eukaryota; kingdom Metazoa; phylum Chordata; class Aves; order Passeriformes; family Ploceidae; genus Ploceus; species Ploceus nigricollis. Next base: position 59,457 of record VXBC01007721.1, on the reverse strand, counting down.
CTGAGTTTTTAAAAGTGTTAAAGCTAACTGCATAAGTATTTTGAAATCAAGATTAAGTTCTTAAAGGTAGCTGACATCTTTTCAGGTAGTGAAGCACCACTGGGTGGTTGTGATTGATGCTTTTTTAATGGGTCCAAATTGCTGTACATTGTCCTTGATCTGAAGCTGGTGTATACTTGTATATTTGTGGATTTCATACTCGTAAAACAAAACTGAAATAGAATCATGGCATCTTCTGTCATGCCATCTTGTCTCTGCCACTGGAGGCAAAAAAAGAGTATAATTGGGGATCATACAGAATTAGGTATAGAATTCTATGCTAAGGAAATGTTGTCCTCAAAGTAGGCTAAGCCTGTTGGGACTGACTTTACAGTAAGATTGCACTAATGAGATACAGCATAACTTTCTGCGTGATCTAATGGTCTGGAATCTTATTATGTGAAGGATTTTGCAAGTTTTTTCAAGATTTTTTAGCTTATTCTACTTTAAGATGGACCTTTTTTCCGCTCCGTGTTACTGCTTCTTACGTAGCTATTACTCTGAAGTTCAGTGTATGTTGATGAAATATTTGTGAAACAGAACATTATATGTACCATCCTTCTTGAGGTGGAGACTGCACTGCCATTTTATAGTTGCAATGAGAGACTGTACCTATTTTTCCAGTTTTATCACAGAAACTTTTGAGAAACTACTGGTAAAAGATAGCAGTTAACTCTTTGATGAGAATGGCTTGATGATTATTAGGCACTTTTAGTTAGGCAGCGAAGCGAATTGTCTGCATATATAAATGAACAAGAATAATTCCTATCCAAGGAACTCTCTTAGGAGCTGGAGTTGAAAAGCTGAAGTTCCTTACAAATACAGGGCCAGTAGTCTAATGCTCCTGTAGCAGTTGTAATAGCTCTAAATTATTAAGTGGTCTTTATTGTGCAATTAAAAGAAAAATGTGTATTTTTATATACATTCATGGCTGCTAGTACTCTAAAACTACATTAATAAAAATGCATATATATAATCTGTTTGTAGTTTGCACGTATTGTATAAGCTGTGCTTTAAACTTACTTGATTTGTTTTTTTATTTTTAACTCCTATTTTAGAAATATCATAATGAGAGAACTTGCTCCCCAGTTTCAAATACCATGGTCAATTCCTTTGGAAGCTGAAGACATTCCTATTGTGCCAACCACCTCTGGAACAATGTAAGAAAATAGTAGCTACACCTGAATTGTGCAAACTCCCAATGTAACTTTTGTGTGAATCTTTTTTTCTCTTTGCAAGGTGTGCCCACGTTGGTCTGTGAATGCTTGTTTTGTGTGCTGAAAACAAGGAAGGAATCACAATTGCTATATCAGCAGTCAGAGTTTCTCACCCTTAGTCAAGCTGAGTATAGAACAGCAGATTTTATAGTTTAGCATCTTTTATACATAGCTTCCACTGCTAATCATTGTTCCAGCACCAACTTAATATGTGCTTCTAATAAACATGCTCTCTCATTTAATGATCCTCAAAATCGTTGTTTTAAAAACTACTTAAAATAGATATTCTATAGTTACCTAAGTCTTAAAATCAGTATTTATATTTTATACCTTACATCATTTTCAGTTAACCTTATATTCTTGCATATGCTTCCATCACTTCTGTAGTTATGTCAGATGACTACAACTTTGTCAATTGTCTTGATTGTAGTTGGTTTAATATTAATTATAAGACCCTTGTGTACAGACTTGTGAAATACAACCCTTGAAATTTCAGGATGGAGCTTAGATGTGTTATAGCTGTAATACGCCATGGGGATCGAACACCAAAGCAAAAAATGAAAATGGAAGTAAAACATCAGAGGTAAATAGAATCTTGGTAAAAGATATTTCCCGTATTTTAGAGTGTAAGATTTTGGGGCTAAGCAAGCAGTGAATTAACCAGGAATTGCACAATTGAAAGTTGCTTTTTCTTTTGTTTTCCTCTAAATCTAACAGTTTTAGATACTGCAAATACTACTACAAGTATGCACCTCTCTTTCTAACAGGACTGGCAACTTACTTGTGCAGATTTCCTTCAACACATGCTGTGCCTTGTGCACTGTCCTGTTTGATTTTATGGAAGATGCATTTGTGTCTATAAATGTCTTTATTGAAAATGATGCAGCAGAGAATATTTCTAGTTCTCCATTAGACCATGGCTTCCGCCTTCTGCTTTTTATCATAACTATTCTTGTATGCAATGTCATATTACTTTTTCTAGTTACTTTTGTCAAAGTTCAATGACTCTGAATTTGTGGTAGATTTTATGTTGGCATTCATAAGACAACTTACATAACTGACCTGGAATTAAGTGTAGTTCCAGTAAAAAGGAATTATTTATTTTGGGACTAGATTCTTGCATTCAGAACATGCTGAAGAAGAGTAGGACTGCTCACTTGGTATTTTTGGTCCCTACTTCTGTTCAGGATCATTCTTGAAGATTAAGAGTTGATATAGCTGCATATTCAAATAGTATATGATTCAAATATATAGAATATCCTCCTTTTTTTTTAATACTTAGCCAGTCAGTAAGAGACTGACGAAGTCATTTTTGGTGCTTTTCTTTCCCTAATGCATTGAAAACTTTCTGGGGAGATGGGATTTGAATAAAACTTGATTTGACTTCAGTATTACAGGTTTTAACCTGACTTTCAAATATGGTAAAGGTACTAATTTTAGATCACTTTAAGAGCCTCCTGTTCAAGTAGTAGTAATTTGATTTATTAATGGAATTTCTAAATTATTTTTCTTTATCTTAAAGATTTTTTGATCTCTTTGAAAAATGTGATGGATATAAATCTGGAAAACTGAAACTGAAAAAACCAAAACAGTTGCAGGCAAGTTTGTCTTTATTTTTTTACTGTTATATTTTGTAAGTAGAAGTCTATTTATTTAATCAAATCCTATGTTTCCTTCCTTTAGGAAGTACTTGATATAGCAAGACAGCTCCTTGTAGAACTTGGGCAAAACAATGATTCTGAAATTGAAGAAAGTAAAGCAAAACTTGAACAGCTAAAGACTGTGTTAGAAATGTAAGTGTCTAATTTTCAAGCTTCATAGCAATGAATTTATGTCTACTGTTTTGACTTGTTCCACCAGTTATTGTGTGGATTGCAATGTTATCAAATATATAATAATATCATAATTCAAGCACAATGTTTTTGAAGAGAAGGAATGTAATGTTTGAAATGGGCCATCAATCTGGTTTTTTTCTTCTTGACTTTTTTATTTAACTTATTGCTGTATCTAGCATCTCAGTATACATTCAAAAAGAGAAGGTTACTTTTGTTGATGTCAAATTTTGTCTTCTTGCATGTTTTTAAAATGAAAATACTTGTAGGCAGGGTCTGCTTCTTGCAGTGTGACATAATGACGTCTGATAAAGCCAGTAAGAACTATCACCATGGTTACTTTTCTACTTACAGCAAACTTTGAGGATTGAAGATAAATAAGTCTTTGTATACTAAGCCTGAAATATTTAGTAACAAAAAAAACCCTTTAAAAACTCAACAAAACAAGGAAAACAACAGAAAAAAAAGGCTTCAAAGTTTATTAAAGATCTAGGATCTTAGACTGTGAAATGGTAATAGGAATTTTTAATTTAAAAAATATCGAGGAACAGACAATTATTATTGAAATTTATAATAATTGTTTTAAATACTGAGTTTTGCTTGAGAACTTAATGGGCTATAAAACCAGTAGCCATCTACACTGTGAGACCAGTTTCTGCATACTGATAGCTACTGTAGTTTTCGATCTGAATAGATAAATTACTTGTGCCATGTTCAGTACTGCTTCTTGTTGGGGGGCGGGAGGGGGGTTCCAGTTTTTATGTTCAGTGTTGTAAAAGCTAGAATTAGATAGTATTTTAAGATGTTTCATTATAGCATAGTTGTTATTTCTGCTAATTCTGTACTTGTTGATTTCATGTTTCTTCTAAGGACTGCTTCAGTAAATGTTGGTCAAAAGCACAAATCATTGATCAAGACAGATCTATTATATCCTGTTACAGGATTTTAGCAGTTTTGGAGGAAAATATTTAAAATGTTTCTCTCCCTCTTCCACTCTCATTTTTCCCTATTCCTGCTTAAGGTATGGGCATTTTTCAGGCATAAATCGCAAAGTTCAGTTAACATATCTTCCTCATGGCTGCCCTAAGACTTCGAGTGAAGAGGAAGGTATTGTATTACTTTTGTACCTAATCACTTAATATTGTGTGTATATAAATAGTCATGGACTACTGGCATAACATGTCTTGATGTTAAAAAGAGGGGAATATTCTGTTTTGCAAGAATGTATAGTTAGCAGATATTCACGGTATTTTAATCTGCTGAATTGTACACCTAAAACTCTGTAGTAAATTTGTCTTCTAACCCTACTCTTGTGCAACAGAAAAATAACATGAAAAGAGACTTCAGTGATGCACCAAAGTGGTGTTTTGAGCCAGTATATGAAAATCTCACTCAATAATTACTATCTTTAAAACATTTGCAAACTGTAGGGTGTTTAGCATCCAATTTGTTTTAATTTTTATGTCTTGATTTACTTTTTGCTTCAGATTCATGCTAAATATTTTTCACGTATATTCTCTTTATAGTTTTATTACTTCAGTTTTCTGTGTTTAAAGTGCTCATTTAGTTCACCAGGTCAATATGTCCTTAATGTTAGAATACTATTAAAGATTCATAATGTTGAAGAGGTCCTTTGATGAAGCTTCTCATAGACCAAATACTTCTTGTTCATTTGTAAAAAAAAAATTAACAATATACTTAACTACTAAGCTTTTCTCCCTGTGTAAAATTAGATAATAGAAGAAATGAGCCATCTCTGCTTCTGGTTCTCAAATGGGGAGGAGAATTGACCCCTGCAGGCAGGGTTCAAGCAGAGGAGCTTGGAAGAGCTTTCAGGTGTATGTATCCAGGCGGACAAGGTAAAAAGAAAATTATCATAATAATTTTCAAAAAAAATCAATTGAGTTTCATAAATCACTTCTGAAAATAATCAAGTACAAGATGAGAGTTTGAGTAAAATGTTTATTTGGTAGGAGATTATGCTGGATTTCCTGGATGTGGATTACTTAGATTACATAGCACTTACCGACATGATCTCAAAATCTATGCTTCTGATGAGGGACGAGTTCAGATGACTGCAGCAGCTTTTGCAAAGGTACAATGTGAAATGGTATTTTCATTTCTAAAATTCTGATATTCTCAAGTTTGTATTTTCTTTTGAAGTCTGGGAGAGATTTACAGTTTATTTGAAAAAGATATTTTCAAAGAGTAGTTCAGTGTGAAAAAGTATCCAAATAATGTGCCAAACATTTGAAATTCTTTGAGCAGATGAAGACAGTTTTTAATTAAACAGCCCTGTCTGAGGCACTTCTGTGCTCTTCTCCATAAGATTCTGTGAACAAGCTAAAGTCTGCTCACTTGAAATCCTGGGCTCTAATGCAAGTATTTATCTTCTTCACTTCCCTATGGATCTATGTTATGACATCAGATTTCAATTACCAAGACTGCCATCTACCTTTACTTTCCTGACCCTTATGAGTAACAGGTCCAGGGCAATGCCTGTGCTCAATAATTCGTCAGTAACCTCTGTGAAAGAATTGTCCTAGGTGTTTTCCAGAAATCTTGGTTCCTTGTCCCCTGCAATATTGCCATAGAGGTATCCAGGGCCGAGAGTACTCATGGAAACAAGGCCTGCAGTTAGGTGGCTGTTCTCCACTTGTGTTAAGAAGGTTTCGTCCACTTCCCCTTTTAAACTGGGGGATCTGTAATAGAGGCCTACCATGATACTGTGCTGTCTACCTGGCTTCCAAAAGGTCCTATATCTAGTTACAGCAGAAGTCCATTCATGTGAACCATTCTACAATATCTCTGTGATGTGAATTAACTTAAAGCTCTACAAGTCTTCAGACTTCCTGTTTATCCTATTTATTTCTATGCTGCATGTGTTTGTACAGAAATATTTCAGCCATCTGACCTGCTTTCCCTTGGTCAGCAGGCTTGAAGAGACACCACACCATTTCCTTCTTTATTCCAGAGCCCCTCCATTGCCAGAAAAGTCACAAAAGTTTCCAGCCTTCTTCATTTTGGAATTCTCCATTCACCTCTTGTTCAAGGCCTTTGATTGTCCTGTGACTCACATGGCTTGGGTTTTTGCCTCTGTAGAGTCTCTGTAAGACCCTACCTATCTGCTGTTTATCCTGCCAGACGCTATTTGGTTTGCAAACCCTTCCTGTAGCTCCTCTCTGGTAACACAAGTCCTTGAGCAAAGCATGTCACCCACAAGTCAGGCAGCTGTTGCTTCCAGCCTCAGGGAGAGGGCATCTGCACTCCCTACAATCCAAGAGCTGAACAGCTGGTGTTGGGGAACATTCTCTGTGGCATGTCACCATCACTGTTGCACCATCTGTATCAATCTAGCAGTGTATAGGGACCCATTTCTCTGTAAGTATATGCATTGCGCCCCTGTTTATCTAACCTATGGCCAAGTGACACCATCTTGAATTTAAATTAGTGTTTTGGGCATTTTTTTTAACATACTCATTTTTTCATCTTCATCTATTTGCCTGAATAATGATCTTGTTTGCTTCAGGGACTACTGGCCTTAGAGGGAGAGCTGACTCCTATTCTTGTCCAGATGGTAAAAAGTGCTAATATGAATGGTCTGTTGGACAGTGACAGTGATTCTTTAAGCAGCTGTCAACATCGTGTTAAAGCAAGGCTCCATGAAATTCTCCAGAGAGACAGAGAATTTACTGCTGATGACTATGATAAGGTTAGCATATGATTTGTTTCCCATTAAATAAAATAAATAACTATGAAAATTCCTGTGCAAAAATACTGAGCAGTGATTTTATGTATCTGTTTTGCAAAATTATTTGCGAGCTTGCAAATAGTTTGAAGTGCAAAGGCGGCTGTACCAATTGTGGCTGTAGATATTTCATCCTGCGATTTACGTAATCAGAGCAGCTACAAACTTTGAAGTAGGAGTGGACAGGGATCTCGTTTGTAAGCCTTTTTCACTGTTCATTAAAATAATTTAATTATTCAAGAAATGACATTATATTGTTTGCATTTTTTGTAATCTTTACTTTGACAGTGTGTAGTGTAACAAAATGCTTTCCTAACTACTGCAGTTGTTTCAGTCGTTAATCTGCTGCAAGATCTATTTTTTTGACTTAAAATACTAAGATACTAAGATAAACCAGTAGAATACTTTCAGTGAAATGAAATATCTCATTAACATGCTAAACTAGCACGTAGTAATATAGTTTATGTTGACTTAGTACAGACCATGTCATTGTTCCTGGTTTTAAATGTATTGTTTGTTATAGTTAAGAAACTTCTTTCTCTTTCAATTGCTCATACTCTGTCTTGTATAACAGCTAAATACAAGTCCTCAAATGAGGTTTAAGCTTAATCTGCTATTTTTGAAAAGGTACTGAGAGCAAATTAATTAAGAATAATATACCCTGCATGTATATACCCTGTGTGGATTCATTTAAATATATAAAGTATCATGCAAACCACTCCTAGCAGTGGATTCAACAGTAATTGGAAAATGCAAGGATTTATTGGTGTTTGTTATATAGATATAATAAGGTTTGAAATTGGCTAGAACTAATAGAGTGCTCTTCAACACACTGAAAGTTACTAACCTTTGGGATTATAAAGCAATAAAAACTTGGGGGGGAATTCATTTATTTGTGGAGGTTTTTCAATTTACTTGTGATTTGGGAAAATTGTATGGGGTTTATTCCTGTGCCTCCCTCCCTGTTATGTATAAATAGGCAATTTCTTGATTTAAATCATAATAGGGAGATGGAACTGCTTAGTGTTAGGTAGAGAGCAGAAGTTTTCCACATCCAAATTAGCCTATCGATTTCAGGAAACTGAGGAAAGTGCAAAAAAGTGTGTATTTTGTGTATAAATTACTGTTTCATATCATTGGTCACTTTGAATTCTGCAGACTTTTCTGCAAAAAATGAGGCTAAGCCTCACATATACATTGACTGTATTATTTTAATGACACTCACCTTGATGGTGATAATTTGTAGCTTTTACCATTTCTAGAATTGATTCAGTTCTGAAGAATATCTTACATGTTGTTGCTATATGTGCATTTAAAGGTTTTCTTTTTGTGTTTATGTCCTGCAATCCTGTAGAAACAAAAACCTATGACAGGAACAGGCAAACTTTTTTGAAGGTACCAGTTACTATTACAAATCTGGCGCATATGGAGCAAAAAATATTTTGTGAGGCTTAATGACAACATTTCTAACAGAAATTTACTTTTGTAAGCTTTTGAATACAGAAATTACTTGAAAGGAAGATATGGAAGCTTGCTAAGTATATACAAAGTTTTAAACATCTTCCCAATTTTCCTGTCTTGGAATAAGAGAAACGATTTTATGAATTCTGGTAGTTACTCACATTTATAGAATTAGCTGCTCTATGAATTTCTTATTACCTTTGAATCTCTAGCAAATGGTACTACATTTTGATGTATTTTCTTAATGCCTCAAAGGTAATAGATAGTTGATAAATTATTAAAAATATTCATAGCAACCTGCTTGAGTTCTTTTTCTGCAGTACTTTGTATCTTTGACATGTTCTGTCTTATCTCACCAGGTCTTTCAAATCTAGTCTTTTCAGTTAATTTTGTGTTTATCTCAAATTGCAGCTGACTCCATCTGGAAGCATCTCACTGATAAAATCAATGCAGGTTATTAAAAATCCTGTGAAGACATGTGACAAGGTCTATTACTTGATACAGAGTTTGACTTCTCAGATCAGGCAGAGAATGGAAGACCCAAAGTCTGCAGGTACTGAAATGTTTTTGTACTTGTATTTAGTTAACATACATGAAAGAGAATTGTAACATAACTTTTCTTCACTAAACTCACTTTTAGCAGAACATTAGTCTACCAATAATGGATTAAGTATTTTCACAGTCTGATTTCATATGCATAGTTCTTAAGTAAAAAGCATGAGGAACATGTGGTTGTATTGCAGGTAATGCCTCTTTGGTGTTCAGAAATTCCAATGTTTGCAGAAATTCTTGTCTTAGTTATTTGAAACTCAGCATTCCACAAAAGTAATAGGACAAATTGATGGTACTGAAGTTAATTTATATAGGTATATCTTACATTTAAGGGCCAGTGGTGCATTTCTGCAGCAATGTGTTTTACTATCATAGTGGAGCTTTGTAATTGTGATGCTTTCAGCACTAAAATTAATTTTATGCCCCGCTGTCCCTTCTTCTTAATAGTGACTTATTTTGATCCCTCTATAATTCAGTTGTTACTACTATGTAATTAAAATGTCCTTTTGTTACTTGAATGGCCTTAATTACTTATAAGAGGTACATGTCTATCCAGATATTCAGCTGTACCACAGTGAAACTCTAGAACTGATGTTGCGCAGGTGGGCCAAGTTGGAAAAAGACTTCAAAACAAAAAATGGAAGATATGATATTAGCAAAATTCCTGATATTTATGACTGTATAAAATATGATGTACAGCACAATGGATCCTTAAAATTAGAAAACACAATGGAATTATACAGGCTTTCAAAGGCTTTAGCTGACATTGTGATTCCTCAGGTAAGCATTTTCAGTTATTAAATAGAAGAAAGTTTAGAAAAATGTTTTTTAAATTTTTTGTGAAAATGTCTACTTTGTATTTTCTTTTGAAGCTCCCACATTTTGCAATAGTAGAAGTCTTTAACATTATCTCTTATCTTTCAGCCCTTCCCAGTAGCAAGCTGACTGGGATTTTTTCAGAAAAATTTGATTCATAATTAATTAAGCTGTGTTCAGGGTGAATTTTTTTAGAAATTTAGAGTGTGAACATGCCTCCTTCCTTTACAGCAGTGTATTAAAATAAAATGGTTCATCTTCACCATTCATCATAGATTTAACAGTTGCCTTTGTGAATAACTCTGTTTTCTGAAATTGCTTTTAATTTCATTTCTCCAGTTTATAGAAATTTCATTTTTGGGCTCTTTCCAAATGACAATGTTAATCCTAATCTATGCAATTTAACTCATTTTTAAAAATTTTAATTTAAAAACACCTTTCTGCGTTTTCAAAATGCTAAGACTTCATGATGTGAATGTAGACATTAAATTTCATAGAATTTCAGGCCAGAAATGGACAAGTTAAACATATATGCTCTGTAGGCTGTTAAACTTTGTTTAGCTCTAAAATCTTGGAGGTGGCAGGTCATGAAATTGATTTGTGATAATCAATTTAGTCTGAGAGAACATACTAAAGCTTTCCCCAAGCGTCCCCGCAGTTACAGAACAGTTTTGTAACAGAGGTGTTTATCCATATTGTATGCAGCATATGAAGGAAATTCTTCCTCTCCCCATCTCTCAAACTCCTTGACACAGAAGACAAAAATAGTAGTGATGCTTAGAATGCATTGTTGTGTGTGGGTCTGTTAAGCTGAAATTTTGAACAGAAAGTTAGAGAAGAGCAGGTAAAAATGAGGACACATGCTGAAGGAAGAAGAACAAAGAAAACTTGATAGCCTACATAATGCAAAGGAAGAGTGCTTGTGTTGCTCTATAGGGTAACAAGAAGATTCATTCTAACTTTCATACCATGTGCAGCACAGAGTATGAAGCTCCTGGAAGAACATAGTTTTAAATATTGACAATATTACAACATTTAATATCACCATTAATTTCCCAGTTGTATATAAATACCATTTGTGTTATTATTTGGCATAAATGGAAGCACTTCTCTGGGGCGTCTTACTCCAAACTAAGACAGACTTACCAAATAGGTCTCTTTAGTGACTGTTAAAAGAAAGGAAAAAAAAAGAAACTAAAAAACACATTTTGGGGGCAGGATAGGAGATGGAAATGGTGACAAGAACGCAGAATGACTCCATAGATGTTACGGTTAAGAAAAAGAGCTTTATCATACCAGAAGGTAAATCCACTTCTTTGGTTTAACTAGTGAAGGAGAAACTTTTTGTCTGTATCAAGTCAAACAGGAAAAAGGCAAACTGCTTGTTAGTTGAAGCTACATCACTAATCATATGTAGTAAAAATGTTTTAAAAAATGGTTTGTAGCCAGAGCAAGCTAATAGATTACTAACTTGCTTTAATATAGAAGCTTTGAATTAGAAGGCATATTAATCTTTAACTGAATTTTAAAAGTCAATTTGTTTTTACACAGGAATATGGTATTTCTAAAGCTGAGAAATTGGAGATTGCCAAAGGTTACTGCACTCCTCTAGTCAGAAAAATTCGTTCTGACCTTCAGAGAACTCAAGATGATGACACTGTAAATAAGCTTCACCCTCTGTAAGCCAGTTACTTTTTTACATGGTTACATTAATTACCATAAAAATTAAAGCTATTCTGTAGGTTTCAAATTTGAAGTATCTTTTTAGCTCATAGAAATTAGAAAGTATAATTTATTTATTTATTAACAGCTATTTTAAAAATAAAAGCACATCTTATCATGGTCTAATAACATTTTTCTTTTTTTTTAAGCTACTCCAGGGGTGTTATGTCCCCAGAACGCCATGTTCGTACCCGGCTGTATTTCACCAGTGAGAGCCATGTCCACTCTCTGTTATCCACCCTTCGTTACGGTGCCTTATGTGATGTGAGTTTCTCTATTGAAGCCCTGATAGTTTGAGAGGAACCTGAATCTTCCTCTGACTGTATCAATTGAAATGTTAAATGTGTTTGAAATTTATCACATTTTTTCAAATACTTTATTTTCTATTACTTATGCAGAAACATACTGCAAATTGTACATTAATTAGCATACTAATTTCCAACAAGGTAATGCTGTGTTCCATTGGCTGTATGTGTTAGAATCACAAATAGATGTGGAAAGGCCAGATACTTTTTTTTTGTCTTCTCTTGTCACCAGTAATTCTTCCAGCTTTTATTCTCAAGTTATGATTCAGGGTTCTCTTGAATTTACTTTTGAACTGGCTTACTATTTTTGACCATTGACATATTGTCAAGACATCCCTACCTAATTTCAAGACTGCTCATAGAGTACAAAGTTCCTCCTGTATAGTGAATTTTCTTACTTTCCTATCCTGTTACAGAATACTACAAATGTGGTGCATTATTCTCCATCTGATAGTCTTTGACACTGAAAAATACAAGGTCTCCAGATTCAGAAATTACTTAAACTAAGCTCTTGGAGTAGATATATGCAGCACCACAAACCTATCTGCTTGTAAGATACCATTTGACTTATACACTACTTTTCAAATTGTCATATTGACACACTTGCTTCTGCTAATGGATGATTAAACTCAGTGATGGCAAAAGCATTTATAAACCTCTGTGACATGCTACAACAGGTAAACTCCAAGTTTAAGTCTGATAAACTTCTAATTTTTCTTTAAGGTAGATTGCTAAATGGTTTGTTTCCTACAGCATGAAGAAGGTGACTATTCATTTAAGTAGTTTGAGATGTGACGGTTGTACCTCTTCTATATACTAGAAAGCTTCATTTACTCTGTTTGGCTGATATCTCTGTTAGTGTGATATCTAAAAACATTTTTCACAATATGCTAGCTGACATGAATTTATTGCAATATTAGCAGTTCTCATCAGGAGAATTGAAAACAGTGCCTCTGTCTACATATGATCATTGGTGAAAAAACATGAAAGACACACTGAAATGAGATATGAAAAGTTTGCTCTTCAGTGTTCAGTCATTTGATAAGCAATTTTAAGTCACTCTTGGACGTTCATAATTGGTTTTTTTGTTGTACCTCTGCATTTTCCTTAACTATGATGAGCTTTGCACTTCTAGTATGAAAATCTGTGTAAATGAGGGAAAAGTGAAATCATCAGTCTTTTTAAAGAAAATAGCTGAGTTTTACTTGTTGATTTTTTTTTTTCTTCATAAGGAATCAAAAGATGAACAATGGAAACGAGCTATGGATTACTTAAATGTGGTCAATGAACTCAATTACATGACACAGATTGTTATCATGCTCTATGAGGATCCAAACAAGGTATTTAAAAATGGATAAATATCTTCAGAAATTAGTAGTGCTGAGCTATGTATTAAAGTATAAACCTATTATTTTACTTCAGGAACTTTCTTCAGAAGAACGTTTTCATGTAGAGCTGCATTTCAGTCCAGGAGCTAAAGGCTGTGAGGAAGATAAAAATTTACCATCTGGATATGGATACAGACCTGCCTCCAGAGAGGTAATAATTATGCCTTTCTATAAAGCAAAACTTAGGTTTTTTGGATATGGATGTACCTAAAATAAACACTTTAAAATTGTTATGTAAAAAATACTAGTGTGGGTTTTTGTTTTGGTAGAAAAACATGCAGTAAAAGATGAGTAGTCCCAATATTTTCCATTTTGAATGGGCATTGAGGTGAAGGACACAGATAATTTGGATGTTCTAAAGCTTTGCCAGAATTTTTACTAGAAATACAAAATACTCTAAGTGATATCAACATCAGAGTGTCACATGAATAATATTCTGGGAACTGGAAGACATATTTAAGAAAGTAGTTTGGCATGTTTATGAATACATATTGTTGAGGAAGGATTGATATTTTCCAAGATATATGGTCAGGTAAGTGGAGTTACGATTGCTTTTTGAGAAAGGGATAAGAGCAAAGCTTGGCTGGAATTCTTCTAAATAGAAGAAGAAAGAAGAAACAGATTATTATGTAGATTATTAAAGTCTGGAACGTTTTTTTTATTAATATGTGATTTACATCTTGTATTTTTAAAATCAGCTTGTTTTATGTTTATGCAGATTATTTATTTAAGAGCCACTTCTGTTTACATGTTTGAAGGTGTGCAGACAAATTGAGAATGAATTATGTATTTTCTGTAGAATGAAGGCTCAAAGAAAACGTCTCATAGAAATGATAGTGATGAGGAGGTACACGCTCCTAAACGAGATGAAACGGATCGATCAGTAGTGATGTTCAAGCCAATGGTATCAGACCCAATTCACATACACAGAAAGTCGCCCCTTCCAAGATCCAGAAAGATTGGTTCTGTTGAAGTAAGTGTTTGTGTTCCAGATAATTTCTGTCAAAGACATGAACTTTTGCTTGCTTTTAAGAAAACAAAAGCAAATGTAATTCTACTTTTGATTATACAGAACCAGCATGATACATCTCACAGAAGGTTTGCCCTTACTCAGTGGGAAATCCTCCATGGCAATAATTTCTCTGAAGGGATTTTTTTTTTTAATTATTACTATTCTGTGATAAGACTTACTTGCTTTTTTTAAAGCCATTTTAGAAAAGTTGATATTTGAAAATGAAGACTCTTTCAGTCTAAACCTACATCTACAAACTAACATACATGGCTTTTCTATTCATCCTTACAAGACAGCTACTACTGGGAATTGAGCAAACTTTCAGGGTGATTGTGCTGAAAGGGAACAGAGGGATTAGGGTGGATGGGGAGGTGCAGGACGTGAGACATCTTCTGCTGTATTTGCTTTCATGTGGAGTGAAAGTGCCTCCACTTATCAAGCTTTTGAAGGTAAGAAAGATAAAGTGGAAGCTTTTTTTTTAAGTGGCTGGTGTTTGTGTTCCATGAATTCTGTAGGTAACATCTTGAACAATCTAGTTTGCTGTTTTGAAAGCCATGACATCTAGGTGTGCTTCACAGATATGGCTTAATGTCACAGAGGTGGGGGGATGCACAGCTGTATCACTGATACCATTGGGATGGTTGAGTGGAAATTCAGATGGTGCATAGAAGCACTTCTGTGATATTAATGCTAGAAGCAGACTAACAGCTTCTTATTGCCTCATTTTCAGTTGCTTAAAACCATCAGAAATGAAGATTCACACCAAAAGCTTTTTCTTTCATGTTTGTGTTGGGAATGAGTTGTCTGTATGCAGTATAAGTATTACAGATTTGGAAATCACTTGGTTACTGGCAGTATGGAGAGAAAAAGATGCATGATTCCCTTCTGTAAGGATATCTATATAACTTCACATGACTTCCATAAATTAACAGGCATAATAAATGTTAATGTCTTACATTTTCTATTTCCAAGCTTTTTCATAAACAAATGCTCACAACATCAATATTTTTGATTTTTAAAAGCTGTTTTTGCAATGATCATGCAAACTCCCCTCCTAGCTATGAGTTCACTTATGCACAGCTTAATAGTCTATTACTTCAGGCTTTCAATCATTTTCATAAATTATATCAAAGTTAACTTTCACAAGATATCAGAAGCACAGATTGCCACATTTTGACTGTGCAGATAATATATGTTAAAATGGGATGTGTTTCAGCATTCAGAGCTTGCTTATTTGCTGGAAGGAAATAGCCAATGTAGAGAAAACATACACTGTAAAACATATTTTTCTTATAAGTAAAATAGGAAGTTTCATCTGGCCTACTGAAATCTGCAAAACTATTTGGAATATTTAAACTAAACAGTATTTTGGAGCAATTTTAAAAAGTCACTGCAACTTAAACTGCAACTGCCTTGAACTTTTTTTTTTTTCTTTTTTTTTNAAATAGCTCCCTTTTTTTCTTTTTTTTTTTTTCTTTTTTTTCTTTTCCCCTGCCCGCTCCCACCCATTTTTTTTCCCTCCTGTAAGGTAATTCTGTTTTCACCTATGTCCGTTAATTTGAAAGGACACTGTCAGGTGTGAGATTGTATGTAAATTTTAATCTGGGTTATAGTCAGCAATATTTACAGAAAGAATGCAACTGTGACTGAGTCATGAAAAGAAAAAAGGCTGAGTTACAGTGGTAAAACAAGAATGTAAAGCTCATTGACATTGGGAAACAAACTCTGTGTTACAAAGAATGTTATTGCTAATGATATGTAATGATGTAGATATGGGGGGGTGCTTAGCCTCACACTCCCTTGAAGTCCTGATAAGGTGTCCAGCATCAGATAACTTTTAGGACATTTTTAAGTTTGGAAAACTACTACCAGTCAGTTTGGTGCTACTATCAGTGAGTCAGCTGTAAAGTCTCAAAGGAAATTTTAAAATTTAAAAATAAGCATTCAGATAAGCTTATAGACTAGAATGGAAACTATTAAGTAATAAATAGGAAAGTTTAATGTACTTAGGAGGGGAAAAACTATTAAACAGACTGTCAAGGGTAACAGAAGTTCTGTTTCCAACATGCAAAAAATTCTTAAAATTATGAATCAATTATTGATAACGAATGTTTTCTCTCATATCTAATATTAGTCTACTAGAAATTTGATTCAAGTGTTGTAGTAAAAGATATAGTTGGATGAAGAGATAAAAGTGAAACTGATAACTTTCTAATATTGTATTATTACTCTTCTCTCTTCGCTGTTTAATAGTTTTAAAGGTAGTATGTAAAAGGGTGCAAGCAGATTGGGTTTTTTTCTTTTCTGTTCATTTGGCTCTGTTGAATCTAACTTTGCATGCTTTGCTGTTTTTTGCCCCCTTTCTCACTTCCAGGAAGAGAGCCCCCTGAGTGTGTCTAGCCCAGAGTGTATTGGTACCTGGCTGCATTACACCAGTGGTGTGGGTACTGGGCGTCGAAGACGCAGATCAGGGGAACAAATCACTTCTTCCCCTGTCTCCCCTAAATCACTGGCTTTCACATCCAGTATTTTTGGCTCATGGCAACAGGTTTTTAAACTTTACTTCATTAAACATTTTATGCATTCCAAGCAACAACTGTCTTTAAGGACATCTAATCCCTTGTTACGGATTATGTTTCAAGCAATACCTTCCACTTTTTAAAATTACGTGCCAAGAATGTTTGGGGGAAAAAGACCAAGTGCATGTTTTTCCACTGAATGTGTTACACGCCTTCATAAACATTTGGTTTCTTTATAGGAATTGCAAATGTTACCACAGTAAAAAAGACTTAGTATACTGCCTAATGAAAGAGAATTATGCTTTGGTTTAGTTGTCCTTTAAGACTTTAAAACCAGCATTGCTTAATTTGGTGGTAGGTAAATTAAAAAAAAATAATAATTGCAACCAATACCATTTAAAATAATTTATTTGGTATTTCATGTTGCTATTCAAAACTTGTTTTGCATATATCATATTTTCAGTGGCCTGGTATTAACTATTGCAGGAAAAAAACTCTAGCACTAATAATTCTTGCCATCTGTATCTGGAGGTATCTGAAACTCCCAACACAGTACATCATCCATTGACTCGTACAATATTTTGAAGATTGCTCCTTGTAATGGGGGGTGAGGGAAAAGCAGGGAAAAAAAGAAACAGTAAATGTTTTGGAAGTACCAGTGAAGATCTAAAGCTATTCAGAATGTCAAGATATTGTTTACATGTAGGACAATGGATGGTGTTCTGTAACCATATCCTTTTACTTTGAAAATTTTCATAATTTATTGTAGAAAATTCTAAAATTATTTACATTGGAAAAGTTAGTATCAGCAAAGGCTGTGAGCATCTGAAGATTATACTGATTGAGCCTGTGCATGGTCAGTGATCATATGGTGTCCTCAATAGCTTGTCTGTCTTTCCTTCCCTCCCCTCCTTTTTTCAATACAGGCGCAGTTTAGGAAAGTGCATTTGGTAAAATGAAATAAAATGTCTCAAATGTTTGTTCTCATATCAGTCTTGGTCTGTGTCCTTTCTCATTCTGAATGCTTGCTTTGCACCACTTCATTGCGAGGAACTCATATGTGAAATGGACTCCCTTCAGAAGGGGATATTGCATGATCTCTCATGTTTCCTTTACATATTTTTACTAACACTTATCATACAGCTTATTAACACCTGTCTGTCTGAAACAGGCTGCTGTATCAAGTTAAATGGATTTTTCATGCTGCTGTTCTACTTTCCCTTATTTTTCTGTTTCTTACATCCAGGTCCTATCAGAAAGCAATAGTAACTTACGAACACCAAGAACTATTCTGGAACAAAAGCAGAGTGGTCTAGGTATGTGCCTACAGTTGAAATTTTGTTTGATGTTATCAGCTTTTCATCTGCCTGCTGTTCTCTATAGCTGTATATTCTTTGAATAGCTTTTTTGTTAACAGGACTCAATAGTACTTGTTATCAATAACATAAGCTGAGTGTCTGCCTATGGACTGGACAATTTTTTTTGCAACAAAATTTTAAAATAAGTTATAACTGAAAAGAGCAAATTGTTTGAAACCCTTCATACTACTGATTTTGTACTGTTCACAACAGATACACAGGATTGTTTTTAACATAAAGCAGGTTTTTAAGATAATGTAGTTTCTGATTGAGCTTTTGGATTTTGCAAGAATATTTTGGATTAAAATGGCCTGCTCTGGAAACAGTTAAAACACTTTTCTTTAAAATTTCTGTTTCCTATTGTGGGCAACTGATGAAAGTGAAGATGTTTTTCTGAGGGGAGGGGCATGGGGAACAAACATAAAGTTTCTTGATAGTATCAGGGGTTTTGCACATACTCCTCTCCTAAAATTAATTTCTTCTTTTTAGCATTAGTATGAATCATGCTATAATTCAAAGGCTTCTTTAAAATTCTCTTAATTCAAGTGGTGCTTTTCTATTGCTTTATTAAAACAGGCATACCTACGACTCACATGCAAAAAAAATGAAATCATGCACTGCTGTAAATCAATATTGCTTTTTTTCTGTGTGTCTTTTCATGGGAAATAAGAAGTATAAATAACTGCATCACCTAGATGCATAAACTTAGAAGTAGTTTTTCCTGTATTTGCAAAGATATGTGTTTTTTGTATGTCTAATCTTTCTGTGATACTTTTCTTCCCATTATATTTTTCCCATAGCAAAATGCATACAATCAGGTGCTCTTGTTTACTGAAGTCCTGGTTTTTATTATGTGCTTGCTAAAGTTAAATGAATATTCTTTCATGTGACACAATATGGCTTGTGGAAATTGATGTATTTCCGTGTAGATTAAGGTATTCTATTTAGTGTGAAAGGCTTTTGCCACAGACCAGGCACCAATTTATTTTGGCTGATTGGTCACATGTGCTAGTAATGTTTCCCCTCATTGGACTGTTATAAGTAATGAAAGGAAGTATTGCTGGTTTTCAAAAAAAAAATCTGCCGTTACTTATCTAAAATGTAAAAGATAAGTTCTGAGTGAAAAATCACTTCTCCTTTCAACTAGTAGTAAAATGTAAAGGAAAAAACTTGCAACTTTTTTCCCATTTTGTTCATTGTTGTATGTAAGTTTCATTAATGGTTGATGATTACAAAAGTTATTTTTATATTTTTATCTGTGGTTGTCAGTGATTTGTTTAAATTCCCATTCTAGTGGCAGGAATGCATGAGTTGTAACAAAGTACTGTCACTTGCATGGAGCTGTGCAAAAGTCTTCTCAGGAAAGGAAGTCAAGTTAAACTTGATGAAACTTTCAGGTTTTTTCAGTTTGTAACATTGTTAGTAATGGTAGCTGAAATCTGAATAGAGTGTTTCCAATTTGGTTAAGATTTTGTTGGGGTTAGAGTTATTTCCACATGCTAAGCCTGTGGAACTGCATGAGTACTTCATAGCAGCCTGTCATCTCAAAGGTTGATTTGGATGAAAGCAATGAACAGTATTTTTCCAGTTTATATTTGTTTCAGGAATACAGGTATTCAAAGACACAACTTTCACATCATCATCATCATCATCATCATCAATCATTATCATCATCATCTTCATTTTGTTTTGTTATTTTGTTTATGTTTACATTGATGCTAACTGGTAACTTTTTTTTACCAAAAGTGAAAACAGGACAAGAACTCACTTTGTTAAAGCCAGTCCTCTCTTTGCACATATAACAGAGTGTGCTGTTTCATGAGTAGAAGCACAATAAATTATGATAGTTTCAGCCTACAAGTCCCACTCTGACATTACAAGCATATTGTGAACCTGTCCAAGGCACTGCCAAAAGCTGCCTTTTGTGTGGTAAGAGCCATGTGCTTGCATGCTGCATGCATCCCCAATGTGAATGGACGAACACCTGGTTGTTGTATGTATTTTCTCTAACTCCCATCAGGGTCTCACTGTGCGGGCCTGTTTAGCACCTCAGTGCTCGGGGGTTCTTCAAGTGCACCTAACCTACAGGATTATGCTCGTACGCATCGTAAAAAGCTGACTTCTTCTGGCTTCATAGATGGTATGTGCACACTCTCGCACATGCACGCACGACCCATGTGCCACATTGAACTTCTAAAGATTTTAATGGAATCCTAGAATCTTTGGCCTTAGTATTAATTTTATGAGTTTCTATTGCTTCTTTATTGCCCATAGCTTGCTTATGTTTAACTTAATAGCATAGTTAATTCTTGTTTGTCTTGAATTGAACATCAGATCACAGACTTGTAATGTGCGCCAGGAGATTCCAGCAAGTGCATTTTTTAAGCAAACTGAAAGTTTTGTTTTTAAATTCTTTAGTCATTTTAAACTCTGGTTTTTATCACTGCTAATTGATCTTGAAATTAAATAAATTATTTCGAGCATATACAAGGAATGAAATTATAAAGTAATAAGTTAAATACTGATGGTGAAAATTTTAGGATTCCTGACCTTTTTTTTTGTGGGGTTTGGATTACAAAGGAGAAGGAGATTCTCAGTTTTGGATAATCTGGCATAGAGAAGAAACTCACTCACTAGATTTCAGAATGTAAAGATACCAAAGCACACCTTCGTAACTCTGAGGTGAAACAGTATTCATGCTGTTTTCCCCCCCACTTCACTTCTCAGTATTCGACTCTAACCTGAATAACCTTGTATGCCAGAATCACCAGCTCATTCTGCTTGTTTTCATACACGTCATCACACATCTTGTAGTTACCAACAATCCAAATTTTCTTCTTTTTAACATCTACTTAGATTTTAGCCCTTTTCCTTGGTCCCTTCTGCATGCCACTCACTTCTAATACTTTCTCATCCTTTCTTTTTTCCTTTCTTCTTCCTTTTCTATTTTAAAATCTCCCACTTTTGGTAGCTGTTACAAATTTCAGGTACCTGTTTTTCTCTTTCTCAGACACCACACGCGGTTCTGCTGTTAAAAGGTTTTCTATCTCATTTGCTCGACACCCAACCAATGGTACGTTTTGCTTTTATTTTAAAAACAAAGTCGAAAACAAAAGGTTTCTTGCTTCATCCCTTTTATTTTTATTTCAAATACGGGGTGTACAGTATCATCCAGCCGTCTGTCGTTCCTAACTTCAAGCACAATTCCAAATATATCTGTAATCATTAGATAGCCTAAATCCTTTCTTCACCATTCATTAGTATAAATACAACATCAAAATTCATTACTTAGAAAAATCTGCGAAAAATATTAAGTGCTACTGTTAATCATGATCTCTCTAATAAATTATTCTCCAGAAGTTCTTGTGTGATCAGACTGTATGGTACAAGATACAGACAATGAAATCTGATCTTATTAGACATACACTTCTTGATAGCTGCTGTTTCTTCTTTGTCTTTCTCCTGCTGAGCTGATTCTCTGAGCCTGCCCATTCTAAAATAAATCACTGAATTGACAGCTGGAGTTTATGACTATCTTCTTGAAGTGATGCTAAATTACAAAAACTAAAGCAGAAGCTTTGGTTCTATTCCTGCTAAATTGCTATATTTTTAATGGGACAAAAATTTATTTTACCTTATCATACTTCTCTGTTCATCAGATGTGCAAATTACTTAAATATTGCACTAAAAATCACAGCAAGAGAGCTGTGACTTCTTGAGCAGCATTGACCTCTTGAGCTTCAAGAGTGAGAGTTAACTGTCTTCAGTTTGCAAAATTTCTCGTTTAACACACAGGACAGAGGTATGTCTTTTTCTTCCTCAGCAAAATATTTTGCGCCTCCCTTTCTACATGATTGAATAGGCCCCAAATATATCCTGTTCATGAAAACTTGACTCAGTCTTCAGGACCCACTGGATCTGAATGTAGCTTTTCCAGATTTCTTAACTGCAATTTGAAAATGTGCATGACTGCTGGCTGAGTTCAGCGATAGTGATATTGAAATTGCAGTGGAAATCATCAGTATTTTCATGTTAGATTCAAAATGTATTTGCTTAGAAAGAAAGTTTAAAAAAAAAGACTTGAGTTTTTGTTTAGCCTTACTTAGAAGCAGAGTAGTATTTTATTACATTCATTTTAAATCCATAGTGGCTTTTTTGCACTGCAGTGCTTTATGAAGGAAAACTGTAGTAAGGCTAAATATATTTTTAAGACTGTATTTGATCTAAAATGCCAAATCTAATGTTTTATCTCAAATAGAAAAGTCAGGAGTCCATTTTTTATGTTACGACTCAAACCAAACAATATTCCCAAAACATACAAGGTCAGAAAGTAAGAACTGCATTTGAGAATCTGTGGCTAATAATAGAATTACTTTCTGTTCCATTTAGTCACTTTCTGTGATTCCATTCTTTTAAAAAAAGGATCTAAATAGCTTTTATTGATCACACTGATTGTTCTGATTCATTTAATGCAGCACTTTTGCCACGCATCTTTGACAAGATTAATGCATGCGGTATGAGCTCCTATGAACCCTAAGTATATTGCAGGTTTCCAGGGGTTCTCTACTAACATTACGCCATATTGTTGTTTCATCTGTCCTCTGGACTATCATTTTAATTATCCTTGTCCCTTTCACTCTGTTTTTTTCTTACTTTTATGTTGTTATCACACCCTCTTAACTCATTTCAGACTACACACCCCCCCCATCTTTAGTTCAAGGAACATGGTGAAACATGGTGAAACAAGTATCTTCTGAAAGTGCTATACCTTATTTTCTGGGCCTCTGCAGAACACCCACACCTCTTTAGGTGCTGGTCCATTTCCTCTTTGGAATTTCTAGGCTCCAGTGGTATGTCTCTACAGTTTTTGAATCTTAAGACAGCAGGGTGGCTTTTTAAGATGCTGCGTTAACCCTTTCATTGGCTTGCCTTTTGATGCTTTAAGAATAAATACAGAAAAATCAAAGGCTGTTAGTGTACAGGGAATTGCCTTCTTAAAGGGATACTGTCAGGCTTCTTCATCATGAAATTTATTTCTTATAACATCATAAAATATTTATCAGAAAACATTCAAATAAAACACTACACATAGATTTCCAGATTATGTTTTAAGCCATATCCCTTAGAAATAAAGATACTACAATGACATGCTGGGATATGCCTAGCTGACAGCGGAATTGTCAAAACTCAACAAAAAAATTTGGAGGGGAAATTGCTAAAACAAGAAAATTTTATTTCTTCTCTTTTTTCTTTTAAAGGGCATGAGTGCATTTTTGAATTCCTTTCTGGTTCTCTGTAACATGCAATATAACAATAGTAGTTACTAAAAAGTTAGCCTGACATTGTCCCACTTCATTAATTGCAAAATTAGAAAAAATAATGCTCATTAAAGTGATAGTGAATTTTCTGTCAGGGACAAGAGAAATCTTACATTTTACTGTAAGGCAATGAAAGGGTTTGCGTTTTACATGCATGCGTATACTTATTTAGGATATTAATATGTATGGTAAGCACGTTAGTGGTTACACTGAAGGCTAGCTACTGACTTTATAGGAGAATAGAAATTTATAGTATGGTGGTGTTTCTTTTGTACACAAAACCCAAATTTTCATGAAATGCAACATTTTGTTTCTAATTTAAGTGAAGCTGACATAAGTATACCTCAGTTGGTTGAATATTTGTAGCAATAGTCCCCAAAATTTGAATATGGCCAAGGTGGATCTAAATATAAGTATAGACATCTGAGGGTTGAAATCTTGCTGAATTTCTTCTTTATGCAAAGTACTGATGGGGAGTGAATGGGCAACATTGGATATCACAGGAACATTGTTGCTTATTATTTTATGGGAAAGAACAGTTCCCAGTCATAATGCTATCTCTAATTAATGTACCTTGAACTGAAATTCTAAACATTATTTCATTCACTATTGCTTCTTCATTTAATTGTCTTAGAAGAAATTTACAGTATTGAATTGCAAAGTTGTAATGTTACAGCTGTATGTTGAAAACACTAATGAACATGTTTTCCTCTTCTGAAATGCAACTGGATGAAACGCTATTTATTGAGTTACCAAACTTGAATCACTTTAGAGGACTGCAAATTTTTTTTTAGCCAAGATGTTTAAATGCTTTTTAGTCTGTTAGTAGTATGGATATGCATGGTTAGTGTATGATCAATACTAACATAGAAAAGCAAAGTCCAATAAATTTTTAGATTTTTGGGTTGCTTTACTTACCTGTTCCAATATATGAAACTTCTAGTCTTTCAATACTGTTTTTAAATGCATAAAGGTAGGTGTATATCTGTCTCAGAAAGTAAAACCATATAACCTCAAGGTATAAAAATGCTAACAGTGGTTTTCCTTTGATATTAAAGGCAACAGTTTGTTTTCACAGAATACTGAAGATGATAGAACATGAATTCTGCAAATTTATTTCTTGGAAGATACAGCATTTTTAGTTCTTGTCTGCTAACAAAATAGCTATCCTGCTTTCTTGCATGAATGAGTTACCTATTTAGTCTTGTGCCAGGTGTCAGAACAAGTAGGAGAAATACCTGTTCCTGACCTTTTTTTTTTTTTTTTAGTGATCTTNGATCTGCTAAGTTTGTCTTAAAGGGAAATTATCTTTCATGAACTGATTTGGGAGTACGGCACAGTTCTCATGTTGGAATAATTTATGTGTACACATGTACTTCATGTGTACACGGGACTTGTATCCCATGTATTTTATCTTTAGCTGGAAACTGGCTCATCTTGTTCCAACTCCTGTAATATTTAATTTCCGTGATTTCAAGAGACTTATGCCTGCACATGCTCATGTAAACTAAGCATTTTTAATAATGCATTAATGCAGTACCTTAAATCTTGCCTTATGTTTGGAAATCTCTTTTTTTATTATTTTTTTCTTTTAGGTTTTGAACTGTATTCGATGGTGCCTTCTATTTGCCCATTGGAAACTCTACACAATTCATTGTCTCTGAAGCAGGTGGATGAATTTCTTGCTTCTGTTGCTGCTCCATCAAGGGAAAATCTACAGGAGACATGTACTGGTTATAGTTTGTAATTATGTCAATTTTACATTCTTAACTGTTGTCTAGTTAATCTTTGCAGTGTTTGCAGCTAACAAGTAAACAAAGGATACTGCTTTTGAAGAAAATGAAAATCTACATAAACCATAATTTTACATTTTGCCCTATCCTTTTGTGGGTATGGACATTTATAATTCATTGAAGTAATGTCTCTGTTGACTGAGGTAGTAAATTAAGGATTTAATGAAATCATAGTTAGTTTATTTCCTTTATTATTACATTGACTTCTCTGTACTGTCCACACTCAGCTGAATTCCAGGTAATGCTTTTCAGGAAGCATGCAGTATTCCCAGCTTTATACTGTAATGTTGTACTGGCAGTAACCTCAGCAGAATAGTGTTGCATTTACACTTAAAACTTCATTATTTCCTTCATTGTTTTTTTCAGTATTACTTGGGGTTTCACCTGTTGAGTGCTTTGCATTTACTTAGCTTTTTAGCAGTTTGTGCTGTGTGTTTAAAGTTTAGGTGATCTTGAAAGGAAATACAGCTGAATTCTATCCATGTGCATGTGTCTGGGGAAGTGATTTCCCATTGTGATTCTACTGCTGTGTCTTTGGAAATGGTTTCAGTTAGGTCAGATTTACCATATAATAGGATGTGTCAGGTGATTGAAAATCATCCTTCCTAAGGAAGTGTCTAAAGACTTATGCTTTGATCAGGAAACTTATACTGTTTCCTGATCAAAGTACTGATACAACAGTATTCTACCTGTTTGGACTTACCCCTTTTCTCTACTACAGGATTTTTTATTTTTTCCCCATTATTTTGTACTGTTTAGATTTTAATCAGCAGCTTATTTGATAGGGTAGGCCTTCTATATTTGAGAAGGAATATAAGCGATTTAAGAAAATTGATGTTACTGAAAAATAGCTCAGAGAGGCTTGTAAGTATATGAAAATTCTCAGCTACTTAAAATGTCTTTTTATACTGGTTAGGAAGTTTGTGTGTCTTCAAAATCAGTTCAGAATTGAGAGTATACAAGATGAAGAAATACTGAAAAACAAAATGTCCTAGCATATGGTTGTCGCCTTTCTACCAAGGAGTGATTGGAAAATAGACCTAATACAATTGAAGTCATAGATGTTTAGTTCTGCTTTCCTGTACTGTTTGGATGTTGTCTAGAGATTAATGCATTGTGTGCACTTTTTGTAGACATACTGGACTTAAAGCCTATTCAGGTGCAATCTTCATAACCTATGAAAAATAGCACAAATGCTTTTGTCAGTCTTCTGGCAAGGCACCTGTTACTGAAATTCTGCCTTAGCAGCATGATTAATTGTGTTAATTATTGTGTTGCTTTCTGTGGTAAAAGAGATTTTAAGACTTGTCTTTCATGTTGTAAGATTTTGACACTAGGGTCAAAAATTGGTAGCTGAGCAGCTGGTTGTATAAATGTGGTGTCTATTTTGCTGGATGGATACACAGTCCTCTGGCTACAGTTTTTGACATCTGGTTTAGGTCAGAATATTTTTATTATTAATGATTCTTTTTTCCCTCATCATTTCAGCTTCTCCGACTTACATGATGCCCCATTCAGGAAGAAAAATTTCTTTAAATACATTTACCCCTGCAAAAATTCAACCAACTCCACTTGAAACTTTGCCTGAAAAGCTAGTGGTGGAGAAACTAACCTTATGTAAGTAATTCTGTCAAAGGCAGAATGACTAACTTGATTATTTCCAGCAGTATAATTCTTCTTACATATTACATGACTTCGTAGGGCAGCTTTTTCTTAACATTCCCTACATAAGTAGACTTCATTTTGTGGGTCAGTGAGAACTTAATAGCATTGCACAAATAGCTTTAAAAGTAAAACTGTGTTAATAGTTACTTTCTCTTATACTCTGAATTGTTTCATTTTCTATGGCCTGACGTTCATGAGCTTTTGTTTTGAAATATGGCAGCTATCTCCAAGTAAGACAAAGTAAATTTATTTCTTTAAATGCCTGAATTTCTAAGATGTTTTCTGAACACCTAATGTAGAGCTCTGTGACTCTGTTCTGACTAAAGCTGCCAATAACATGATGATGCATTCAGTCATTAGCATGTTCAGTCTGAACATTTGGCCCGCTACACTAACTGCTCTTGGATGGTTGTGCTGTTTAGAGACCAAATTTCACTTGGATTTCTGATTTCGTTAGATAGTGTAGCTTATTTGTTTCTGTGCTAGATAACATGTATTTTTCTTGCCTTTGATGTTTTTTAGCATGGATATTAAGTGTAAAACCTAATACATCTTTTCTCTCAATCTGTACAGCTACCCTTGGATGTCCTGTCAATGTACCTAATATTAAACCATCTCTTGAAGAGCCTTCACTAGATGCAGAACTTTGTGGTGAAACTCTTTCTGAGAAGAAATGATCAGACAAAACTGGAAACAACTTCTTAAACGGTTCTTTAGTGTGCATTCAAGCAAGTTACTGAGCTGTCTAAAGCCACTCATGTCTGCATCTGCAATTCATAGTGCACTTAAAAATCTTTATACATGGTTAACTAGTGTGCACAGTATTTAGGTCAAGTGTCTTTTCTCATTTTCTAAAACACAGTATACAGTTTGATGAACGTCACAGCTTTTAATGGAAAAGCTGCTCATGAACCTTTTCTGTGTCTTCAAATACCTACTGTAAACATGTACAAAAAGAAGATGGTATGTATTACAGTGGCTCTGTTGTTGTCACTATAATGAAAGCATTGTCTGTTGTCATCATAAACTTCTATTTTCATGAGTTTATAATCTCCCTGTGAATTTCTTCTGTGTGCTGAAACAGAACACGCATCTTGACTTTTTTTTTAATTTAACTACATTTCCAAAGAGATCTCTTTTCCCTGGTTTGGAGATAAGCAGGTATTTTCTGCATTTTAATTATATTACATTATATATGCTGCAATAATTAGGCATGATGGAGTGAGTTCATGTATCAGCACTTTTGATTACTCTTTTTTTTTCCTGTGTTTACAATAGACCTGTAACATTCAAATCTACCTTCTCTTTTATTGTTTAGTATACATGCTTGTATACAGATACCTGTATATCATCCAGCAGATAAAACTGTCTTTTATATGTTTTTATCAAAACCTCCTTCTGCTTACTAAAAAAGACAGTTTTATTTTCCTTGCCATGTGTTTCTAGAAAAAGGGGATACTAAAAACCAGATTTTGTAGAATGAGAAATGGTTACAGCTGGTCTGCTACTAGGTTTATTCTAAAAATTGTAAATATTCCACCTATGCTTTATTGTCATCCTTTCAGCACAGAGAGAGACTGTGGACTACCAGAACTCAGTGCATACTGTTCCAAAATACTCAGGAATCATCATGGCCTGGGAATTTTCATACCTCCCTCCTTCCATAGCAACTCTCAAAAAAAAACCCCACCAAAAAAAAAAAAAA